>SJYA01002489.1:4114765-4233857 GCA_006410615.1 Neotragus moschatus | reverse complement strand
CCAATACTTTGGCCACCTGATGGGAAGAACTGACTCATTTGAAAAGACCCTGATGCTGGGAAAGATTGAAGGTGGGAGGAGAAGGGGACCAGAGGGGATAAGATGGTTGGATGGCATCACTGACTCAATGGACATGAGTTTGAGTAAGCTCTGGGAGTTGGTGATGGACAGGGAGGTGTGGTGTGCTGCAGTCCATGGGGTCGCAAAGAGCTGGGCATGTCTGAGCGACTGAACTGACTGGCTGGGCCTTTGAATAGCTTGTTTATTCTTCTTGTAATCTACAATTCCCTCTCCTTTGCTTTTAATAATTAAATTCTACCCAGTGTTCAGAATCCAATCAATACATCACATCTTCTTTGGAAAAATTCCCTTGGTTTTCTCAAAGCTGGGAAGATGTTTGTCCCCTGTCGTCTCAATTCATTGTAAACACCCCCTTTAGGCCCCTATGTTGTAAGTGATTGTTTGCTTTTCTACTTGTGTCACTAGACTGAAATTTTTTAGAAAGCAAGGTGTATTTCTTCTCTTAACTGTCATGCACATGCACTTAAGTGTCCATAGAGAAAATGTTTAAGTGAGTCAATTCCTTTCTGGATCTTTCTGTCTATTTTTATTACTAATGACTCATGTCACAAACCCAAGATGGTCCCTACACCTGAGATTGTACCTCTCTGGTTTGCATGACCCTTAGATGTCGATCTCCCTGTACTCTCCCCTGATCTTTGAGTTCGGATTATTATCTGGCTTTTAGATATAAGGGCAGTATGGGCGATGAATTGGGAGACTGGGATTGATATATGTACACTAAGTTCACTGACTGTTCGTCACTCAGTCGTGTCTGACTCTCTGCCACGCTGTGGACTGTAGACTGCTAGGCTCCTCTGCCCATGGGATTTCCCAGGCAAGAATATTGGAGTGGGGTGCTGTTTCCTTCTCCGGGGGATCTTTCTGACCCAGGGATCAAACCTGGGTCTCCTGCATTGCAGACAGATTCTTTACCATCTAAGCAGCCAGGGTAGTCCAAGCGCACTATGAGGAGCTATTCATTCTGACATAAAAGTTTGAGGCAGAAATGTGGTAGATTCTAGGGAATGTTTCTGGTCCTTCGGATGCTATCCTTAATTCCCAGAACAGAAGAAGCCTTTTCTTAAGTTTTATTTTCTCTCCATTTTTCTTTCTCCTTATCATAATTAGATGAGATTAACATGAATTAATTCCCTATATTAATTTATATTCAGACAACAGAACACATCTCTTTCAGCATTTGTTAATCTTAGTAATTTATACAACAGAAAGTAGCATGTATTTCTACATCAGCCTTTTCTATTGGCTCCTGAGGGAATTTTCCTTTAGTTGGTACTGTGATAATAACAACCCAGCTTTTTTCAAAACCATATTAGTAGAAACTCACTAGAAGTCAACCTACTTGGCCAAGATTGATTGACTCATCGACTTTAATGTTTATGAAACATTATAATGTTATGTTTGATGTGAAGGCTTATTTTAGGAAAAAATGTACTTTTCAAAAACCTGATCATGTTTAGACATACTAGTTCTAGTTTTAAATATGATACTGAAAAGCAAAACAAAATAAGACTTTCAATTTTTATTTAAGATTGTGGGCAATTTGCTTTTTTTTTTTTTTAAGTCTGGGATCTGATTCAAATGCCTCCATTCTGCTTATTGCAGAACTAGCTAAACTAAAACTCAAAGGAAAAATTTTAAAAATGATTTTTATAGCAATGACATCATTATATAAAATGCTGGCATTTCATATTTTCCAAACAGAAACTTGGAAACAACAAAATACAAGTTAAACTTTAAAAGTTGAAACTAATCCAATTCTCTGTTTTTCTTTCCACTTTTTTTTCTAACCAAGCTTTTTATTGCAGCTTTTACTTTGCATAATAATATATGATGAATAGCCTAGGAAAGACCCAGTGGGTACATTTCTCTTAGAAATAAGCCTCACTGCAATAGGAGGCCAAGTTGTAGGGCAGCATGTTTATATAATCATGTAAGATTTTCCTTACTGCTGAACAATTGACCATGCTGGGCATTTGTCGACTATGTAGATCATGGAGACACTGATCACCAGAAGAATGAAAACAGAAATCAAATGCATCTCTTTCTAGAGAAACAATATAAACTCAAAACACATCTCCCACTATCAATAGTAGTAGTAACATTATCCTAGTATACCAAAACTGTATGCTAAACATTTTAGTATTCATCTGTTTAATTATTCTGAATTGATATGCACTAAGATTGCTGGGAGAAATATCAATAACCTCAGATATGCAGATGACACCATCCTTATGGCAGAAAGTGANTCATTGGAAAAGAGTCTGATGCTGGGAGAGATTGGGGGCAGGAGGAGAAGGGGACGACAGAGGATGAGATGGCTGGATGGCATAACCAACTCGATGGAAGTGAGTTTGAGTGAACTCCGGGAGTTGGTGATGGACAGGGAGGCCTGGTGTACTGCGATTCATGGGGTTGTGAAGAGTTGAACATGAGTAAGCAGGTGAACTGAATTGAACTTAGGGCTAGAACTGTGGACCTTAAAATACTTTGCTGGCATGTCTTCTAAAAGAATTTTGAGAAACTATGAACCTTTTTGTAATTTTGTTTGACACATAAAATATTTCACTTTAACTTGGCAAGAAATTCCTATAATAAATATTACTATTATAAATATATTTATAAAATAGATAACCAAAATGGAAGTGCATTTTCATTAATAAATATCAAACATAAAAATGAAAACATTGTTGGAAAGTTATTGAATCTCTTTATAGATGTATTAGAATTTCTTTCACTCAACTATTTAATGAACACGGGATGAATATGATTATCAGAAGGAGGCTAGGTTAAAGAAAAAGAAGATAAAGCATTAAGCCATTAAAAGTGTGGAGACAATAAAATGTTATCAATTATTTTCTGTTAAGAACAATTTTTGTGGCTTCCCAGACAGCATTAGTGGTAAAGAATCTTCCTACCAATGTAGGAGATGCAAGAGATGTGAGTTTGATTCCTGGGTCAGGAAGATCCATCCCCTGGAGAAGGAAATAGCACCCCACTTCGGTATTCTTGCCTGGGAAATTTCATGGACAGAGAAGCCTGCCAGGCTAAAGTCCATGGGACCTCAAAGAATCGGATATGACTGAATGAGCACAAGAACATCATTTATATTAAAATTTAGAATGTTAAGGTATTAATCTATAACTGATACCTTAATAAGAATTTATTAAGGCATGCCAAATCTAATAAAGATACAGTAGCGATAAGCATATCAAAAATTGATAAATGAGAGCAAATTTTGGAGAAAAATCAAGAAAGTATTTAATCTTATGAGTATGAATAAATGATTAAGAAAAGATAAAATGCTAATTAACTAGCTCTAATATATAGTTCTTTTATTTCAAAATATAATGTTGATCTGTGGGATGGAACCCAAGTCTCCCACATTGCAGGTGGATTCTTTACCATCTGAGCCACCAGGGAAGGCCAAGAATATTGGAGTGGGTAGCCTATCCCTTCTTCAGTGAATCTTCCTGGTCCAGGAATCAAACCGGGGTCTGCTGCATTGCAGACGGATTCTTTACCAACTGAGCTATCAGGGAAGCTAATCATACAGCTCTTTTATTTCAAAATGTAATCTCGATCTGTAAGAAATACTTATGAACCTTTTTCTCTCCTTATTAAACTAATGCAAAATATGCAACTAAAATATGAGATGAATGAAAGCTTCTATCAAGCTATTTCTTTTTATTAGTTGTAGGGAAAATTAAGACTGTGTTTGCCAGCATACAGTTTTATGACTATTGACTATTCTCATCCTAAGACAAGTTGATAGTAGACAGATAAACAATAGACAGAAAAAAGCATATAGCCTTGCCACAAGTTTGCTGCCTGACTGACATCAGGTTCTACGTCCTTGAATATTTCTTACTGATTATATTTGCTTTATTCCACAAAGTCTGTCCTTCTGGGTGATACAATTTTTGACGGTACTTGTGGAATAGAAAAGTCTTTAAATAAAAGCAAACATTATCGCCATCCTAGCACGGAACTCTACAAACATTGTGAATTCAAAATACTTCAGCAAGGGCTCAAATAATCCCCATTCTTAAGCACAGGCTTCACCTTTAGCAGGAATATAGTCAAAACAAGGAAAGATAAGAACTTCTAACGTGAGTTTGTGGTGCGTCATTAAATGAGGTTTGTCAGACACAAATATTTCATAAGGTTCCTTATTTCCTGCCCTGGAGAGTTTTACACTTCAATATAGTATACTACAACANTTCTTAAGCACAGGCTTCACCTTTAGCAGGAATATAGTCAAAATAAGGAAAGATAAGAACTTCTAACGTGAGTTTGTGGTGCGTCATTAAATGAGGTTTGTCAGACACAAATATTTCATAAGGTTCCTTATTTCCTGCCCTGGAGAGTTTTACACTTCAATATAGTATACTACAACATGATTCAGGATGGATAAGAATGACTTTTCTTTGGTACAAGAGGAAGATAATGATTTTGTAAGAGGACCTGGGAATAAGAGAACCTGGCTGATGTCTTGAACAAAACAAGTTCTCAGACATCAGTTTTAAGGAAGAGTAGCATATGGAATTTGACGATCTAGAAGTTGTCTCCCTTAACACCATCTATCACCATATACCTCGTAGGAAAGTCTCTCTAGATTTCCAGGGGTACAAAGAGAATTTATTGGTCCATGTAGCCAGAAAATTTTGAGATAGAATGAGCAGGAATCAGGTTGATATGATTTAAAGCCATCTGGGTTCAGCAAACTACCTTGGAGGAACTTACAAACTTCAATCCTCTCTTATCCTGGAGATACAATCAACCTTACATAAGACCAATTATTCTTTCCAAGCGTCAGCCTCCAACCCTTCTCCCATGCTGGATAAAACCAAGCTCTACTGGGAAGGCTGATTGCCTTGAGGATGGTTCTTAACTCTTTCATCTCCCATCACTCCAAGGAAGAATAGGAGAAAACCAAAAAACTTCAGGGAAGTCATATAGCAGGAGGGAAAAAAGACAACTTACTTTAAAAAATAGTTACATCAGATTCAGTTCAGTTCAGTTCAGTCACTCAGTCGTGTCCGACTCTTTGCGACCCCATGAATCACAGCACTCCAGGCCTCCCTGTCCGTCACCAACTCCTGAAGTTCACTCAGACTCACGCCCATTGAGTCGGTGATGCCATCCAGCCATCTCATCAGATTAGTATGCTAAGAATTCATTTGTACAGTTTTTCTATCACTATTAATTTGCAATCCCATTTCAAAGTACCCAGCAAAAGAGGCATTACCTCACATGTAGCTCTATTCCCTGGCCACTGTGGAGTCCACTTTCCCAACCCTCGGTGGCAGAGAGGAGCCCCTCACTCTACAATGCTCATTTTCGCTAGCCCTCATCTGGTGTCACCACCGAAAGATGTCAGAAACAGCATCTTAGATGAAACTCAGAAAAACAAACATTAACATGGAAAACAATTTTTTAATGGATAAAAATGAATTTAAATGGCTATGAAGTTTATTACCTTTTTTTTTTTTGGTATTGACCCTTACAGATTTCCATTATTTAAATTATCCTCAAAGATTCTGTGGCTTAAACTTAAAATAAAATGTTATTGACATATGCATGTATGCTCAGTCATGTCCAACTCTTTGAGATCTGATGGACTGTAGTAACCAGGCTCCTCTGTCCATAGAATTTTCCAGGCAAAAATGCTGGAGTGAGTTGCTATTTCCTTCTCCAGGGGATCTTCTCCACCCAGAGACTGAACCCATGTCTCCTGCATTGGCAGGCAGATTCTTTACCATTGTGCCACCTGGAAAGCCCTTATTGAATTATAGTTGCTTCACAATGCTGTGTTACTTTCTGCTGTACAGAAAACTGAAACAGTTATGCATATATCCCCTCTTTTTTGGAGTTCCTTCCCATTCAGGTCACAGGGGCTTCCCTGATGGCTCAATGGTAAAGAATCCGCCTCTCAGTGCAGGAGATGCCAGACATTTGGGTTGAATCGCTGGGTTGAGAAGATTGCCTGGAGGAGGAAAGGCATCCTGCTCCAGTATTCTTGCTTGGGAAATCCCATGGACAGAGGAGCCTGGCAGGCTACAGTCCACAGGGTCTCAAAGAGTTGGACACAACCGAGCGGCTGAGCACGCAGGTCGCCACAGAGCAGTGAGTAGAGTTGCCCGTGCTACAGAGTCGGTCCTCATTGTTTACTCATTTCATACATACACTTGATGCAGCTTGTGGTGTCATCCAAAGGTACAGTGTGGCTGAAAATCTCCGGGTATAACCTGCAGCTCTTTCCGTACTCTGTGTTAAGACCCTGGATTTGATCCTATGACTGGTTCTCAAAGAGGCTTTCATTATTAGACACTACTTACTCTCAGGAAAATTTTACCTAAAAAATCCCTTCTGATCACTGAAATCTATGAGTCTGACATGTTTTAGAAGCTAAACATTAGGCTTGAATACAAAAGAGAGGGTAAAAAATCCACCCTTTATCTAAAAAAATCTCTGAATTGAGAAGGAAGGGTTTACACTCATGAGACAATGAGGAATCAATGAACCCAGGATAAGAATGAATGAGACAAACACTCAATAAACCAGAGCAGGTGCTTTAAAGGCATTATCTCACTTAATTCCCACAATGAACTGGAAGGCACATACTTTTGTTTTCTTTTATAAATGAAAATGGACACTGACTAAGGTGAAAGATGTCTCAATTGGTAGATAAAGGATTTGAGATTCAAATCCAGGTCTATTTTGAAAAAACAACCTCCTTGCTGTTTTGGTAATAATTCACCTTCTGCCAACTCTGACTTTCTTGCTAATCACCTGGGGAGAAAGAATTATTGTATCAAAAGTATCAGGATGGGCTTCTCAGGTGGCTCAGACGGCCTGCAATGTGGGAGACTTGGGTTCGATCCCTGGGTTGGGAAGATCTCCTGGAGGAAGGCATGGCAAAAGTANAACCCTTCTCCCATGCTGGATAAAACCAAGCTCTACTGGGAAGGCTGATTGCCTTGAGGATGGTTCTTAACTCTTTCATCTCCCATCACTCCAAGGAAGAATAGGAGAAAACCAAAAAACTTCAGGGAAGTCATATAGCAGGAGGGAAAAAAGACAACTTACTTTAAAAAATAGTTACATCAGATTCAGTTCAGTTCAGTTCAGTCACTCAGTCGTGTCCGACTCTTTGCGACCCCATGAATCACAGCACTCCAGGCCTCCCTGTCCGTCACCAACTCCTGAAGTTCACTCAGACTCACGCCCATTGAGTCGGTGATGCCATCCAGCCATCTCATCAGATTAGTATGCTAAGAATTCATTTGTACAGTTTTTCTATCACTATTAATTTGCAATCCCATTTCAAAGTACCCAGCAAAAGAGGCATTACCTCACATGTAGCTCTATTCCCTGGCCACTGTGGAGTCCGCTTTCCTAACCCTCGGTGGCAGAGAGGAGCTCCTCACTCTGCAATGCTCATTTTCACTAGCCCTCATCTGGTGTCACCACCGAAAGATGTCAGAAACAGCATCTTAGATGAAACTCAGAAAAACAAACATTAACATGGAAAACAATTTTTTAATGGATAAAAATGAATTTAAATGGCTATGAAGTTTATTACCTTTTTTTTTGTATTGATCCCTTACAGATTTCCATTATTTAAATTATCCTCAAAGATTTTGTGGCTTAAACTTAAAATAAAATGTTATTGACATATGCATGTATGCTCAGTCATGTCCAGCTCTTTGAGATCTGATGGACTGTAGTAACCAGGCTCCTCTGTCCATAGAATTTTCCAGGCAAAAATACTGGAGTGAGTTGCTATTTCTTTCTCCAGGGGATCTTCTCTACCCAGGGACTGAACCCATGTCTCCTGCATTGAGGCAGATTCTTTACCACTGTGCCACCTGGAAAGCCCTTATTGAATTATAGTTGCTTCACAATGCTGTGTTACTTTCTGCTGTACAGAAAACTGAAACAGTTATGCATATATCCCCTCTTTTTTGGAGTTCCTTCCCATTCAGGTCACAGGGGCTTCCCTGATGGCTCAATGGTAAAGAATCCGCCTGTCAGTGCAGGAGATGCCAGACTTTTGGGTTGAATCGCTGGGTTGAGAAGATTGCCTGGAGGATGAAAGTCATCCTGCTCCAGTATTCTTGCTTGGGAAATCCCATGGACAGAGGAGCCTGGCAGGCTACAGTCCACAGGGTCTCAAAGAGTCGGACACAACCGAGCGGCTGAGCACGCAGGTTGCCACAGAGCAGTGAGTAGAGTTGCCCGTGCTACAGAGTCGGTCCTCATTGTTTACTCATTTCATACATACACTTGATGCAGCTTGTGGTGTCATCCAAAGGTGCAGTGTGGCTGAAAATCTCCGGGTATAACCTGCAGCTCTTTCCGTACTCTGTGTTTAGACCCTGGATTTGATCCTATGACTGGTTCTCAAAGAGGCTTTCATTATTAAACACTACTTACTCTCAGGAAAATTTTACCTAAAAAATCCCTTCTGATCACTGAAATCTATGAGGCTGACATGTTTTAGAAGCTAAACATTAGGCTTGAATACAAAAGAGAGGGTAAAAAATCCACCCTCTATCTAAAAAAATCTCTGAATTGAGAAGGAAGGGTTTACACTCATGAGACAATGAGGAATCAATGAACCNTCCAAGGAGTAAGCATCTTTTAATTTCATGGCTGCAATTACCATCTGCAGTGATTTTTGAGCCCAGAAAAATAAAGTCAGCCACTATTTCCCCATCTATTTGCCATGAAGTGATGGGACTGGATGCCATGATCTTAGTTTTCTGAATGTTGAGATTTAAGCCAACTTTTCCACTCTCACTTTCATCAAGGATACATATTTAAATATGACACAGCATTTTTTTTCATGAAATTAAGCTCTCAGAATGACCGTGACTTACATACTCAAGCCCAATGTCAACTTGTTCAAGGTCTAAAAAGGCAAAAAGTCAGTCAAATTATATTTTTCAAATATTATTATAAATTTAATTTCAAAAATAAACCTAATGCAATAAAGTTGTTATCCTATATACATGCTACCAAAGTCACCACCAAGTGATTAGAAACTGTTATATTCTTTTTCAATCTTGAGAAAGTAAAGACATTCACAACAAAAAAATACCACCCTCCAGTTTCACTGAAGAAGCTGTGCAATAGTGTATTATGGTCCCAAGTGTATCCTATCTCTCCTCAGCCGTTCATGGGGCCCCTCCTAATAGGTTCCTTCTCTGGTATGTTTCTGGTGGCAAGATTATACTTGCTGCCCCAGTGATGTCAAGGCTGGCTGCATGACCTGATTTGGCCAATGGAATATGAGCAGAAATGACACGTACCACTTCCCAGCTGAGGCTTCACAGAAGGTATTGTGATTCCACCATTGTTCTTTTTTCTCTTTGTCATGGCAATGTGTTGTACCAGAGAGGAGTCACTCCTTTAGCCTGGATCCCAGAGCAGTGGAGATCCATGGGCCAGAAACTGGTCTACAGGTGACAGAATTTGTGACAAAGAAATACATCTTTGTAGTTTTTAAGTCACTTACATTTTGGGGTTGTTTATTTCCAAGCATAACTTAGTGAAACGTAATCAAGGAAGGTTCGTATTTATGGAGAATCTTTCTGATTTCTCCTCAAGGATCCTTTTGTTTCTGTTACCCTGCAACATACTTCTTTTTCAATATCAGATTTATTGTTTCTCAAGCAGCAGCACCTAATAGACATTTAAGCATTTATTACCATTTGTGATACTTTTGTAAGCTTTTCTTTCTTCTTCCTGGAAGCTGAGTTTTGCAGCTATTATTAGACAAGAATAGTTAGTGAGAAACTGGTTATATGGTGAGATAGATCACTGCCACGATAGCAACATTTTGTAGACTAAGCCTGCAGCCAAAATGTCTAGATGAGGTCTTTTTAGTTGGAGGATTAGCTAACCTGAACTGATATAAGTTTATAAGCACAAAATCAAAAATCTGGAATACAATTGAAAACGTAGTCAATCATCTTGATATTTTTTACTGTCAACACACCCAACTTCAAGGCACTGAATTTTAAAGTTATCATCATAGAGAGTCTTAGCCATAATGCTAAAAGTTTATAGCTCCACTACATTGGAGCTGAGGCTCCCAGGGAAGCCATCAAGACAACGATAACAATTTTCTAAAAGCAGGGAGAAATTTTTAAGTCAAAATTTCACCACTGTCCTGGGAGGTGCTGGCCCTGACTCACATTTATTACGGTCACATCTGTGCTTCTGACTTGTTTGATAGTCCTTTTATGACTAAACTTGAAAGGAATTTTAGTTTTGTGGAATACTGTCAAGAAAAGAGAAGACGGGGTCTGTTCTGGCAACACTCCCAGGTCTAAACTTTGTGGAGGTATCTAGGGAAGAGCTGTTATTAATTGACATTGACAGTCAAATGGCACAGGTCAACTCCTGGTGATCCAAGGCTGTTTATTCAAGCCTCAGGAACTCAGGTTCTCCTCCTCCTCATGCATGACACCTTTCCTTGTGTCATTTTGCTCTCTATTCATATTTCTACCAGAAAAGCAGAAAGTGTATGCTCAACTTTGTGAACCAGGTCAAACAGTAAGTTAGCATGGAGGATGATGAACCTCTGAGATTTGAAAATTACAAGTTAATTTCATGCATGAATGTGCGCTGATCATTAAGACTTGGCTGAAAACCACTCAAACAGAAAGCCAATTAACTTCCTTCCACCTAGTTTGACTGATGGGCACTAACTGGTCCTTTAAGAAAAGATTCCAGAATCTCCTTTCTGTGACTCCTCTTAAACTCCTCATCAGTTAATGTATCCTTGTTTCAGATTATCATCTTTGGCCTCGTATCTGCCTTCATCATACTTTCAGCACTGTTTGCTGTACAGCCTTGTTTTCAAACATGGACTGTATCAATACTGAGCCAAAATAAAAATAAATCAAATATCTGATGCAACTATTAAATTTTTCATCAATAACGTGGAAAGGCTTCAAATAGATTGTTTAAACAATTTTTGAATACAGAAGCACAGTTTAACTTAAGTTTAACTCCATTTTCACCTTCTTAGCTGTCAGTTGGTTGTAGTAGGAGGAGGGCTTCCCAGATGGCGCTAGTGGTAAAGAATCCACCTACCTACACAGGAGACATGAGACGTGGGTTCCATCTCCGGGTCAGGAAGATCCCCTGGAGGATCACGGCAACACACTGAAGTGTTCTTGCCTGGATAATCCCATGGNGTTGGTTGTAGCAGGAGGAGGGCTTCCCAGGTGGCGCTAGTGGTAAAGAATCCACCTACCTACACAGGAGACATGAGACGTGGGTTCCATCTCCGGGTCAGGAAGATCCCCTGGAGGATCACGGCAACACACTGAAGTGTTCTTGCCTGGAGAATCCCATGGACAGCGGAGCCTGGTGGGTTACAGACCATAGCATCACAAAGAGTCAGACACAAATTAAGTGACTTAGCATGAATGCAGCAACTGAAATAAGCAAGCTGAATCTTGATAAAATTCATAAAAACGATAGCCTGATTAGCTCAGAAGGCTATAATGAAAGATTCAATGTATTTTATGTGACTCAGTATAAATTCATATATGAATAAATCCAAAGAGAGACTGTATCTGTCCATGAAAAAGGACTGATTCTTCTGTTAAAGTAATATGTCTGCTTTCTCTTATCTAAGTTTCTTTACTTTTGTTTGCTCAGCAAATAGTTATTGAATCTCTCTTCTGTGTCTGGCATAGTACGGGGTTTACATTTTATTAAGGGAAAGCCAAGTAAGAAGCAATCACAAAATCAAGATCAGATGGTGATAAGGTCTCTGAAGACAATACAAACAGCAGGATGAGATGTAGAATGATTGGCAAATTCTGGCTACTCTAGAGGTTGATGAAGGAGGTATAGCCTGACGAAATCACTTCAGTTGGTCCTGGGATGATTGTAAGGAGCTAGCTATGGCAAGACTAGATCAGAGGTTAGAGTGCAAAGATCAAAATGTGGAAAACTGTGCTGGGAACTGGGAATAAGCGGGTTTTAGGAGGTAAGATGTTTTCAGCTGTGAGTAATGATACTCACTTCAAACAGATTTAAACACTACATCTTTATTTTTAATTGGGCTTCCCAGGTGGCACAGTGGTAAAGAATCCACCTGTCAAAGCAGGAGATACAGGAGATGTGGGTTTGATCCCTGGTTTGAGAAGATCTCCTGGAGGAAGAAATGGCAATCCACACTGGTATTCTTGCCTGGAGAATCCCATGGACAGAGGAGCCTGGTGGCCTACAGTCCATAAAGTTGCAATGAGTCAGACACAACTGAGCATGTACTTTAAAAGATAGAGTTAAATTACACAGGTAATTGGTTTAACAAAGGTAAAGAAAAGGGCAAAAATAATATGTTTTGTTTAACCTCTATCTTCCATATATTATATTATATATTATGAAATCAACATGCAGTCAATATAAAAAATTACCAATTGGAAATCTTACCATTTTGACAACATGGATAGAATTTGAGGGCATTATGCTAAGTGAATTAAGCTAGACGGAGATAGACAAATAAGGCATGGTATCACTTATACGTGGAATATAAAAAAATAGGTCAAACTCTTAGAAACACAGTAGAAAGGTGATTGCCAGGTTCTTGGGCATGGGGGAAATTAAGACAGGTTAGTAAAGGACNGACAACATGGATAGAATTTGAGGGCATTATGCTAAGTGAATTAAGCTAGACAGAGATAGACAAATAAGGCATGGTATCACTTATACGTGGAATATAAAAAAATAGGTCAAACTCTTAGAAACACAGTAGAAAGGTGATTGCCAGGTTCTTGGGCATGGGGGAAATTAAGACAGGTTAGTAAAGGACATCGGAGAAGGCAATGGCAGCCACTCCAATACTCTTGCCTGGAAAATCCCATGGATGGAGGAGCCCGGTAGGCTGCAGTCCATGGGGTCACACAGAGTCGGACACAACTGGAGCAACTTAGCAGCAGCAGCAGCAGTAAAGGACACAAACTTTCAGCTCTAAGATGAATAAGATCTGAGGATTTAATGTAAAACATAGTGACTACTAATGATACTATGTATAAAATAGATAACTAATGAGAACCTATTATATAGGACAGGAAACTCTTAAGTAGAGTTCCCATTAAGATGTTCTGTGGTGACCTAAACGGGAAGGAAATCCCAGAAGGAAGGGATATGTGTATACATATGGATTCCCAAGTGGTGCTAGTGGTAAAGAACCCACCTTCCAGTGTAGGAGACATGAAAGACATGGGTTTGATCCCTGGGTCAGGAAGATCATCTGAAGGAGAACATGGCAACCCACTCCAGTATTCTTGCCTGGAGAATCCCATGAACAGAGGAGCCTGGAAGGCTACAGTCCATAGAAGCGCAGAATTGGACACGACTGAAGGGACTTGGCACACACACATGTGGATACATATAGCTGATTCACTTTGCTGCACAGTAGAAACTGGCAAAACATTGTAAAGCAACTATACTACAATAAAAATTAATTTAAAAAAAGCTTAATGACTATAGCTGCTGTGTTATGAAATTTGTTCAAGTAAAACTTAAGTGTTATCACCCAAATGATTAATAGCAATAATAATAATGAATTTGTGAGATGGTGGATGTGTTAATTAGACAGTGTGAATCCTTTTGTAATGTGAACATAGATCAAACCACCATGACGTATGCTTTAAGCATCTTACAATTTTACTTGTCAATTATACCTCAATAAAGCTGAAAACAAAACTATTCAGAAAAAAGTATCAATTAAATATTTTGCATACCTTTTCTCTTTTTTGATATTAAGTCTTCAAAATTTAGTGTATTTTGTGTCGTGTACTGTAGCTTCAAAAGCTACACTTTTGTTGTTGTCTAGTCACAAAATTGTGTCCAACTCTTTGGCAACCCCATGTACTGTAGCCCACCGATCTCCTCTGTCCATGGATTTCCCAGGCAGGAATACTGGAGTGGGTTGTCATTTCCTTTTCCAGGGGATCTTCCCCACCCAGGGATCAAACCCAGGTCTCCTGAATTGCAGGTAGATTCTTTACCGCTGAGCCACCAGGGAAGACACACTTCCTATGCTCAGTAGTTGCATGTGAACAGTGACTATTATATTGGACAGAACAAGTAAAGACAATGAATTATGGGGAGACAGGAGAGGAAGCAGAGAGGGATTATCTGATACTAGTCCTAGGAAGAGATGGTGATGTCTTGGACTGTGGTGGCATCAGTGAACAGGAAGTTAGTGACTTTGGGATACATATGCATATCTTGGGGATATAAAGTCAGTTATGTTTGCTATGATTTCTGCCCTTTACTAGTTGTGTCATTTAGAAAAAATAACTTCTGAAAGTTCCTTTGTCACATGGGAATAATATCATACTCCTCTTCTGTAGATGAGAGAATGGGATGAGGCAATTCAAGGAAACACTTATCAAAGTTCTTGGAACAGATTCAGTTCTTTAAAACATATAAATGTGGTACAAGTGAACTCCTATAAGACCTCAGAGAAGACAGAGAGTTTTTTTGCAGGTAGTAATCACGGAAAGTCACTTTTAAGCAGAGACTTGAAGGATAAGTAGTTTCAATACAGGAAGGATGACAGAAGAAGGTATGGAGGCAGCAAATCTCAAGGCACATGTACAAAATGGCAAGTAGTTAAGTTTGACCCAAATGAACACTGACTAAAAGGAGCAATGAAAGATTATGGGTGAAAAGGGATATGGCATAGAATATTTGGAATCTTAGCTAAAAAGTTAAATCCTATTGGACAAACCATAAGAAGTTTTGTTCTATTTTAATCAGAGAAGTGTCAGCAATGTGGTATTTTTTCAGTTCTGCTTAGAGGAGATTAAAGAAAGGAAATATTAGGCTAGGAGAACTAATCAAAATGCTATTGTGATTGTCCAGGCATGAGACAGTAAAGGAATGGGACAGAGAGTTGAGTATAAACAATAGCACACAGAAACATTTTATTACGGCATTGTTTTTTTTTTTAATTCCTTTGTGAAAACTTTGTAAGACTCCGATTCTGTCTATATAACTCCACGTTTTTCATTTATTTAAAAATAGATGTGGTACATACATATAATGGAATACTGCTGCTGCTGCTGCTAAGTCGCTTCAGTCGTGTCTGACTCTGTGCGACCCCAGAGATGGCAGCCCACCAGGCTCCTCTATCCCTGGGATTCTCCAGGAAGAACACTGGAGTGGGTTGCCATTTGCTTCTCCAATGCATGAAAATGAAAAGTGAAAGTGAAGTCGCTCAGTTGTGTCCAACTCTTTGGGACCCCATGGACTGCAGCCTACCAGGCTCCTCCGTCCATGGGATTTTCCAGGCAAGAGTACTGGAGTGGGGTGCCATTGCCTTCTTCGAATGGAATACTACTCAGTCATAAAAAAATAAATAATGTCACTTGAAGCAACAAAGATGGACCTAGAAATTATCATACTAGGTGAGGTAAGTCAGGAAGAGAAAGACAAATACACTATGATATCAGTTATATGTGGAATCTAAAATATGGCACAAATGAACATATCTACGAAACAGAGTCACAGACACAGAAAACAGACTTGTGGTTCCCAAGGGGGAGGGGGTGGAGGAGGGATGGACTGGGAGTTTGGGGCTAGCAGATGCAAACGATTATATACAGAATAGATAAATAACAAGGTCCTATAGAAAATGATACTCAATATCCTGTGATAAACCATAGTGGAAAGGAATATTAAAAAGATAAAATATATATACATGTAATTGATCCACCTTGGTGTACAGAAGAAATTAACACAACATTGCAAATCAGCCATGTTGATGTATAATTTAGCAAAACCCATTTTTAGAAAAGTTAAAGGCTACATAGAGTAACAAACATATCTAATTCACATGTGAGATATGCACACAGAGATTTTACAACAAGATTTATCCAGTGCTACTGGGAAATCAATTATTCATGTAAGTTAATCTTCTAAGTTACTGAAAGTTTTCCCTTTGCACACCCAGTCCTTTACAAGCTTTGTTTTGGCTGTCTATATGTCTAGTTTAATATGTTCCATAGCAATTGGCTATTAAGTGAGTTGCATTGAAAGTGTGTGTGTGTGTATGTGGTGACTTATGCAAAGAACTAGGCTTATAACTATGTTTGTGCTTCTCTGGTAGCTCAGAAGGTAAGAAATCCATCTGCAATGCAGGGGGCCTGAGTTCAGTCTCTGAGTTGGGAAGATCCCCTGGAGAAGGGAATGGCAACCCACTCCAGTATTTTTGTCTGGAGAATTCCATGGATAGAGCAGCTTGGTGGGCTACAGTCCATGGGGTCACAAAGAGTTGGGCATGACTAACACTTTCATACTCACATGCTATTTTCCTGCTGTGTGACCTGGGACAAGTTGCTTTACGTCTCTGGGTATCAGAAGGAGGATTTTGAAGTTTCTACTAATCTTTCAAAATAGAGAAAAAAGATAATTTTCAAGCAGAATAACATTTCATTTTGGTATTCCTCAGTATGTTACTGGTTTGCTGGCCAAAATAGAGGGACAAAGGATGCATGCTTCTCTCTCTAAACGAAGGAGAGATGAACTGTTTTAGGAAGGTATGATTTACTTCTGAGAAACAGAAAAATTGACACTGAAAGACTGCTTTTGCCAAAATAGAATGGTTTTAAAATCAAAGATGCTCGCCAAGCTCAATCCCACTAAGATTCAAGTTCCCTTTCCCCCTTGCTGTTGTCATAAATAATGTGAATACTGATCTTTCCTTAATAACACCTTTCTGTGGAGCTATTGCCTGCTGCTATCGGAAAAGCAACTTTTCCAATTTCTAAGAAGTAAGGCTTTCCGAAGACTTTGGACTTCTTGGACATCAAACCCAGCTTTGCTGAGCATATATTTTACAGGCATGTTGCTAAATTGAGTGTGAAGGACCCCAAAGCCTGGATTTAGAAGCTGAGGCAAAAGTGCATGGTAAAGCGCATTCCTGCATTCTCCAAGCTCTCAACACCGAGAAATAGCTTCAGATGTGGAACAAACTGGAAATGTGAAGATGCACACTCTTCCTAACAAATAAAGCTACTCTAATAGGTGGTTTGAAAGAAAAGTCAGCTTTAAAATGTCTCCCCAGATAGACTCTCACGGCGAAAGGGGAAACATCTAACAGATAAATCAAACTACAAGCGACCCGGAAGAAGTCTGAAAGCAGGAGGCAGTCCTTGTGGAAAACAATGAACCTGTTTCTTAACTGAGAGATCAAAGGGCTGATGGCTGTAAACCTGTACCAAATGGACCCTTTGCTAGTTTTCATCTGTATTGGAGAATCAGGACTCATAATTTACATGCCTGCATACACATACATGCTGCACACAGTCCAAGTTAAGCTGTTATGAGAGAAACATACCCTCCCCCCCCCTTTTTTGAGCGTTTTGTTTCCTGTGCAGAAAGAGGGGGGAAAATGTGGTTTTTGAATTTTTGAGCTTTATTAGAACAACGTCTTCTCTTTTATCATAAATTCTTATTTTGTATTCTAATCATCTTTTGCATCTTTTCTGTGTGCCTGGCAGGGAAAACAAAACAAAACAAAACAAAACAAAACTAAGGGAAGAGAAAGTTCACTCCCCAGTAGAGAAGCCTGCCCAGACCTGATAATGGTGCTTCCTTTTTTGCTCCACAAGGGCCCTCTCCTCTGGCCATTATGGAGCATGCACTTAAAAACAGGCTTAGGTTCGATCCTGCATATACTAGGTTCAATGCAGGATGCAGGATGCTTGGGACTGATGCGCGGGGATGATCCAGAGAGATGGTGTGGGGCGGGAGGGGGGAGCTCATGTACACTCGTGGCTGATTCATGTCAGTGTATAGCAAAACGAATACAGTATTGTAAAACAAAACAAACGAAAACATAAGAATTAAAAAAAAATAAAAGTAATAGTAAATTGTGCAAAAAAAAAAAAAGGCTTATTGTGTGAAGATATGTTTCCTCTATGTGCAGATAAGGGATACATGGATCTGGTTTCATTTAAAGTGGTATGAATACTTGCAGAAATTGTCCTGTTATATTTCCCTTTACAAGGGAAACACATGGTGTGTATACACAAGAATGAACATGCCTACATTAATCCTTTATTTTC
Organism: Neotragus moschatus; assembly: GCA_006410615.1. Lineage (NCBI taxonomy): Eukaryota > Metazoa > Chordata > Mammalia > Artiodactyla > Bovidae > Neotragus > Neotragus moschatus. The sequence continues at coordinate 4,215,663 of SJYA01002489.1, read as the reverse complement.
TACTTTCATTGAGTTATATAAATATACTTGAGACTTTACTCTTCACTTGGGACTTGGCTGGGTTTTGATTATGACTTTGTCACTCGTGGAACTTACGTTTTCATACAGGGGCAGATGTTTGTCAAATGACTACATTGGTGTTTGTGAGTAGAAACTGCCGTAAATGTTTTGAAAGCAAGTCCTCAAGTGCTATGAATCTGAGGAGGAAAATGGCAAACTCTAAGAAGAGATGGTCCCGTCAATCAATTCTTCACTAAGAAGAAGCAAGCCTAACTAAAATTTATCACCAAGAAAATCTCACGGTGCAGGTTCTGCAGCTCCATTCTAAGAGCTCCCTCACTTTGAAAAAGCATTAGATAAGCTTGTATGATTCTAAACTTGAACCTAGTGTGGATTGCAGTTCACCTGGCACTATGCTAGCTCTTGCTGGCTCCATTCTATCATCAGCAATGTTTTGGGGGGGAGTTTCTCACATGTGGAGAGACAGGTGAAAATCCTGACTTGAGTTTTCCAAAGTTATGGATTTGAATTTTGGGGATATGCCATGAAAGTTCTATTTGAGACTGACTCTTTGTGACCCCATGGACTGTAGCTCGCCAGGCTCCTCTGTCCATGAAATTTTCCATGCAAGAATACTGGAGTGGGTTGCCATTTTCTTCTCCAGGGGATCTGCGTGACCCAGGGATCAAACTCGCAGGTCCTGTGGCTCTTGTACTGGAGGGCAGATTCCTGACCACTAGCGCCACCTGGGAAGATCGTGTTAAGACCTTGGGCAAATAGAGATGGCTGATTCTCAGAGGGAGGCAATTTTGATGCAGCTGCTCTGAGTAGATACCCACACACTTGCACTTTATATAACTGGATGTCATGCCTAGTTTCAGTCTTGTGGCCTTTTCATAACCAGCCCTTTTTATGTGTTATGTGTAAAGTTTGAAATAAAGCTGCCTTTGACCACCATGCCACAGAAATGATGGTTTTGATTCCAGGTGTGTCAGGTAATAGCAAATTGTGGACTTGCATTTTTTCTTTACAATCAGTTTATATCCCTTCAGTGACATTTTCATTACTTGTGTGTGTCTGTTTATAGATTTTTTTTTTCCCCTCTGAATAAGTACCTGGATGTTATTTGTTATGTGCTCCATGTTTATTTTAAGAAACTGGATCATTAAACCCACGTCCTGTGTTTCAGCAAATGACCTTCAAGTATAAAATGAGGTGAGGGCTGTTAGTTTGCAGAAGAAAGGAAGGCTTTGTGAAGGACTGTACTGGGTGAATTTTGCTGTATCTGCTTCTGTTCCCTCCATTGTTTGCCAAAAAGCTTCCTGTCTGATCTCCAAAGTGGGGTTGTTTTAGGCTCTAAAGAACTCAAGCCCCCAAATAATGAGGCTGATGTAACACTGGGAATAAAAAGGGGATAAATCCCTGATGTAAGAAAACACAGTTCGCTTTGTCTATCCTTTAAGAGTTTAAGACCAGGGAGATGCTCGGAGGTATGGAGGTATTTGCTCCGCTGCTGAGGTAAGCGCAAAGCTTTACAATGGTCTTGTGACACCCACAGCATGGTTTGTAATTAGCCAGAAATGTCATGGTAACTCAGCACATCTCTTTATTATATTAAAAGTGAGTTTAATCACCAGGAATTTGTTTTGCTTTTTTGCCTTCTTAAGTATGATGTAAGATTTCTCCAACTGGAAAATCCCTCATTTGCTGACTTACATGAAATGTATAATGCTGTCCGAGCTTTGGCTTTTGTTTCTTACCTTAATTTTGTGCCACAGAGGAACTGCTTTTATCAGTCAAATCCTCATTTTGTGACTACGGGAGAGCCTGGCCTGGTCCCTCCTGGCACGGCTGTGGAACCCTGCTGCTGTGCTCATAAGTGATCCCTTCCTGTCAACCTGAGCCCGAAGAGGGATGACCAGATGACCAGCTCCATATCTTCACAGAACATGGGGAATCTAGTTACTAATGATCATGCTCTCTTCTCTTAAGCAAATGAAATATGCTCTGTGATAGCTGCTGCTTCGCAATAAAGATTTATTGGGATGCGTTTCACCTTCATCTGATAGATTGTTTGATTTCCTGCCTTCCCATATACACAAGTGGAATTGGTAGATGGCCTTTTAAAAAATTAAAACTACCATAATTAGTCAAATACATGGATAAAAATTGTACTCTCTGATCTCGCCAGTTCCAGGACAATTCCTTCTTATTTGTAGAAATAGGCTTTTCTTTGGGAAAATAAGCAGATCATTAATATTTGTTTTGGGAATCCACAGTCCCAATTTTCAGCATATGCACAAGGGAAGGGAAATAAGACGCTGCCCCCAGAGAGGAAACAAACTCACCTCTCTGGTTATGTTGAGTGAGGTTCCTTCCTGAGAGGCCCTGAGGCATCTCCACACCCCCATGACATTCATGCTTCAGCTGCCACCTTGGGAAATAAATACAGATTGAAATGTGGCTTCCTAGAAGTGCCCTCTGTGTTGAAAACTTATACTGTGTGCATGTATGTATAAAAGAATACTAAAAAGTTATAATCTATTTAATGTCACAGAGTCCTCATACAGTGAAAGACATGTAACTATGATAAGAATATGAATAAAGCAAGCTGATGTAATACTGTAGTGGGAGAGAAAAAATTGATCTAGAGAAAATGAAGTAAAACACTCTATGCTGCTGCTGCTGCTGCTAAGTCGCTTCAGTCGTGTCTGACTCTGTGTGACCCCATAGAGGGCAGCCCACCAGGCTCCCCCGTCCCTGGGATTCTCCAGGCAAGAACCCTGGAGTGGGTTGCCATTTCCTTCTCCAATGCATGAATGAAAAGTGAAAGTGAAATTGCTCAGTCGTGTCCTACTCTTAGCGACCCCGTGGACTGCAGCCCACCAGGCTCCTCCATCCATGGGATTTTCCAGGCAAGAGTACTGGAGTGGGATGCCATTGTCTTCTCCAAAACACTCTATGAAAGTGAAAGTGAAGTCGCTCAGTCGTGTCTGACTATTTGCGACCCCGTGGACTGTAGCCTACCAGGCTCCTCTGTCCATGGGATTCTCCAGGCAATAGTACCGGAGTGGATTGCCATTCCCTTCTCCAGGGGATCTTCCCGACCCAGGGATTGAACCTGGGTCTCCCACATTGTAGACAGACACTTTACCCTCTGAGCCACCTCTATAGTTGCTGCTATAAACTTTTGATCATCCTCATTCACCCTTTCCTTTTAGTGGTTCTAAAGGGATGGTATTCTTGGAGAAGGGAATGCCAACCCACTCCAGTATTCTTGCCTGGAGAATCCCATGGACAGGGGAGCCTGGCAGGTTACTGTCCATGGGGTTGCAAAGAGTCGGGCATGACTTAGCAACTACACAAAGGGATGGTGTGACCCATAAAAGGGCTTTCCTGGTGGCTCAATGGTAAAGAATCCACTTTTCAATGTAGGAGACCCAGGTTTGATCCCTGAGTTAGAATGGCAACCCACTCCGGTTTTCTTGCCTGGGAAATCCCACGGACAGAGGAGCCTGGTGGGCTGCAGTCCTTGGGATCGCAAAGTGTCAGACATGACTTAACCACTAAACAATATCAACAACAACCCTCAGTTGAGGGACAGCTGAGTCAGAGGTGCGGTATATGAATTTGTTTAGGGCAGCATGTTCGTGGCTGGGTCCTAGACCAGAGTGGGTGCAGAGTCCTGGGGCATCTCCTTAAGCATTGCTCTCGACAAAACTCCTGACCCAGGGGNACTAAGATTCAAGTTCCCTTTCCCCCTTGCTGTTGTCATAAATAATGTGAATACTGATCTTTCCTTAATAACACCTTTCTGTGGAGCTATTGCCTGCTGCTATCGGAAAAGCAACTTTTCCAATTTCTAAGAAGTAAGGCTTTCCGAAGACTTTGGACTTCTTGGACATCAAACCCAGCTTTGCTGAGCATATATTTTACAGGCATGTTGCTAAATTGAGTGTGAAGGACCCCAAAGCCTGGATTTAGAAGCTGAGGCAAAAGTGCATGGTAAAGCGCATTCCTGCATTCTCCAAGCTCTCAACACCGAGAAATAGCTTCAGATGTGGAACAAACTGGAAATGTGAAGATGCACACTCTTCCTAACAAATAAAGCTACTCTAATAGGTGGTTTGAAAGAAAAGTCAGCTTTAAAATGTCTCCCCAGATAGACTCTCACGGCGAAAGGGGAAACATCTAACAGATAAATCAAACTACAAGCGACCCGGAAGAAGTCTGAAAGCAGGAGGCAGTCCTTGTGGAAAACAATGAACCTGTTTCTTAACTGAGAGATCAAAGGGCTGATGGCTGTAAACCTGTACCAAATGGACCCTTTGCTAGTTTTCATCTGTATTGGAGAATCAGGACTCATAATTTACATGCCTGCATACACATACATGCTGCACACAGTCCAAGTTAAGCTGTTATGAGAGAAACATACCCTCCCCCCCCTTTTTTGAGCGTTTTGTTTCCTGTGCAGAAAGAGGGGGGAAAATGTGGTTTTTGAATTTTTGAGCTTTATTAGAACAACGTCTTCTCTTTTATCATAAATTCTTATTTTGTATTCTAATCATCTTTTGCATCTTTTCTGTGTGCCTGGCAGGGAAAACAAAACAAAACAAAACAAAACAAAACTAAGGGAAGAGAAAGTTCACTCCCCAGTAGAGAAGCCTGCCCAGACCTGATAATGGTGCTTCCTTTTTTGCTCCACAAGGGCCCTCTCCTCTGGCCATTATGGAGCATGCACTTAAAAACAGGCTTAGGTTCGATCCTCCATATACTAGGTTCAATGCAGGATGCAGGATGCTTGGGACTGATGCGCGGGGATGATCCAGAGAGATGGTGTGGGGCGGGAGGGGGGAGCTCATGTACACTCGTGGCTGATTCATGTCAGTGTATAGCAAAACGAATACAGTATTGTAAAACAAAACAAACGAAAACATAAGAATTAAAAAAAAATAAAAGTAATAGTAAATTGTGCAAAAAAAAAAAAAGGCTTATTGTGTGAAGATATGTTTCCTCTATGTGCAGATAAGGGATACATGGATCTGGTTTCATTTAAAGTGGTATGAATACTTGCAGAAATTGTCCTGTTATATTTCCCTTTACAAGGGAAACACATGGTGTGTATACACAAGAATGAACATGCCTACATTAATCCTTTATTTTCTACTTTCATTGAGTTATATAAATATACTTGAGACTTTACTCTTCACTTGGGACTTGGCTGGGTTTTGATTATGACTTTGTCACTCGTGGAACTTACGTTTTCATACAGGGGCAGATGTTTGTCAAATGACTACATTGGTGTTTGTGAGTAGAAACTGCCGTAAATGTTTTGAAAGCAAGTCCTCAAGTGCTATGAATCTGAAGAGGAAAATGGCAAACTCTAAGAAGAGATGGTCCCGTCAATCAATTCTTCACTAAGAAGAAGCAAGCCTAACTAAAATTTATCACCAAGAAAATCTCACGGTGCAGGTTCTGCAGCTCCATTCTAAGAGCTCCCTCACTTTGAAAAAGCATTAGATAAGCTTGTATGATTCTAAACTTGAACCTAGTGTGGATTGCAGTTCACCTGGCACTATGCTAGCTCTTGCTGGCTCCATTCTATCATCAGCAATGTTTTGGGGGGGAGTTTCTCACATGTGGAGAGACAGGTGAAAATCCTGACTTGAGTTTTCCAAAGTTATGGATTTGAATTTTGGGGATATGCCATGAAAGTTCTATTTGAGACTGACTCTTTGTGACCCCATGGACTGTAGCTCGCCAGGCTCCTCTGTCCATGAAATTTTCCATGCAAGAATACTGGAGTGGGTTGCCATTTTCTTCTCCAGGGGATCTGCGTGACCCAGGGATCAAACTCGCAGGTCCTGTGGCTCTTGTACTGGAGGGCAGATTCCTGACCACTAGCGCCACCTGGGAAGATCGTGTTAAGACCTTGGGCAAATAGAGATGGCTGATTCTCAGAGGGAGGCAATTTTGATGCAGCTGCTCTGAGTAGATACCCACACACTTGCACTTTATATAACTGGATGTCATGCCTAGTTTCAGTCTTGTGGCCTTTTCATAACCAGCCCTTTTTATGTGTTATGTGTAAAGTTTGAAATAAAGCTGCCTTTGACCACCATGCCACAGAAATGATGGTTTTGATTCCAGGTGTGTCAGGTAATAGCAAATTGTGGACTTGCATTTTTTCTTTACAATCAGTTTATATCCCTTCAGTGACATTTTCATTACTTGTGTGTGTCTGTTTATAGATTTTTTTTTTCCCCTCTGAATAAGTACCTGGATGTTATTTGTTATGTGCTCCATGTTTATTTTAAGAAACTGGGTCATTAAACCCACGTCCTGTGTTTCAGCAAATGACCTTCAAGTATAAAATGAGGTGAGGGCTGTTAGTTTGCAGAAGAAAGGAAGGCTTTGTGAAGGACTGTACTGGGTGAATTTTGCAGTATCTGCTTCTGTTCCCTCCATTGTTTGCCAAAAAGCTTCCTGTCTGATCTCCAAAGTGGGGTTGTTTTAGGCTCTAAAGAACTCAAGCCCCCAAATAATGAGGCTGATGTAACACTGGGAATAAAAAGGGGATAAATCCCTGATGTAAGAAAACACAGTTCGCTTTGTCTATCCTTTAAGAGTTTAAGACCAGGGAGATGCTCGGAGGTATGGAGGTATTTGCTCCACTGCTGAGGTAAGCGCAAAGCTTTACAATGGTCTTGTGACACCCACAGCATGGTTTGTAATTAGCCAGAAATGTCATGGTAACTCAGCACATCTCTTTATTATATTAAAAGTGAGTTTAATCACCAGGAATTTGTTTTGCTTTTTTGCCTTCTTAAGTATGATGTAAGATTTCTCCAACTGGAAAAGCCCTCATTTGCTGACTTACATGAAATGTATAATGCTGTCCGAGCTTTGGCTTTTGTTTCTTACCTTAATTTTGTGCCACAGAGGAACTGCTTTTATCAGTCAAATCCTCATTTTGTGACTACGGGAGAGCCTGGCCTGGTCCCTCCTGGCACGGCTGTGGAACCCTGCTGCTGTGCTCATAAGTGATCCCTTCCTGTCAACCTGAGCCCGAAGAGGGATGACCAGATGACCAGCTCCATATCTTCACAGAACATGGGGAATCTAGTTACTAATGATCATGCTCTCTTCTCTTAAGCAAATGAAATATGCTCTGTGATAGCTGCTGCTTCGCAATAAAGATTTATTGGGATGCGTTTCACCTTCATCTGATAGATTGTTTGATTTCCTGCCTTCCCATATACACAAGTGGAATTGGTAGATGGCCTTTTAAAAAATTAAAACTACCATAATTAGTCAAATACATGGATAAAAATTGTACTCTCTGATCTCGCCAGTTCCAGGACAATTCCTTCTTATTTGTAGAAATAGGCTTTTCTTTGGGAAAATAAGCAGATCATTAATATTTGTTTTGGGAATCCACAGTCCCAATTTTCAGCATATGCACAAGGGAAGGGAAATAAGACGCTGCCCCCAGAGAGGAAACAAACTCACCTCTCTGGTTATGTTGAGTGAGGTTCCTTCCTGAGAGGCCCTGAGGCATCTCCACACCCCCATGACATTCATGCTTCAGCTGCCACCTTGGGAAATAAATACAGATTGAAATGTGGCTTCCTAGAAGTGCCCTCTGTGTTGAAAACCTATACTGTGTGCATGTATGTATAAAAGAATACTAAAAAGTTATAATCTATTTAATGTCACAGAGTCCTCATACAGTGAAAGACATGTAACTATGATAAGAATATGAATAAAGCAAGCTGATGTAATACTGTAGTGGGAGAGAAAAAATTGATCTAGAGAAAATGAAGTAAAACACTCTATGCTGCTGCTGCTGCTGCTAAGTCGCTTCAGTCGTGTCTGACTCTGTGTGACCCCATAGAGGGCAGCCCACCAGGCTCCCCCGTCCCTGGGATTCTCCAGGCAAGAACCCTGGAGTGGGTTGCCATTTCCTTCTCCAATGCATGAATGAAAAGTGAAAGTGAAATTGCTCAGTCGTGTCCTACTCTTAGCGACCCCGTGGACTGCAGCCCACCAGGCTCCTCCATCCATGGGATTTTCCAGGCAAGAGTACTGGAGTGGGATGCCATTGTCTTCTCCAAAACACTCTATGAAAGTGAAAGTGAAGTCGCTCAGTCGTGTCTGACTATTTGCGACCCCGTGGACTGTAGCCTACCAGGCTCCTCTGTCCATGGGATTCTCCAGGCAATAGTACCGGAGTGGATTGCCATTCCCTTCTCCAGGGGATCTTCCCGACCCAGGGATTGAACCTGGGTCTCCCACATTGTAGACAGACACTTTACCCTCTGAGCCACCTCTATAGTTGCTGCTATAAACTTTTGATCATCCTCATTCACCCTTTCCTTTTAGTGGTTCTAAAGGGATGGTATTCTTGGAGAAGGGAATGCCAACCCACTCCAGTATTCTTGCCTGGAGAATCCCATGGACAGGGGAGCCTGGCAGGTTACTGTCCATGGGGTTGCAAAGAGTCGGGCATGACTTAGCAACTACACAAAGGGATGGTGTGACCCATAAAAGGGCTTTCCTGGTGGCTCAATGGTAAAGAATCCACTTTTCAATGTAGGAGACCCAGGTTTGATCCCTGAGTTAGAATGGCAACCCACTCCGGTTTTCTTGCCTGGGAAATCCCACGGACAGAGGAGCCTGGTGGGCTGCAGTCCTTGGGATCGCAAAGTGTCAGACATGACTTAACCACTAAACAATATCAACAACAACCCTCAGTTGAGGGACAGCTGAGTCAGAGGTGCGGTATATGAATTTGTTTAGGGCAGCATGTTCGTGGCTGGGTCCTAGACCAGAGTGGGTGCAGAGTCCTGGGGCATCTCCTTAAGCATTGCTCTCGACAAAACTCCTGACCCAGGGGCACCCAGCCCACACACTCTCTACTCAAGACTTTCAGTGATAAGAGTAAGCCTTCACTGGGAGCTTAATATAAATTTTAAGGGGTCTGGGAGGGACATAATTATGATTCTCAGCCCTCACCTGGTTTACAATCTGTATTTGGACTCCCTGGGATGCAGAATCTGAGATGCAGGCAGAAAGTTTATTAGGGACAGCAGTCTGCAAAGGAGAGAGGAAAGGTGGATGAGGATCAGGCAGAGGGAGAGGGTAGACTGCCATGAGCTGCAGCACAGGTCTCAGCCCATTAATTACAGGGAAAGTCCAGAGCTGGGATAGCCAACAAGATTTTCCCATACTGGGGGGAAGAGCGACAAGACTTACTACCTGTAATATTACCAGTACCTAGAGGCAAGCTCTTGCCTGGAAAATCCCATGGATGGAGGAGCCTGGTGGGCTGCAGTTCATGGGGTTGCTAAGAGTCGGACACAACTGAGCAATTTCACTTTCACTTTTCACTTTCATGCATTGGAGAAGGAAATGGCAACCCACTCCAGTGTTCTTGCCTGGAAAATCCCAGGGATGGGGGAGCCTGGTGGGCTGCCATCCCTGGGGTCACACAGAGTTGGACACAACTGAAGCGACTTAGCAGCAGCAGCAGCAGCAGAGGCAAACTACAGGGAGGTTTGACCTTGGGGAAAGTAAGCTTCTTCAGCCAAAGAAGTCCAGAGAGGCACTCAGCTGAGAGCCATTGGCCAGCAGTGCTAGGGGAGCGAGGGCTTCAGTACCAAAGGAGAGATGTGGATAGTACGCCCCTGCAATCCCCTGCAGAGAACGGTAGCACCCATGACAACACAATGAGTGTTTTTTGTATGGCTCATGTGAACTCTGCATATTGTAGTATTTTGAAACTGAGGACAGGAAATCTCAGAAGACACTGCACACACTAGGAAGTGCTTCGCAGCTAATTTGGAAAATGGGGAATTTGGGAGTTAAAAAACAGGAAGGTAGAATTTAGGGAAATATTAAAACTTTAGGTGAGCAACATGAATGAATGGACAAAGGTAGTGATAAGCTTGGCTTGTTAGTAGCATTTAATAAAATGGCCCAAGAGAAGGAAGGATGTATTTAGCAGAAAAAAGATCATCTAGGTGAGATGGGGTAAAAGAAGGCAAGATGAGAATCTTGGCCAAGATACAGTTATTATCTATTATTCTTTTTACAACTGTATTGAAATACATTCCACATACAATCAGATGTTCCCATTTTGACTGTATGGGTCAATGAGTTTTGACAAATATATGGAGCCATGCAGTCACCATTCAAGATATGTAGACCTTTTTTCAATCTCATGCACTTTGACAATGAACCTTACTTCTTTCTTGTCCCTATAGATTAACTTTGCCAGGACTGTAACTTCTTGTGAATGAAATCATACAGTATATAATCTATTGTGTCTGGATTTTTTCACTCAGCAGTTTTTTTCTAATTAGTTGCTCCTGTTTTATGTAATCACCATGGGTTTTTGTATATTCATCTCCCATCTGGGTAAATTCACTCATTATTTATATTAGCTTTTGAGGGGAGTGCTTGGGATTTTGTATTTGCATATGCATGCCTCTTGCAGATAAATACAGTTTCACTTATTCTTTTCCAATATGGATGATTTTTACTTCTTTTTCTTGCATTAGCACATTGTCTAGGTCTTACAATGCTGAGCAGAAGGTGGTAAGAGCAGATATCCATGACTTGGTCTTTATCTTAGGTAGAAACATTCAATTTTTCAATTTTAAACATGAGGTTAGCTATAGTTATTTTTTAAATTCTGGTTCTAATTTGCTGAAAGGTTTTTAACGGGAATTTGTATTTTGTCTCATGCTTTTTTTCCCCTGTATCTTCTGAGATGATCCTGTGGGTTTTCTTGATTATGTTTTTAAGGTGAATTGCATGGATTCATTTTCAAATGTTAAGCCTACTTTGAATTTTGGGGTCATGTAATTTTGAACCTGATTAGTCATGATGCATTATAATTTTTATACGTTGTTGGATCCTGCTTGTTAATATTCATAATCCAATGGATTTTTTCAAAAAGAAATGGTGTCACTTCTCTCACTCCTCACCTGCTTAGTTTTTTGATTTTTGGGTTTTTAAATTTATTTGGCTACACCAGGTCTTAGTTGCCACAGACAGGGTCTTCGATCTTCATTGTGACATATGATATCTTTAGCTACAGCAAGGAGTTTTAAATGAATCTGTATTCATGAGCGCTGTTGATCTCTAGCTTTCCTGTGATGTCATTTTCCATTCTTTCGTTGTGTCTGGTTACGCCACCTTCATTCTGGAAAACTTTATATAGGATTGGCATTGTTTATTTCTTAAGTTTCTGATAGACCTGCCAGAGAACACCAGGGCCTGAAGCTTTCTTTGTGGAAATATTATTAATAAAGGTTAATTTTTATTAGGTAAAGGGTTTTAAAAATTTTCTATCCCTCCTTGGGTCACTTTGGTAAAGAATGCATCCATTCCATCTCAACTGCTTAATCTCTTGACATTAAAATTTTTCATTATGTTCCTCTTTGCAAGCTTTAAATGCTTATAATTTCTGTAGTTTTATTTTGTCTTTCATCAATAATATTGGTAAGTTGTTTTCCTCTGTTTTTCTTAATTGATCTAGCCAAAAGTTAACCAATTTTATTGATTTTAATTGCTTAATTGACTTTCTCTACTATTTTCTGCTTTCTAGTTCATTGATCTCTTTTATAGTTTTGCTTATTTTAGATTTAATTTGGTATTTTCCTAGTTTCTGAAAGTGGAGACTTGAATAATTAATTTTGACCTTTTTATTTTTAAACATAATTACTTAAAGCTATACGTTTCCCTCTACTTAACAATTCTCAAATATGATTCACAGACCCCTGGAATAACTATATCCCTTTTGGAGATCTGAAAAAAACTTAAACAATTTTCATGACCATATTGAAAAACTGACTTTTACTATATTGACATTTACCCTGATGATATGAAAGCAATGGCATATAAAAGTATGGGCACCTTAGTGTGATTTAGAGTATAAGCTACAAGAGTTGACATTATAGTCTTTACGGCTATGCATTCACAGTAAAATTATGCCAGTTTTAAAGGTGTCGTTGATGAAGTGGTAAGAATTATTAACTTTATTAAATGTCAATCTTCGAGTGCTTGTCTTTTTTATGTAAACTTTTTATTTTTGAATACTTATAGGTTTACTGGAAAAAATGACAAAAATAGGACAAAGAGTTCTCAGATGCATTATACTCTGCTATTACTATTATTACCTTATATGGTAATTATAGTTATATATATTAAATATTACACTATGTATTCAATATTATTATACACAATATAATTATACATAATATATAAATTGTATGTATAATAGCTTATATGCCATATATTATATGTAATACACTAATAATTCTTCTTGTTTCCCTGAAGAGTATATGTGTACAGTGGTTTCAGAAATATTAACCTGTATTCCCAGGGAAACTATGAACAGTGTAGTTTCTTCTGACTCATCACAACCTTTGCCCTCTACCCTCTTCAGTGAGGCTGTTTCATGTATTCATGATACAGTTAAATAATACTGTCATATTCTGCATTTCATCCTGGGGTTCCCCAATCTCCTAAATATTTTTTTTTAATTTAATTTTCAGACATTGACATCCACTCTTGGAGCTATATATTTCCATGAATTTTGACACAAGCATAGTGTCATGTATCCACCATTATAATGTGGTCCAGAATAGTTCCACCCCCTTAGAAATGCCCCTGCTTCATGCGTTTAACCCTTCTCTCCAGACCCCTGGCAACTACTGATCTGCTCACTATGTCTGTAGTCTGTCTTTACCAGAATTTCAAACAAAGAGCGTGCAGTCTGTAGCCTTTACACAATGACTTACCACACTTGGCACCATGCATTTAAGACTTATCCACATCTTTCCTTGGCCTAATAGCACATTTCTTTTAGCAATGAATAGTATTCTGTTGTATGGATGTACCAAAGTTTGTTTATTCATTCACTTAATAAAGGACATCTTGATTGCTTCCAGGTTTTGGTGATTATAAATAAAGTTGTTCTAAACATTTGCATACAGGTTTTCATGTAGACATGTTTTCAAGTCAGTTGGGGAAGTAACTAGGAGTGTGATTGCTGGATTGTATGGTAAAACTATGTTCAGTTTTGTAAGAAAACATCAAACTGTTTCCCAAAGTGGCTATAACACTTTTCACTCCCATCAGTAATGAATTATACATGTGGTTTCTGTTATTCCATATCTTTGTCAACAATTGGCAATCAGCCTTTCTAATAGTGGGTAGTTGTATCTTACAATATGTTAATTTGCATTTCTATAATGACATCATAGATAGTGAACATTTTAATATACTCATTTGCCATTTGTATACCTTCTTTAGTGAGATGTCAGTTCTTTTGTCCTTTTTAAAATTTGATTGCTTGTGTTCTTATTGTTGAGTTTTTGTCTTTCTAACACTCTTTGTGGGGAAATGGAAAATGTATAAAACACTGTTGCTGTGTATTAAAATATAGTGATTGTCTCGGGGCTAAGCACTTGTGTGATTGTTTCAGTTGCAAGCTGAACAAGCTGGTTTTGGGTTTATATGTTTGTTTCTCAACCAACTGATGTTGAGAACATCAGCTTTGCTCGGAAAAAATGACTAATAAAAATTTGCATGATTGGAAGTCATTGTCTCAAATATTAATGAAGAAGACATATAACTTCAAGAAATCAACTGATATTTTTGTTGCTAGTGATAATAAAATCAACTGATATTTTTGTTGCTAATGATACTATTTGAACTTTCAAGTGAAAATTAGAATTTCTTCCTTATGATGACATTGGTAGTTATATTAACAAATGAAAGTTTTGATAGCATATAGTGAATCAATATTCTGAAGGACTGCTTAATTCAATGAACCAATATTTTCCAAGTAACCAATGCATAACTGAACAAAATTATGTATGGATAAAAGATTCATTCAACGTGCAAAACAGGTTAATGGAGTTTAATGTAATGACTGTAAGAAAAAAAATCATTGATATGGCTTCAGATTTTATATTGCAATTCATCTTTAAAAAAACCACTTCTTATCAAGTTCTGGCATACTGTCAAATAAAAATATCCACAATGATCCATAAAGTTCATTAAAATACTCCCTCATTTTCTAACTACAAGTCTTTGTGAGGCTAGACTTTCTTATATAGTTCAGTTAAACAATCTGTTGTAAAAGCTTGACTGCAGAAGCAAATTTAAGAATTGTGCTGTGTTCGCATGAGCAAGACATTAAAGAGATTTGTGAAAACTAAAACATGTCATTTTTACGAATTTTTTGGAAGATATAGTTATCTTGATAAATACTTTAGTTATGTTAATAAGCAATGGATTTATTATTCTATTTTATTGTCACTAAATATTTTTTAAATCTTTAGCTTTAATTTTTTAGAAAGTAATCATTGATAGATATGTGCATAAACAAAAGCTTTACATTGTCAATAATTTTTAAGACCCTTTATAAAGGGTTTTGAGGTGAAAAAGTTTGAGAATCATTGCTCTAAAAACTAGCATCTTTCCACAAATTTTGATATATTTGAATTTTCATTTCTATTAAGTTCAACATATTTTCTAATTTTCTTTCTGATTTCTTCTTTGTCTTACACTTATTTAGAAGTATGCAGTTTAACTTCCAAATTTCTAGGAGTTTTCCAGAAATCTTTCTGTTTTTAATTTTTAATTTAATGCCATTGTGGTCAAAAAGCATTCTCTGGTTTCAATCCTTTTAAATTTATTGAGACATATTTTACAGCCCACCACATGGTCTATTCTGGTGAATGTTCCATGTGTTCTTATAAGAACTTACATTCTCCAGTTTTGTGTGTAGTGTTCTATACATCTTCTTGATTGACCTTTTTATTATTATTTAATGTCCTTCTCTGTCTCTAGTACTACTCCATGCTCTGATGCCTACTTTTTCTAAAATAATGCAGGCAATTCAGTAGGATCTTGATTTTTTTTAACAGTCCGATAATCTCTGCCTTTTAATGGAGTGTTTAATCCATTTACATTTAAATAATTGTCAACATGATTTGTTGATTTGTTTTCTACTTATTCCATCTGTTTGCTGTTCCCATTTCATTCTTTTTTCTTCTTCTTTGTGACTACTTGATTATTTTTGGTATCCCCTTTTATGCTCCTTATTAGCTTACTAATAGATTTTTGCATTATTTTGTTTTTGTATTGGATTTCATTGTTTTGCTTGTACTGTATTCTTTTTATATTGTATTGTTTTGTGTTTCGTGGCTATTGTAGGTTGTGATATCTAGTGCCTATATCTGTGGCTCAGGTGCAGAGTTCATTGGCCATATGTGGCTCAATTAATTTCTTTCCAATCTTTTTTTTCTCTGGTCTGTACTTTCGTTTTGGGCTGTTTCTGTTGCTCTGTCTACAAATTCACTGGTTTTCTCTTCTTCAATGACTAATTTGCTATTACGTCCATAATGTGAATATTTTCATTTCAAGTAAAATCTATTTTGACTCAAGAGACACTTTTTATTTGCATTTTTCTCTTTGTTATACTCATGTTTTCCTTTCAACTCTTAAATTTCTAATACTATTTGTTAACATATTTTGTGTTAATATAATAATTTTCTCTGTCATATCTTGGTCTACTTCTCTTGGATGATGTTTCTTCTGTTTATGGGCCATATTTTCCTGTTTCTTCATATGTCTAGTAATATTCAATTAGATGCTAGATAAAGTGGTTTTTGTGTTGTTGAGAGTCTGGAATTTGCTTTATTCCTTTAAAGAATGTTGAATTTTATTTTGGCAGGAAATTAAGTCATATGGGGGAGGCCAGTTTATCCTTTGGATGTTTATTTTTAAGATTGATTTGGGTTTGTCCAGCATAGCATTTACTCTGGAGCTATTTTAGCTCACTTTGAGACAATATCTTTCTGAGGTTCCTGCCAAGTGCCTTCAGTGTTCAGCCAAGTATCTCTACTTCAGTTAGAATACAAATGTTTCCCAACATTGTGTCACTTTTAGAGCTTTCTTGACTTTCCAACAGTTTACCTTTCTTTAGCAATTGTTCTTTCCCAGGATTTATGAATTCCCACCTTGTGCATGACATTCAAAGTTGGTGTTCAAACAAATACTTAAGGAACCCTATGCAGATTTCTGGGGTTCTGGCTGAGTTGGTATTTCCTGATTGTTTTCATTGTTCAATCATTCAGTCTTGTCCAACTCTTTGTGACCCCCATGGACTATAGCATACCAATCTTCCCTGTCCTTCACTATCTCTCAAAGTTTGCTTAAACTCGTCTGCATTGAGTTCGTGATGACATCCAACCATCTCATCCTCTGTCATCTCTTTCTCATCCTGCCTTCAATCATTCCCAGCATCAGGGTCTTTTCCAATGAGTCAGCTGTTCACATCAGGTGGCCAAAGTATTGCAGTTTCAGCTTCAGCATCAGTCCTTCCAATGAATATTCAGGACTGATTTCCTTTAGGATTGACTGGTTTGGGACTCTCAAGAGTCTTCTCAAGCACCACAGTTTGAAGTTTTCAATTCTTCAGCGCTCAACCTTTTTTATTGTTCAACTCTCACATCATATCCATACATGACTACTGTAAAAACCATAGCTTGACTATACAGACCTTTGTAGACAAAGTAATGTCTCTGCTTTTTAATATACTGCTTAGGTTTTTCATTGCTTTTCTTCCAAGGAGCAAGCTCTTTTAATTTCATGGCTGCAGTCACTGTCCACAGTGATTTTGGAGCCCAAGAAAATAAAGTCTGTCACTGTTCCCATTGTTTCCCCATCTATTTGCCATGAAGTGATGGGATGGGATGCCATGATCTTTGTTTTTTGGATGCTGAGTTTTAAGTCAGCTTTTTCACTCTCCTCTTTTACCTTCATCAACAGACTCTTTAATTCCTCTTTGCTTTATGCCATATACATTTAAGTTAAACATGCAGAGCAAGGACATCATTGTACTGATTGGTACACTGCACCATAAGTTCCAGTGGCTTCAGCTTCTCTGAATTTAGTCTCTGTCTCTGCCCCCAGGGAGACCACAGTGATCTAGTAAATGCCTCCAGGCAAAAGTCTGGAGTAATAGAAAGACTCATAGCCTTTGTTTCACTTCGCTTAGACAATATATTCTTGTGTTGACAGCTTTTCAATGTATTAAAACTATTGTTTCATATATTTGGTCAAGTTTTCTAGTTGCTTAGGGCAGGCAAGCTAATTGGTGCCAATTAACTCCACCACGGTTGAGGTCAGAAGTTAACAGTTGTGACATTCTGTGAAATAAAGAACAATTGAATGTTTTAAGAAAAACAGGAGCATTAAAAGCACTGTATTTGAGAATGATCAATATTGAGAAAGACAAATGCATTATATGGTGGAAAAAGTAGGATAAGGAAAACCATCAAGGGAGTGGTAAGTCAGATGTAGGATGAATAGAGACCAATCTGGGCTAGTGGTGATGACAATGAACACGTTGGTACAGTTAGGAAACCTTGTCTCTAGTGTTACTGTTCAGCAGGGATTGGGCTGATACAAACACCTGTTAAAATGTTTCTAAGCAGTAAAGTTTACTGAGCATCCACTATTTTTGAAATGTTTTTCATATTTCATCTTATTTATTCAAAACAACCATTGGATACTATAATGCTTAACTTGAAGGTGAAGAGACTAGGGCTCAGAAACATTAAGAAGGGGAATTAATTCAAATCAGCTAGGAATGATAGAAATTCACATCTAGTTGTCTACGGACTTGAAGATCTTTCCTCGGTCATGCTTCCTCTATAAAATGAAGCAGAAATAACTCTTAAAATTAAATATTATATTAAAATTTGCAACATTAAAATTATAATTTATCAAAATCTAAAATGTTCTACCCAAATAGAATTAGAAGTTACAAATTCCTGAAATCTGCTACAGAGCTTCACCCAAGTGGAATTTGGAAGTGATTTTTTTACCATCTATATGACAGATTGATTCATTATAGATATTATGACCTAACTCCAATTACCAGAAAGTATCTCATTGCCAACAAAAGATTCATAAATAATGCATCTAAGATTTATTTATTTAATTCTCTAATTAGCTGCTTAATTATTATGATGGTCTCTGCTTTTAATAAGGGTTCTTAGTACATCAAAATCATCTTCTGTTTTGTTTCAAAAGTCTCAGAATGACTTTAGGAATAAAAGAGAAAATAAAAACACGATTTGCTGATTTACCAGAGTTAGCAACAACTTTTTGATGGGCTTTTATTTTTTTACAAGACCATTAACCCCCCATGGAATGAATGGGCTGGGGATAAAGAAAGCAAGATGGACATTCTCTGTGAAGCAATTGATTATTATCATACATAAACCAGTAAATTTATGACACTGACCTTTGCTATTGTAACGCTAGACTGGTTATTACATTGATCCTCACCGGAATGACGTAGTGACACTCTACGTGGAAAGATTTCTTTTTATGTATCCTCAATGACTCTTTTGCTTTCTCTTGTGTTTCCCTTCCCTTTCTTCTATACCACTTGTGCTACTGGATCACAATGGCCCTTTCATCCCAACAATTAGCACATCCCAACAATTAGCAGCTGATAGGCTCTTTTAACAGCTGGAGATCTGCATATGTGAAGTCCTGAGAGAAAGTGTGTATGTCTATTACATTTGTGTTTTCTAATCTCATAACTGTCTAATATAGTCTTTCTGAAAGTATGACCAGAAGTATTTGGTAAATGCTGAAAATCAATACATTTCAGTATTTGTATCCTTGGCTCCATTAACAGATATAATAGGGAGATCTTGAGGGTCTAAGGTGGACACAGTCGAGGCTGCACAAGGCTGCTGATCACTTTCTTTTCTACCTAGAGTTTGTTGTGATATTTCAGAACATGATGAACAAATATTTCATAAAATGGCCACTGACCCACTGGGCTCCTCACCCTCTTGGAGAAGCCCAACCAGGAGTCCATTTCTGTAGCCAGTGCCAGAGGATGGGTCAGGCTCATCGCTTTCACCCGACTTAGCTGAGCTACAGATGTTATTCATATTCATCCCAGTGTCCAGCCCTTTGACAAAAGTTACAGCGTTCCTTGGCTCAATAAAAATCATGTGCCATCAAGTTCCCTGGTGAAGTGCATGCTACTTAGAAAAGAATTCCCTTTGTCCGTTTGTTTGATAGGATGTTTGGAGACCTCCAACATCTACATTTCGGTTTCAGCCTGTCTTCCCTTGTTGCTCTGTTGCCAAATGCCCTTCGCTTGACTTTCCTTCAGTCTCCCAGGTGCTTGCTTGCTCTCCTTACCTGTACACTTTATCTTTTGTCATTATCATTTTCTTGAGTCCAGTGGAATGTTGATCTCCTCTACCCAAAGTACAGAATGTTGGGAGTAGAAGGAGGAGGCAGTGTAGCTTCACACAGTTTTATTATTTCCTGCCCTCAGTCTCAATCCCAAAGGCTGAAGATTATTTCCAAATGTGCCCTGTAGCCAATCCCATCATTACGTGGATATTAGGTCCTACAGCCCAGCATTGTGGCTTCGGCATCTCTGTGCCTCATGAGACCGTGTGTGGGTTAAGTTTTGACATTGAAAAAAATAACAACCTTGTAGCACTGATTGAAAACATATACCATGTGGCAGGGCGCGCATGTGGATCTCAGCCCATGGCTTCATAGATTTGAGCAGAAACACCAGCATCTGGTGCACCGAAAACAGTCGCTTAAAAAATAGACACCTCTTTTAATTACTCCTTGGCGGCATGCAGAAGCTGTCTCTATCCATATAAATTAGTCTGAAGGATGGTCAGCTCGCATGTAAAAATTCCACTGTAGAAAACGATTTGGTTTTGAAATGCAGTGGAACCTCATCCTAACTCTAGTCTTGGGAGTCATCGCTTGGTAACATAATGACCAACCTAATTTTTTTTTTTTTCCAAAGAAAATCTAATTGTTCTCGGGTTGGAATGAAGGTCAAGGTGTTTCTAAGGCCTGATAACATGTTACCGTTCCTCCTCTCACCGTGTTATTTTACAGATGAAAGCAAAGCTACCTACACAGGGAGAGGTTTGAATAAAAACAATGAAAAGAGTAAGACCAAGAATGAAGTTCCCCAAATATATCACATTATTCCTGGACTGTATGCTCTTCTTGACATGTTCCCCATTCCCCCACTTTGCTGTCTTGCTGTTTCCCCTCCACCCCCCACCCCTGCACACACACATTCCATTTTCCCTGATGCTATCATTTTTGAGGAACTCTCTCTGACTACCACAGCATGGGCTTAGCTGCTCCTATTTTGTGCTTCTTTAACCTGCTGTTTGCAACTCTCTTGTGGCATTTACCCCATCATATTGCCTACATCTCTCTCTTTGCCCTGTCTCAAAAGTTTTGGGAAGCCTGGGACCACATGTTACCATGTTATCAACTCCTCGTATAGCTCTTAACACATAAGAAGGTTCAGTAAAAACTGAACTGAATAAGCTATTATATTTAAGAAGGATTTCTCTGGGAACACTTTCAAGAGAACTCAGGTTCAAAACTAGGGGATTCTCTAGGTCAATGATTTTTTTCTCTAGGTCAAAATTCAGTCTAGTGGTGAGTCAGACAGGCCTCTTTTCATCTTTGTACAGCCATAACCCCTCAAAGCCTCAGTTTTCTCATTTATAAAGTAGAAATAATGATGTTACCTACCAAATGGATTGCTATGAGGATGAAATGAATAATTCATAGAAAGTACTGGGCTTCCTGGTAGTTCAGATGGTAAAGAATCTGCCTACAATGCAGGAGACCTGGGTTCAATACCTGGGTTAGGAAGATCTCCTAGAGAAGAGAATGGCTATTCACTCCAGTATTCTTGGCTGGAGAGGGCCATGGATAGAGGAGCCTGGCAGGCTATAGTCTATGGGGTCGCAAAGAGTCTGACACAACTGAGAGTTGTGATAGCTGAGATGGTGAGTGGGGAGATTGCCCTTATTTTAGAGAGGATATTTTCACTCCATCCCCAGGACATGTGAATTCCATGAAGTGAGGATTTTTATCTTTTTCTCATTTCCAGCTGTTAGAGAAGTGCCTAGGAAGTACCTGATGTATCACAAGACCTCATTCAATATTTGTTGAATAAATACATGAACACAGGTTTCTTTCCCAGGAGTGGTGGCAGACTGTACAGTTTTATATATGCTGTTTCTTCTGAACATTCATAAAACAGCTGGATGGGTATTTAACATAGTATGGGGACTATACAGTCACCAAAAGATGATTTTATACCTTAAAAAAGCATAAGGCACACTTAATTGACCTGACTGGATGGTAAGAAGTAAATATGGAACATAGGAGATTTTTTTTTTTTCTTAAAGAAGGTGAAAGGCATGTTCTTTCTTGAAAAAAAAAATCTAGCAGATCTGGAAGGAAACCATGAGTTGAAGTGACCCAGGGGAAGCAGAAGGATGTACTGAATGACCTCCAGAGACTCCTGTCAGCACTAATGATCCAGGAAGGAGATTTACAGACCCACATGAATTGACCCCAACTAAGCCTTGGCTTGCTGCTTTTCCCCCAGTTTGGCCAATCTTCTCACTTCATTCACTAGAGCAGCTCCTTCCAGACCCATCCTGCCCACCCCTCCACCCCTGGCTCTGCAGCTGGAAATTTATTAACCCCTGGCCCTTGGCCTAGAGGGAGTGGCTGGCACCATGGAGGTGAGGTGTGCCCCAGCTTGTCCATAAAGGCCACAGTAGAGCCACACACACAAGGGGTCCAGAACCAGTTTGTTTTAGGGACAGGACTCTCATGTGAATTTCCCTTTCCCCTCTTGTCTAACTTGGCCAGTTGAATAGTGGTTATCATCCCTGGATCACAGGAAGCACATATTTGCTACAAGTCTCCTTGGAGACCCACGTGGCCCTCAGATGAGCAATAATACAGATTTCTTATTTTATTTTTTTCCATGGGAATAAGAGTGACTCCCTGCCAAAGGACATAGTTTAGGCTTTGCTCTTAGCTGCTCCCAGGGGTAGAAGTTCAAGAGCCTGGTGATTCTTTTTAAACTATGCATCAAGGGGGAGCTGAACCCTTTTGTGAAATAAAAGGGGGGAAATAAACTTCATGCACTGAATTGACCCATCGCCTCCAGTGAACTAGGCTTCAGGGGTAGAGTTGAATCTATTAAGATCTTGGTGGGGACATCTGAGGGGACAGGGTAATGGATTCTTTGAATCATCCGAGCCCCACCTCTTGTTTAGAAAAAATCAATTATGATGTGCAAATACTTTGTGGGTCACAACATCTATTGGCAGCCAGACTTTTTTTTTTTTTTGCTGTGAATAAAAGGGAAAACAAAAACTGGTAGAATTCTGAGGGATGGGTATTTATGTCAGCTCTGATGGGGAACAAAGGTTGAATCCTAGTAATTGTGAAAGCATCAGGATATATCTTCACTTCTTTGCAGATGTCAGTGATCAAGTGTGATGTTCTGACTTAAACGATACCGGTGCTGAATTTTATTTTGCTTTTAAGAATGCGAATAAAGTGAATAGATTACAAGTCTGGACATAGAAGCTTGTCCAGAAATAGGACTACAGGGAAGGAAAAAGTAGTAAGAAGGTCAAATACTAAGAAAGGTTTCTGAGAAGTCATAATAAGAACGAAAGTGGTGGTGTCAATTTAAGAGAAGTGTGGAAAATAAAAGACACGTAGAAATATAACAAGGATGAAAGAGGAAAATGATTAACTAGCAAAATTAAAGTATTGCTGGAGGTGTTTTTGTGATTTAAGAATGCATTTTATCTACAATAAACAATGTTTGTCAAAGCCCCAATAAAAGAGACGAAATAGGGACCCTGGTCTTTGTCAAAAGGTGTTTCCAATAGTCTTTCCCAGAGGGAAGCTCTCTCTGCCCTGGTCTTATCCCAGCTGCTGTGTTTCCTTTCTGATCAGACATTGTGAGTTTGATATCCTGTGTCTCCAGCTTCTCCTCACCCTGTATTTCCCAGTTTATAACTTGTCTGGATTTCTATTTATGTGACTACCAGCCTAGGTTTACCAACTTGGTCACATCTACATGAATCTCTGAGTTGCCCCCACCGCCTGCTTTTACAGGTTTTCTCTAGGCTCATAGGGTCTCCTGGAAGCATTGAGGTCTACTGAGGGGTTTTCCTCTGACAGCAGCCTCACCATTTCTTGTTCATCTCTCGTGTACCTGCCTCTGGGCTTCCCAGGTGGTGCAGTGGGTAAAGAATCTGCCTGCAATGCAGGATACAAAGGAGGTGCGGGTTCGATCCCTGGGTAGGGAAGATCCCCCGGAGGAGGCCATGGCAACTTACTCTAGTACTCTTGCCTGGAGAAACCCATGGACAGAGGAGCCTGGTTGGCTACAGTCCATAGGGTCACAAAGAGCTGGACATGACTTGAAAGCTGTACTGTTCTGGAGACAATGGAGATTTGAAACTGATGCCAAGAAGTCGTTCAGGTTATGAACAAAGCTAGGAACCATCTGTGCAATGGACCGATTTAAAGCCACAGCAGTAAGTACATTAATAGATATAAAGCACAAAAGGAGAAAACTTAGGGAAAGACTCTTATGTAGTAATTGGAAGAGGATATACAGCTAGTAAAGCAAGAGAGTGAAAAGCATGAATAGAGAAGAGGGACCAGAATAGTGTCATTTCACAGAAGTCAAGGGAGGAGCTAATTTTAGGCAGGGAGAGAGCTCACAGTCTTACATACCATAAAGGGGTAAAACTGGTTGTGGATGGAGAAGAACCCTAAGAGTCCACTGGTTCCCTTAGAGTAAACGGCTTTAGGAAAGTGGCAGAAAGAAAACTACCAAAGGTGGATTAACTCATGAGTGCAGCAACAAGGCTAAGGATTCTTTTAGAAACATGATAATTAGGAGGAAACAGATAGGTGTGCATTTTCAGGAGGTATCAGATTTTAGAAAGGCTATTTGTTTTTGCTCAGAAGTCGCCTGAGCAAATCTTAGATAGAAGAGAAAATTTCCACAGGAAGAGAGAATTTAAGATGTTACAAATCATAGAGGGAATCACTGAACAAGAAGAAGGACAGAAAGACAAGTATGAATGGAAATAATATCAACCTGTGGATAAACCAACTTTAGAAGAATCAGAGACAGAAAGAAGGGGAAGATGGCTAAGTGATGGGCAGTTATATTGAGGCAAAGATCAGAGAAAGAAAATGCAGGAATTCTCCCTAGAAGTGAAGAAAAAGGTTAAGGTTATTTGTAATTGATATAGTAAGTCCCCTATAAATGAACTTCCAAGTTGCAAACTTTAAAAGACGTGAATGTGCGTTCACATGTCCAATCACGTAAGTTAGTTCATGTGTCTGGCATGCACTGTTACCTGCAGGCATCCTCTACAAGTGGCTGTGCTTTTGCGTGCTTCGCTGTACAGTACTGCCTAGAGCACAGCAGTACAGTGTCTACTGCACAGAACACAGGAAGTTGGGAAGCAAGGGTAAAAGCAGGAGGGATGCAGCTGGTACTACTGCACTTTTCAAGGTACCCTACTGTAAGATGAAAATGCTTTCTTACTATTTATGTTTGCTTTTAATGTATTATTTGGATGAAAAGTACTATAAATCTATTACAGTACAGTAGTATATCATCAGGAGTAGGAAATGGCATTCCAATCCAGTACTCTTGCCTGGCAAATCCCATGGATGGAGGAGCCTGGTGGGCTGCAGTCCATGGGGTCGCTAAGAGCTGGACACGACTGAGCGACTTCACTTTCCCTTTTCACTTTCATGCATTGGAGAAGGAAATGGCAACCCACTCCAGTGTTCTTGCCTGGAGAATCCTAGGGATGAGGGAGCCTGGTGGGCTGCCATCTATGGGGTTGCACAGAGTCGGACACGACTGAAGCGACTTAGCAGCAGCAGCAGCAGTATATAGTCGATTGTGTTAGTTGAGTACCTAGGCTAACTCTGTCAGACTTAACAAACTGGACTTAAGAACACACTTTTGGAATGGAACTCGTTCATATGTAGGGGACTTACTGTATTTGACTTAAAGAGTGGGACCTTGTAAACATCTTCAGATTTGCCAACCAAAAGAAGGGGCTTCTATAACAGCTGTGACTGTTGACTGGTTTAAGGGGAAAAATAAAATGCTTTGAAAACAATTGGAACAAGGGTTTCCCTGGTGGCTCAGTGGTAAAGAGTCTGCCTACCAAAGCAGGAGATGCAGGTTTGATCCCTGATCTAGGAAGATCCCATATGCAGAGCAAAGCAGCTAAGACTGTGCTCCATAACTATCGAGCCTGTGCTCTGAAGCCTGGGAACTGCAGCTACTGAACCCTCATGCCTCAACTACTGAAGCCCATGCTTGCAATAAGAGAAGGCATCACAATGAGAAGCCCACGTACCACAATAAAGAAGACCCCACTCACTGCAACTAGAGAAAGCCTCACAGCAAGGAAGACCCAGAGCCGCCAAAAATAGACTAAAAAATAAACTGAAACAAATATGATGTAGGCATAAAACATTTTCTAAGAAGAATTTTTTAAAAAACACTTCTGCTATTTTCCCTCTCCTGACTTTAATTTAAAACTTTGCTTCAGTAAAACAAATCTACTAAAAGATGTCAAACATTCCATACAGAGAAATTGTCAAGGTTCAGATTTCAATCAACTTTTTATTGCAATGGCTTTATGAATCCACCTAATTTAGATTTTGTTTTAAAATAAATTAGATTCATTTTTATTATAAATTCTACATAAATCTAAAGCAAACAGCTTGTCATTCATGCTCAGGCATATAAAAACAGGCTCTTGTAAGTTCACCTAGAAGGGAAAAAAAAATGATAAGTGTATTCTTTAACAATGGTTCTTTGTGAACTTTGTTTTCATAACGTTTTTAATAATAAAAAGACCAGTTGGTTCAGGATAGAGGGGTATAATAAATGCAGCACATTAAAAGAAAATAAAACATACATTATCAAACTGTCTAATACTGAATCTGATGATTTATCAAGTTGACTCAAAATAATAAACTCTACTTTCAGAAAAAAAAGAAATAAAATTGGTCATTTTCTGAAAAGAGAGTCACGCTGCTTATGGGATACACCACATTAATACAATATAAGGAGGAAGAAAGCTAGTATGAGTTCAAAGTTGAGGGAAATTCTGATTGTGAGCATATTTCCAAGTATGTGTATTCTAGAACTAGTTTATATATTATGTTGTTAAAAGTAGTAGAATATGGTAATGTGTATTCAAATTAATTTTTTCCCTCTTTGAAGTATTTGAGTTTTTTTATGAAAATATATCAAGCAAACTGGCTCTTATTAACAAGACAGAAACCAAAGAAATAAAAATAAAGCTGCCTCTTAAATGTACACCACAGGCATTGTTTGTGGAATTTGTGATATGTACACAAGTCCTATCTTTGGGATATAAACTTGGATGAGTAGATCAGGCAGACACATGCACTTGGAACATTAGTGAATAGCACCCTACAGATTGAGCTAATACTGAGCTCTGACAAGGACTTCTGCAGTTCAAATGTAGCCCTGGGGACCTGGAGGGTGTAGAAAGTCTTTGACAGGCAGAAGAGGACCTGAAGGACTCTTACCCCCATCCTGTTGTATATATTTAAAAAAAAAAAAAAGCAGAAATCTCAAGTTTATATTAGTGAAGATGCTGCCAGAAAGACATGAATTCTCTTGGCGTTTCATTCATGGTTTCTCAGACCCATATCTAATGGTGATTCTCATTAGGACCTCATCCCAGCTTCATCTTCCCAGTATCATGAGGCGACTCTCTGTGCAAGTGGGAAACTCATTGAAGTTACTGAAAGGAATAGCTTTTTAAAATGCCCATTGACTCAATGCCAGGAGCAAGAGGAATCCAGGTGAAAGGAAGAAATTATGGTCTTTAATGAGGATAATAGGAAAAAGAAACTGAAAATAGGTTAATGTCACCTACCCTCCAACATACACCCAGTAGGATCAGTTCAGTTCAGTTCAGTCATTCAGTCATGTTTGACTCTTTGTGACCCCATGAGCCACAGCACACCAGGCCTCCCTGTCCATCAGCAACTCCTGGAGTCCACCCAAACCCATGTCCATTGAGTCGGTGATGCCATCCAACCATCTCATCCTCCGTCCTCTCCTTCTCCTCCTGCCCTCAATCTTTCCCAGCATCAGGGTCTTTTCCAATGAGTCAACACTTTCCATCAGGTGGCCAAAGTATTGGAGTTGCAGCTTCAACATCAGTCCTTCCAATGAACACCCAGGACTGATNGATATTCTTTGGAACTCTGCATTCAAATGGGTATATCTTTCCTTTTCTCCTTTGCTTTTCACTTCCCTTCTTTTCACAGCTATTTGTAAGGCCTCCTCAGACAGCCATTTTGCTCTTTTGCATTTCTTTTCCATGGGGATGGTCTTGATTCCTGTCTCCTGTACAATGTTAAGAACCTCCATCCATAGTTCATCAGGCAGTCTATCTATCAGATCTAGTCCCTTAAATCTACTTCTCACTTCCAATGTATAGTCATAAGGGATTTGATTTAGGTCAGACCTGAATGGTCTAGTGGTTTTCTCCAGTTTCTTCAACTTCCATCTGAATTTGGCAATAAGTTCATGATCTGAGCCACAGTCAGCTCCCAGTCTTGTTTTTGCTGACTGTATAGAGCTTCTCCATCTTTGTTTGCAAAGAATATAATCAATCTGATTTCAGTATCAACCATCTGATTACATCCATGTGTAGAGTCTTTCCTTGTGTTGTTGGAAGAGGGTGTTTACTATGACCAGTGCGTTCTCTTAGCAGAACTCTATTAGCCTTGGCCCTGCTTCATTTTGTACTCCAAGGCCAAATTTGCCTGTTACTCCAGGTGTTTCTTGACTTCCTACTTTTGCATTCCAGTCCCCTATAATGAAAAGGGCATCTTTCCCACCCTCTTAATTGGTTCATTGTGTTCACCATACTTATTGTGGAAATCCCTAATTGTTGTGTAACAGAAGGGCAATCTATGATAGCTTAAAGAGGTTTGATTCTTAGGTTAAATTTGGGAGAGACTGGTCCTGGAATACTGAATTGATCTACTTCTAACACTTTCAAATAAATAATCAACTACTAAATATATCACAGGGAGACTTAAATGAACTAAACACTGTAACTATTTTCCATCATTTTGTGGATACCCAAAACTATAGTTATGCTGTTACTTCAGTCATGTCCGACTCTGTATGACCCCATAGATGGCAGCCCACCAAGCTCCCCTGTCCCTGGGATTCTCCAGGCAAGAACACTGGAGTGGGTTGCCATTTCCTTCTCCAATGCATGAAAGTGAAAAGTGAAAGTGAAGTCGCTCAGTCGTGTCCAACCCTCAGCGACTCCATGGACTGCAGGCTTTCAGGCTCCTCTGTCCATGGGATTTTCCAGGCAAGAGTATTGGAGTGGGGTGCCATTACAGAATAACTCTGTACCAATTGCTGTAAGCTGTGTATTCTGTTTTCACTGAATTGTATTAATTTTTGTTAGTCACTCAGTCATGTCTGAATCTTTGCAACCCCATGGATTGTAGCCCTCTAGGATCCTCTGTCCATGGAATTCTCCAGGCAAGAATACTGGAGTGGGTAGCCATTCCCTTCTCCAGGGAGTCTTCCTGACCCAGGGACTGAATATCCAGGTCTCTTGCATTGGAGGCAGATTCTTTACCATCAGAGCCACCAGGAAAGTCTGTGTTAATTTTTATTGTAAGATTGTCACATGCTGTATATTTTTTCAATACAAAATATTTATGATGACTGTGTTAGATTTTTCATATATACACTTTTCAGAATCTTGGAGGAAGGTTCTAAGAAACTTGGAGAAATAAATGTTACAGTTGTAAATTCCTGCACTGGAAAGAGAAATACTGGTTAACAATACAAAAAGTCAATGGAGAGGAAGCCCACAACCCTGCCAATTAATGGTGCAAAAAGGCAGTGGGGTTTTGGGTTGGTCAAGTTTCCCAAGCCATCCTTTACATATTTACATAAAATTAAATATTTTTCCCCTTAATTTTTCAATCCTGATGTGTTTTCAGGGAAATTTGATCCATATGTTTCTAATTCATTTGCTCCAGCTAATCAAATGCTGTTGTGTAAGAATATTCTCTGCCTAAGGTTTTCTAAACAATCTTAAGAAGGCCTGTAAACTAGAAAAGGGGATAAACACACATGATGCCCATTGCCAAACCTAAATTTTCCTGAAATCAGTGTTAAGGAAAAGACTAACATCTATTTTTAAACTTGACAAACTATAGACACATTCAGTTGCTGACTCAAACAGTGAAACAACAATTACCCGGCTCTCCTGTAAGTTTCCTGCGTTGTAGGTGTATTCTTGACCACTGAGCCATCAGGGAAGCCTAATAATAACTAATAGAACAACACTGTGTTTTGCTTTTTCCTAAAATTTTATTTATTGTTACCCTTGCTTCTCAGACTTCCCTGGTGGCTCAGACAGTAAAAGCGTCTGCTTACAAAGTGGGAGACTTGGGTTCAATTCCTGGGTCGAGAAGATCCCCTGGAGAAGGAAATGGCAACCCAATGCAGTATTCTGGCCTGGAGAATCCCATGGATGGAGAAGCCTGGTAGGCTACAGTCCATGGGGTCACAAAGAGTCAGACACAGCTGAGCGACTTCACTTTCACTTTGCTTCTCATCAGAATCTCATGAAGTAGATAAGGTAGTTATCATTCCCACTGTATACTTGAGGGAACTGAAGCCCAGAGAAATCAAGGAAGCTTCCCCTTATCACACAGGGATGATGTGGCAGAAGATGGTCTGTAACCCAGTCTTTCTGGCTCTAAATGACTGTTTAGACAAATAGTGTTGTCTTTGTCTTTCCATGACTCTCAGAGGATGAGACCATATCCTGTCTCAGTGTGTAAAACTTAGTGGCATAAGGGTTTTGTTAATTTCAGGTCCAAAGTACAAACCTTATTTTCTAAGATACCTGGGATTTGGATACCTGGGGTCAGGCAGCCTCTCAATGACAACTGAGTAAAGTTAACTTAAAGGCATTTACCATACCTATGGTGGTAGTTTAGTCACTAAGTTGTGTCTGATTTTATCAACCCCATGGACTGTAGCCCACCAATCTCCTCTGTCCATGGGATTTCTCAGGCAAGAATACTGGAATGGGTTGCCATTTCCATCTCCAGGGGATCTTCCCAACTCAGGAATTGAACCCAGGTCTCCTGCATTGCAGACAATTTCTTTACCAACTGAGCCACAAGGGAAGCTATACATGTTTAGAAATTTGCTCTAATCCAGTTTGGTCAAATTTGGTCTAATCAGTTTATTCACACATTTATTGCAAATATTATTACAAAGGTTTATCACAAATATTAATATGACATTTTGTGACATTAACAATGATTGTGTCCAAGATACTTGATTCTCAAAACACTGAACGATCCATAACTGCTTGTCTCTCCTATAAACAAAGAACCTAAGGTATGAAGGTTTTAAGTATTCCATATCAAGAGCAAAGTTCAGATGGGTTACATTTTCTAGAAGTTATTAATACTGAGACGAAGCAACTTTAGGTTTATCTTCAATGTCAGAGATGATGTTGATGATGAAAATGTTAATAACTTCTGGATGGGTTTTTACCATCTGCCATATACATGAGCTCAATCAATTCTCTCAAAAATATTGAGATAGATACTTTTACTCCAATGAGGAAATAGGCTCAGCAAAGGTAGTTATTTTATCAGTTATGAATCTATTTGCTGCAAGTGATGGATGAGCAAATCAAACTGACTTAAGCAGAAACAGAATGTCTTGACCTATAAAATTGAAAACTCCATGGGCCAGGCTGGCTTCACGTGTGGTTTCATGCCAGGTCACAAGTAATATCATCAGACAGCAGATTTTTCCGTTTCTTATTCCTTCTTTTTCCTATTGTTGATCTCATTCTCAGCTCCCACGTGGAAGCAAGGCGATAACCAACAGCTCTAACAGCTTGGGGTTGGTGCATAGGGTGATCCAGGGAGATGATATGGGAAGGGAGGTGGGAGGGAGGTTCAGGATTGGGAACTCATGTACACCCATAGCAGATTCATGTCAGTGTATGGCAAAAGCAATACAGTATTGTAAAGTAAAATAAAGTAAAAATAAAAATTAAATAATAAATAAATAAATCATAAAATAAAAAAAATAAAAGTCTCAAAAGGGAAGATTATCCTGTAGCATGTGTGTGGTCCCATGGAAACACAAATGTGCTTCTAAGAGACATCTGGAATAGTTAAAGGTAAACAGTGGAGAAGGGAGTGAGATGTTGGAAGCAGAGAGTGGAGTGATACAGCCACAAGCCAAGGAATGCTAGCAATCTTTGGAAGTGAAAGTGATGAGGAAGGGGTTCTGCCCTGGAGCCTCCAGAAGAAATCACCCTGCTGACAATTTGATTCTAGCCTAGGAAACTTTTTTGAACTTCCAACATCCAAAAATGTCAGATAATAAATTCTTATTGATTTAAGTCACTAAGTTTGTTGTAACTTGTTATAGCATCCCTAAAAAAAAACTGATAAACTTGGACAGGTCCTGATAGTCAAAGCTATGGTTTTTCTGGTAGTCAAGTATGGATGTGAGAGTTGGACCATAAAGAAAGCTGAGTGCTGAAGAACTGATACTTTCAAATTGTGGTGCTGGAGAAGACTCTTGAGAGTCCCTTGGACAGCAAGGAGATCAAATCATTCAATTATAAAAGAAATCAATCTTGAATATTCTTTGGAAGAACCGATGCTGAAGTTGAAGCTCCAATAATTTGGCCACCTGATGCATAGAGCCAACTGATAGGAAAAGACGCTGATGCTGGGAAAGATGGAGGGCAGGAGGAGAAGGGGATGATAGAGGATGAGATGGTTGGATGGCATCATCAACTCAATGGACATGAGTTTGAGCAAACTCTGGGAGATAATGAAGGACAAGGAAGCCTGGCATGATGAAGTTCATGGGATTACAGAATCGGACATGACTTAGCGACTGAACGACAACCTTCCAATGCAGGTAGATGCAGGTTTGATCCCTGGGTGGGGAAGATCCCCTGAAGAAGGAAATGCCAACCTACTCCAGAATTCTTGCCTGGAAAATTCCATGGACAGAGGAGCCTGGTGGGCTATAGTTCATGGGGGCACAAATAATCAGACACAACTTAGTAACTAGGCAAATAATACGAAAGGAAACAAATACAATTCTATACCTAAGAAAGTTAAGATTATTTTGGTAGTTTTCTCCTCTACTGGATTTAGTAGTAAACATGCAAACAAGTAAGAAAAAGCAACAACACGGTTCCCAGTACTCAAAATTGATATGCCGGACCGAGCGTGTGCCTTATGATGAGAAATAACATAGATGGACATTTTGACATTATAATGATTTCACGGAAATAGTAGTTGTAGGAATAGTAATAGTAGAAAAAACAAGTAAATTAGCTAATGCATGTAAAAAAGTATTGTTGTTGCTCTGCAAGAGTTTAAAAAAAAAGCAATTATTATTTTCAGTAGTTGTAGTATCAGTAACAGTTATAGTATTGGTATCAATCAGTACTAGTAACAAAATCATTCTTTTTTAGTAAATGTCATTGCTAAATACTGTCCCAAACATATTCTATGTATTACTTGTTTAGTCCTCATCATTACCCTCTTTGTGAATGATAAAAAAGAATGAAGGTAAACTGAAATCCTAACCTTTAATATGACGTTAGTAGAAGATGAGACCCTTGGGAAGTGACTAGGCAGGTTATGAGGGTGGAGCTCTCATGAAGGAAGTGAAGTCACTCGGTCGTGTCCGACTCTTTGCCACCCCACAGACTGTAGCCTACCAGGCTCCTCTGCCCATGGGATTTTCCAGGCAAGAATACTAGAGTAGGTTGCCATTTCCTTCTCCAGGGGATCTTCCTGACCCAGGGATCAAACCCAGGTCTCTCACATTGCAGGCAGATGCTTTACCATCTGAGCCACCAGGGAGCTCTCATGAGTAGGGTTAATATCTTTGTAACAGAGAACCTGGANATTCATGTCAGTGTATGGCAAAAGCAATACAGTATTGTAAAGTAAAATAAAGTAAAAATAAAAATTAAATAATAAATAAATAAATCATAAAATAAAAAAAATAAAAGTCTCAAAAGGGAAGATTATCCTGTAGCATGTGTGTGGTCCCATGGAAACACAAATGTGCTTCTAAGAGACATCTGGAATAGTTAAAGGTAAACAGTGGAGAAGGGAGTGAGATGTTGGAAGCAGAGAGTGGAGTGATACAGCCACAAGCCAAGGAATGCTAGCAATCTTTGGAAGTGAAAGTGATGAGGAAGGGGTTCTGCCCTGGAGCCTCCAGAAGAAATCACCCTGCTGACAATTTGATTCTAGCCTAGGAAACTTTTTTGAACTTCCAACATCCAAAAATGTCAGATAATAAATTCTTATTGATTTAAGTCACTAAGTTTGTTGTAACTTGTTATAGCATCCCTAAAAAAAAACTGATAAACTTGGACAGGTCCTGATAGTCAAAGCTATGGTTTTTCTGGTAGTCAAGTATGGATGTGAGAGTTGGACCATAAAGAAAGCTGAGTGCTGAAGAACTGATACTTTCAAATTGTGGTGCTGGAGAAGACTCTTGAGAGTCCCTTGGACAGCAAGGAGATCAAATCATTCAATTATAAAAGAAATCAATCTTGAATATTCTTTGGAAGAACCGATGCTGAAGTTGAAGCTCCAATAATTTGGCCACCTGATGCATAGAGCCAACTGATAGGAAAAGACGCTGATGCTGGGAAAGATGGAGGGCAGGAGGAGAAGGGGATGATAGAGGATGAGATGGTTGGATGGCATCATCAACTCAATGGACATGAGTTTGAGCAAACTCTGGGAGATAATGAAGGACAAGGAAGCCTGGCATGATGAAGTTCATGGGATTACAGAATCGGACATGACTTAGCGACTGAACGACAACCTTCCAATGCAGGTAGATGCAGGTTTGATCCCTGGGTGGGGAAGATCCCCTGAAGAAGGAAATGCCAACCTACTCCAGAATTCTTGCCTGGAAAATTCCATGGACAGAGGAGCCTGGTGGGCTATAGTTCATGGGGGCACAAATAATCAGACACAACTTAGTAACTAGGCAAATAATACGAAAGGAAACAAATACAATTCTATACCTAAGAAAGTTAAGATTATTTTGGTAGTTTTCTCCTCTACTGGATTTAGTAGTAAACATGCAAACAAGTAAGAAAAAGCAACAACACGGTTCCCAGTACTCAAAATTGATATGCCGGACCGAGCGTGTGCCTTATGATGAGAAATAACATAGATGGACATTTTGACATTATAATGATTTCACGGAAATAGTAGTTGTAGGAATAGTAATAGTAGAAAAAACAAGTAAATTAGCTAATGCATGTAAAAAAGTATTGTTGTTGCTCTGCAAGAGTTTAAAAAAAAAGCAATTATTATTTTCAGTAGTTGTAGTATCAGTAACAGTTATAGTATTGGTATCAATCAGTACTAGTAACAAAATCATTCTTTTTTAGTAAATGTCATTGCTAAATACTGTCCCAAACATATTCTATGTATTACTTGTTTAGTCCTCATCATTACCCTCTTTGTGAATGATAAAAAAGAATGAAGGTAAACTGAAATCCTAACCTTTAATATGACGTTAGTAGAAGATGAGACCCTTGGGAAGTGACTAGGCAGGTTATGAGGGTGGAGCTCTCATGAAGGAAGTGAAGTCACTCGGTCGTGTCCGACTCTTTGCCACCCCACAGACTGTAGCCTACCAGGCTCCTCTGCCCATGGGATTTTCCAGGCAAGAATACTAGAGTAGGTTGCCATTTCCTTCTCCAGGGGATCTTCCTGACCCAGGGATCAAACCCAGGTCTCTCACATTGCAGGCAGATGCTTTACCATCTGAGCCACCAGGGAGCTCTCATGAGTAGGGTTAATATCTTTGTAACAGAGAACCTGGAGAACTCTCTTGTCGCTTTTTCCATGTGAGGACACAGCTAGAAGATGGGCATCTATAAACCAGAAAGTGGTTCTCACTAGACACCAAATCTATCACTGCTTTTATCTTGGACTTCCTGGGTCCCTTCCTGGGTCCTTTACTGTGAGAAATAAGTTTCTACTATAGGCCACACCCTTAATGGCATTCTGTTAGAGCTGCCTCAAAAGACTGAGATGGTGAACCTTTGGGAGAGTTCATTGTTTGTCCAATAAATTATGTTTATAAGTAGTAGCAATAGAGTTAAATCTTGGTATGTTTATTAATAAAATCCAAACATTTTACAATACTTTGACCATGAAGCTAGCATTCCTATGCCTCTAAAATTAGCAGACATAGCTGAGGGACATTGAATTCTTGATGAAAGAGAATACCACGGGACATCAAAGACACACTTTATTCATCTAACACTTGTGCCGAGAGCTTACATTCCTTTGTTAACCTTGATCCCTCTGCTAAGAATATCCTTGTTGGTCTGCCTAGCAAAACTCCAGGCATCTGTCAAGGTATTAATCAAACATCACCCTATATACGAAGTTTTCCTGTTTTTTTTCATTGAAATAAAGTTGATTTACAAAAGTATGTTTGTTTTAGGTGTAGAGCATAGTGATTCAAAATTTTTATAGATTATACTTCATTTAGTTATTATAAAATAATGCCCATATTCCCTGTCCATGTAGCTTATTTATTTTATACATGGTAGTTTGTTCTCAATCCCTTGCTCATATCTGGCCCCTACCCCTTTTCCTCTTCTATTGTCAAAAAGGCCACAAATAACAAATGTTAGAGAAGTGGAGTGAAGGGAACTTTCTTACACTCTTGGTGGGATTGTAAATTGTTACAGCCACTATGGAAAACAGTAACAGTTCAGTTCAGTTGCTCAGTCATGTCTGACTCTTTGTGATCCCATGGATTGCAGTAGTCCAGGCTTCCTTATCCATTACAAGCTCCTGGAGCTTACTCAAACTCATGTCCATTGAGTCACCGACACCATCCAACCACTTCATCCTCTGTCATTACCATGTCCTCCTGCCTTCAATCATTCCCAGCATCAGGGTCTTTTCAAGTGAGTCAGTTCTTCCCATCAGGTGGCCAAAGTGTTGGAGTTTCAGCTCTAACATCAGTCCTTCCAATGAATATTCAGGACTGATTTCCTTTAGGATGGATTAGTTGGATCTCCTTGCAGTTCAAAGGACTCTCAAGAATCTTCTCCAATACCACAGCTCAAAAGCATCAATTCTTCGGTGGTTAGCTTTCTTTATAGTCCAACTCTCACATTCATACATGACTAGTGGAAAAACCATAGCCTTGACTAGACGGACCTTTGTTGGCAAAGTAATGTCTGCTTTTAAATATGCTGTCTAGATTGGTCATAACTTTTCCTCCAAGAGGCAAGCATCTTTTAATTTCATGGCTGCATTGGACTGCAAGGAGATCCAACCAGTCCATTCTAAAAGAGATCAGTCCTGGGTGTTCTTTGGAAGGAATGATGCTAAAGCTGAAACTCCAGGACTTTGGCCAACTCATGCGAAGAGTTGACTCATTGGAAAAGACTCTGATGCTGGGAGAAATTAGGGGCAGGAGGAGAAGGGGACGATAGAGGATGAGATGGCTGGATGGCATCACTGATTCGATGGGCGTGAGTCTGAGTGAACTCCGGGAGTTGGTGATGGACAGGGAGGCCTGGCATGCTGCAATTCATGGGATCTCAGAGAGTTGGACACAACTGAGCAACTGAACTGAACTGAATTGAATCACCATCTGCAGTGATTTTGGAGCCCCCCAAAATAAAGTCTCTTACTGTTTTCATTGTTTCCCCATCTATGTGCCATGAAGTGATGAGACCAAATGCCATGATCTTAGTTTTCTGAATATTGAGCTTTAAGCCAAATTTTTCAGTCTCCTCTTTCACTTTGCTCAAGAGCCCTTTAGTTCTTCTTCACTTTCTGCCTTAAGAGTGATGTCATTTGCATATCTGAAGTGACTGATATTTCTCCCGGCAGTCTTGATTCCAGCTTGTGGTTCCTCCAGCCCAGGGTTTCTCATGATGTACTCTGCATGTAAGTTAAATAAGCAGGGTGACAATATACAGCCTTGACATACTCCTTTCCCAATTTGGAACCAGCCTGTTGTTTCATGTCCAGTTCTAACTGTTGCTTCTTGACCTGCATACATGTTTCTCAGGAGGCAGGTCAGGTGGTCTGGTATTCCTATCTCTTTAAGACATTTTCACAGTTTGTTGTGATCTACACAGTTAAAGGCTTCAGAATAGTCAATAAAACAGAAGAAAACAGTATGGAGTTTCCTTAAAAACTAAAGCTACCATGTGAAGCTTCTCTTGACTTCACCGTCCCATCTTGATTACATTGTCCACCTTCTGTTTCTCCACTCTGAGTTGCATGTCCTTCTGTTCTAGCATCCATACTTCCTTGGTTATGTTTATTTTCTGTACATCTGTTTCCCTCGTTAGGATACAAACTTTCTAATAACAAGAAACCTGCTAACCGGCAACAGTATATCCAGTGGTAGCTATATTTGAACTCATGAAAATGTTCCATGGATATTTAATGATAAAAGTACATGGGAATGAGTAAAATATGTAAATTAATAAGTAAAATATGACACGGGAAAGGGGGAGTTCTCATTCCAGAGAAAAGTTGAGTTTTCAGTTCTCAGTGAATCTTATTTTAAAATTCTGTGGTACAGTACAACTATGCTTTGGAGCTCAAATCATAATAAGGAAACAATTTATAATTTTATACCCAAAATTGATAGGCTACAATACAAACAACTTTGATTCAATTGGCAAAATGACTTCTTTCAACTAAATATCACTTTTTATTTCTTATAAATTCTTATGCTTTTTCTCAGACCAATTAAAAAGAATGCTAAAGTTCATATATGTGAAGATATATCCCAGAAAAATTATTTATATGTAAATGAAAAAAATTTTATATGTTAGGATATGGAATGCAATGTCTTCATGAACGTTTCCATGGATCTTCCACTTTTGCCATTACCTTAATAAATAACTTGGCAGCTCTTACTTTAGGAAGTATAAAACATGTAGAAGTGGTCATTTAAATGAATTGGCATAAACAAGAGGGGATAGTATTAATGAAAATAATTCAGGATATTCTAAGATACATGCACACAAGTTTAGATATAGGTGGTAACTGAAACTTTTGGTATGAGTGTAATATTGTAGGTTAATGTGATGAAAGGCTGGGAGCTGAAGGCAAGGTACGCAGGGGGAGAAAGTATAGTTTTCATACAGAGATAGCAGGCATAATTATAATAATAAATACTCTGCCTACTTAGTTTTTGATTCATTTATTTAAAAAAAATGATTACTGGGAATCTTTTTTGTGCTGCTGCTGCTAAGTCACTTCAGTCGTATCTGACAGCAGCCCACCAGGCTCCCTATCCCTGGGATTTGCCAGGCAATAACACTGGAGTGGGTTTCCATTTCCTTCTCCAAAGCATGAAAGTGAAAAGTAAAAGTGAAGTCGCTCAGTTGTGTCTGACCCTCAGCGACTCCATGGACTGCAGCCTACCAGGCTCCTCCGTCCATGGGATTTTCCAGGCAAGAGTACTGGACTGGGGTGCCATTAGAGAATGTATTAAATACCAGATGTAAATAATAATAATTTCACCCTTCTTTGAATTTGTAGAAAATCAGATGTGATGTAATTGTTTTTCATACAAAATATCCTGTGAACACAGATTAAAAAGAACACAGACAAAAATTTCTTCATCATGACAGAGCCAGAATGCTTTACAAATAAGCTGTCACTTATGCCAGGAGAGTAGAAATATCACTGAAAGAAAAAGGGACAACTTATTCCAGATGTGAAAGAACACTCGGTCAATGATATAGGGTCATAAAAACTGGAAAGCAAACAATCCTACATCATCTGAATATCAAGGTAGAAAATGGAGAACAGAAATGCAGCAAGAGTTGAGAGTGATGCTCATAAAAGTCCTATGAACCGGCAGGAAAAGATCATATTCTCACTTAGGTGAGAAGAGAAACTCAAGAGTTGAAAGCAGCACTCAACTTCCTGTAAAGTTGTAAAGCCTTGTAGCTGATATTTAGGTTGGTGCTAAAGTAATTGCGATTTTTGCATTGTTGAACTTTGCTGTTTATCCATTCTCGAATAAATGTTGTTATGTTATACAGCATTTTAATGTGCATTTCTTGCTTTATATATATTTTTTGCTAATGACATTACTTCCTGTGTATTTTATATTTATTTTAGTCTATGGAAATGATGTTAGACAAAAAAGCAAATTCGAGTGGTTTCCTTATTTGAGTTCAAAATGTGTCGTAAAGCAGTGGAGACAACTCAAGAACACATTTGACCCAGGAACTGCTAATGAAAATACAGTGTAGTGGTGGTTTAAGAAGTTTTACAAAGGAGACGAGAGCCTTGAAGATGAGGAGCTTGGAGACTGGCCATTGGAAGTTGACAACGACCAACTGAGAGCAATTATCGAAGCTAATCCTTTTACAACTACACAAGAAGTTGCTGAAGAACTCAACAGTATACCATCCTGTGGTCACTCAGCATTTGAAGCAAACTGGAAAGGTGAAAAAGCTTGGTAAGTGGGTTCGCCATGAACTGACTGCAAATCAAAAAAAAAAAATCACCATTTTTGAAGTGCCATCTTCTCTCATTGTATGCAACAACAATAAACCATTTCTCAATTGGATTGTGATGTGCAATGAAAAGTGGATTTTATATGACAACCAGTGGTGGCCAGGTCAGTGGTTAGACTGAGAAGAATCTGTAAAGCACTTTCCAAAGCCAAACTTGCACCCAAAAGAGGTCACAGTTACTGTTTGGTGGTCTGCTGCCAGTCTGATCCACTACAGCTTTCTGAATCCCAGTGAGACTGTTACATCTGAGAAGTATGCTCAGCAAATCGATGAGAGGCCCTGAAAACGGCAAGGCCTGCAGCCAGCACTGATCAACAGAATTGGCTCAGCTCTTCTCCACAATGATACCCAACCACACATCGCACAACCAACGCTTCCAAGGTTGAAGGAATTGGGTTATGAAGTTTTTCCTCATCCACCGTATTCACCTAACCGCTTGCCAACCCACTACCTCTTCTTCAAGCATCTCGAAAACTTTTTGGAGGCTAAACACTTCCACAAGCAGCAGGAGGCAGAAAATGCTTTCCAAGAGTTCACTGAATCTCAAAGCACAGATCTTTATGCTACAGGAATAAACAAACTTATTTCTCATTGGCAAAACTGTGCTGATTGTAATGGTTCCTATTTTGGTTAATAAAGATGTGTTTGAGCCTAGTTATGATGATTTAACATTCACGTCCGAAACCACAATTACTTTTGCACCAGCCTAAATAAAACAGAAATATATTCTGTCTCCCATTCCAATAATCTGTCCAAATATTAATATTTTCAACACTGAGTTCAAAGAAACTTTAGGATTCTATGATGGGGTTTCAGGAGTTACAACGACAGGCGAAGGGGAATCTGAATTAACGATCA
Source organism: Neotragus moschatus (assembly GCA_006410615.1). Taxonomy (NCBI): domain Eukaryota; kingdom Metazoa; phylum Chordata; class Mammalia; order Artiodactyla; family Bovidae; genus Neotragus; species Neotragus moschatus. The sequence goes on along the minus strand of SJYA01002489.1, from coordinate 4,175,179 downwards.
TGAAAGCTCCATTTGTGCTTTTAAAATAATTGGACTTCTTACATTATTTATCTTTGAAAACCATTTTCCACTACATAAATAAAGTTGAGAGATATTGCACTATATCAATCTTCCTCAAGTCAAACTCATGGCTTCATAATGAGCTTGTGAGGTAATGAATAGTTGTGAGTAATGTTATCATAACTGGAAGAGGACAAGATGGCAGCTGTCTCCTGGGCGAGGTAGCAGCTGGTGACCCATGAGAAAGGCTGACTCAGCTGGACAGCCAGAGACAGCTTTGTGAGCAGAGCTAAAATGTGCTCAGGATCCTCGAGAAGAATAGCTACACTTGAGAATGAGCTGAAAATCGGCAGGTACCTGTTATTTTCTTGCTGCTCTATCCTACAGTTTTTCCCTCTACAATTAAAAATAAATTTTATTCCCGTCACAAATATTTCCTTTAAAAAGGTCCTTTGTTTATGTCTAAAAGAATATCTTCCTCTTGGGTTAATAAAGAGGGGAGATAAAAAGAGACATGCTGCTTGGAAATGAGAGGAAGGTAGTGACCTAACAGTTTGAGATTGGGAGCATCCTTGACACAGACATGCAGCCCCGGATATGTAATCGTCTTCATCTCTTCTCTAATATGCTTCTAAGAGCTGAAGCATATGGCTTTGCTGGCTGCACGTTACACAGTTCCTGAGAGTGCCATTTACATAGACCATGATGTGAAAGAAGATACTTGCAATTAACGGAGGCAGAAGTTTAGCTATAGTAGACGGAATAATGGGCTCCTAAGTACATCTGTGTCCTCATTCTCAGAAACTGTATTATGTTATATAGCAAAGGGAAGTAAAAGTTGTAGAGTGAATTAAGGTTACTAATCAGCTGACCTTAACATATGGAAATTAAATTATCCAGTTAGGCCCAATCTAATAATCTGAGCTCCTAAAAGCAGAAGAGGGAGGCAGGAAGTGGCTCAGAAAATGAAACAGAAGTAGAAGGAGAGATTTGAAGTGTGAGAGAGACGTGACCTGCCATTGCTGGAGGATGGGGACAAGAAACCAAGGAATTCAAATTTCCTTTAGAAGTTGGGAGTAGCTCTTAGTTTACTGCCAGCAAGAAAATCTGGTTCTCAATCCTACACCATAGCATACTTAATTCTACCAACACCTCAAATGAGCACGAAATGAATTCTACTCCAGAGCCTCCAATAAGTGCTGATCCTTTGACTTGGCTTAATTTTCTGGCAGAAAACCAACTAATATATTAATTTATTGAGTCTCTTCCTTTAAGTAGTCTAGCTGTAGGTTTTAGAACTCAAAATTAAAGACTTTAGTACTAGCTCTTCCCTCTCCAAACTCAACCAATAACGAGAAACTTGAGTCTGTTTTTTACTGTCACTGATAGTCTCTGTGATAAAAATGCCATGTTCCTTAGAAAGAATGTCCAAAATAGTGACGTGATAAGGGTCAAATAATAATTTAGCCTTTTGGATACATTCTCATGAAGATCTGTTTCAGTTATCTTTTGCTTTTTAACAAACTACCTCAAAATTTAGTAACTTAAAGCAAAAACACATTTGTCATTTCTCACAACTCTGTGGCTTAGGAATTCGGATTAGGAATTCAGATTAGGCACAGCAAGAATGACTTGTCTTTGCTTCACACAATATTTGCTGGCGATCCCTTCACTGTCATACACAGTAAGTATCCTGCTTATGAACCTTCAAGTTGTGAACTTTCCGAGATTTGAATGTATATCAGATTCCAGCAAGGAACGAGAACCTGGGCCGTCAAAGTCAGGCATGAGTAAAATTGCAGCTTGCCCTGTCTCCTATTGGTGACGATCCTTCAGCTCCACTGTCTCCCACTTCCTAAGGTGATCTCTTCACTCATGTACAGTAAGTCCCTTACATATAAATGGGTTCCATTCTGAGAGCCCCATTCCAATCTGGTTGCAAGTCCAACAAAATTAGCTTAGGTCATGCGAACTAACACAATCGGCTATACTCTACTGAACTGTAATAGGTTTAAAATAGTCTTCACACAAATGATACATTCAAAACAAACACAAAAAATAAAGAAAGCTTAATAGAGAAAGTTCAATCTGACAGTATAGTCCCTGTAAAAGCACAGTAGTACAGTACAACAGTTGGCTTGCAGGGCCTGGCATTGAGTGAACGGGCAGAAAGAGTTACTGACTAGAGGAGGGAAAGGAAGTGGGAGACAGAATTGAAGGATCGGCAGCAATAGGAGACAGAGGGCAAGCTGCAAATTTGCTCGTGCCTGACCCTGATGGCCCAGGTTCTTGTTCCTCGCTGGAATCAGATGCACATTCACATATGTGAAAGTTCACAACTTGAAGGTTCATAAGCAGGGTACTTACTGTATATGACAGTTCAGCTAGAGTCGTTGGAGCAGCTGGGAGCTGGCTGAGACAAAATCAACTGGGCTGATTGTCTGAGTCCAGGCTCTTGCTGTTGGCTGGATACTATTCTCTATGTAGCCTTTCCTTTATCCTACGACACTATCCCCACCCTTTGACCACCATTGCAAACTTAGTCTTTCCCTGGAGTACCTCCAGCAGTGGGGGACCCTGACTGCTTGCGTGGCAGCTGGGCTCCAAGAAAAAAGGAGCAGAGGCTGCCAATTTTCTTACTGGCAGAGTTTTCCGAACTAACACAGCATCAATTTCTCCCCTCAAGAAATGTACAAATCTCTACAAAGTCTCTTTTCTATATTAGCCAACGTAAGGTGAGAGATACCACTGACGTCCACAGTCTATGTAACCTTGCATTAACTAACCAAGAATTAGAGCTCCATCTTGAGATGCTTCAGTAAGTCCTCAGAGGCTATGAGACTCTGGAATGAGAGCAAGCTAAAGGTCAAGTTCAAGTGAAAGCTGTTGCATGGTCTTTGTTGCTGATGTGATTGTACCTCTCAAAGGCACCACCATTAATGCCTTGAATACAGTTCTGTGTGTTTCCCTTTGTCCATCTTTATGTCTCTGCCACTGCCATCAGATTAACATATCCTGGCTACTCTGCCAGTCACATGATGATAAACATACGGAACAGATCCAGATCCAACCTGGAAATTGGAGCTGTGCCTAATGGAGACCAATTTAGACCAGCAGGACGACCGAGGATGAGATGGCTGGATGGCATCACTGACTCGATGGGCGTGAGTCTGAGTGAACTCCGGGAGTTGGTGATGGACAGGGAGGCCTGGAGTGCTGCGATTCATGGGGTCGCAAAGAGTCGGACACGACTGAGCGACTGAACGGAACTGACTGAACCCCTAGCTGACCAGCAGATATGTGAGCGAGAATGATCATTATTGTGTAAAGGCACTGAGTTTGGAGTGGCTTATTATGCCGCATTATTTCAGCAACAATTGGTGAATATGCATGGCAAGCTTAAATCACAAGAGGAAAATCTTCCCGTGACTTCAAGCATCAGTTTTCACTATTGAATTTGGAAATCATAAAATCAAAGAACTCCAACCACCTAGCCAATGCTGAGATTCCTATATCACTAAGTGATCTCCAGATTTTGCCAGACTAAATGAATTCCTGGCTTTCTGGTATACTTGAAAAGGTACACATTAGAAGCCAAGAGAATGAAAATAACTCTTAACGGATGTGCTGATGCATACCTTTAGATGATGGAAACTAGCTGAGAAGCTGTTACAATAGCAGTAATGTTGGCCTGAGTCCTGCCAGTTGCTAATATGTGACTTTGAGAAGCTTCGGAAGCCAAGAGGTAGAAACAGAAACTGCATTATAAAAACAATGCCTGTTGCCTCAGAGCCAAAGAGAACTTTGGTCATGCCATGGTCTTCTCAGCACTTGGATCGTGTGTCCATGGTGACAGATGCTAATGTAAAGAATGGGGACATACAGCTGCTGGGGAAAATACAGGTCAGTAGCCAAAGTCAGCAGCCTCCCTTCCCCTCCACCGTTGAGTAGGCAAAAACATTTTTTCCTGTAGAAAAGCGACTATTTCACTGAATATATTTAGAAGTATGTGTTCATTGGGACTTCTTGTTAACTTAGCATACCACTAAATCACTTTAATTGATATTTCTAATATATCAATCCGGTAAAAGCCTATATGGAAGACAAATTTAGAAATAGGTTGAGATATATATTATGTTCAACAGGAGAGAGATGGAAAGAGTTCACAATTTAAACTTTTGCACTAGAAATGATTAGCATTTAGACAATTGATGTAAAAAATACAGATTCCTTTTTTCCGTAGAACATGAATATTTTACAAAGTTGGTTCTCTGTTCAGATTTAAAATATTTTGTGTTGGTATAGCAGCATTAAATATATTGTCTGCAGTATCTTACCCTTACTCCATAGGTTATGTCAACATGAAATTCCTGAAAGTAATGTCAATGAAACATGAAATTAATTTTGTGTGGCTTACTAGCTTTTGCCAAAACAGCAGTCATGTCTTTAAAGTGGTTACTTAAAATGCAGCTATGTTCTGTCTATGGAAAGTTTAATTTTTCTCCTAGGACTTAGCCCCTTTATTATTTCTCCTCACACAACTGAAAGATATCAAAACCCACATGCCTTCATAGCATTTTGTGCCCGAGAGATCTGTAAGTCCATTCCCAAGGGGGAACCTCCAGTAAATTTTAGCATTTATCTGCTGGCTTGTGCTATATAATGGCAACTTAATGCTTTTTATGAAGAGAGAAAGTAGGTCAAAAGATGCAGTAATAAATCAGAGGGGGTGAGGGTGAAAAGGAGATTACCAGGAATGCTTTGGGGGGGAGATAGTAAGCCTGCTTGAATACCACAGGTTCTATAGTTTCCTGTGGTAGACAAAACCTCTGAAGCTCAAGTTCTTATTGTGTGCTCTCATAGCTGACTGAGAGGGAGAAACTTGGACACTGAATTTCCTTTTGACATCAATCCCTTCCTCCCACTTCCATTAAGCATTATCAGAGTTGGTTGGGCAAAAATGGGTGGCAGTCTCACAATGAAGGCTGGACTGCACATTTCTGAGAGAATTAAGTAATGCCCTTGGGGAAATATACAACAAAAAGATAAAATAGAGGTGGCTTTTGAGAATGTTCCATTCATTCAAGAAGAAAATGATTTTAATTAAAGCATCATTGTCCCCATCTAAAAATGTTTACATACATCTTCAATTAATGGCTTCACACTTGGGACTAGGGGGGAAAATCTTTAAACCAGAAAGAATAGGTTTCTCAGAAATACTGCTCAAAAGATATGTATTGGCATTGCTTCATGCTAGAGAAAAATTAGGTTTTGATGGTGACAATCATATTTTATAAGACATGAATCAAGTAGTAGTTATTGAGGATATGGTATGGATGACAAATTATGCTAAGACCTTTCAAATTCATGATTTTATCTATTTGTCATATTGCTCTTGTTGTAAGAACAGTTCATATATATATGTGTGTGTGTATTTATATATGATTGATTGAGTCAGACTTTTATTTACTTATTTGTTTATTTTACATTTTGCCGATGCAGCATGTGAGATCTTAGTTCCCTGAGCAGGGATCAAACATATAGCCCTGTGGTGGAAGCACAGAGTCTTAACCACATGACCACAAGGGAAGTCCCAGAACAGTTCTAGTTTAACTAAGTACAGTTAAGAAACTTTTCGGGATAACAGTGCTAAGTGGGGAACTGGGGCCAGTACCGAGATTTGTTTATTCCTGTTTTAGATTATGGTAAGATGGAAAACCAAGACTGGAAAGGAAGTACTGAACCACAGAAAGAGAGAAGGAAAAAAATAACAGGAGAATAAAAGAGTGTTTACCTTGCTAAGCTTACCAAATAACTTCTGCCTGATAAGCTTACCAAATAACTTCTGCCTGTTCCAAAAGGGATTTAATGTAACATATAAAAACATACATTAAAAAATCTTATAAAAATAATAAAGAAATAAAATTAACTTAGTAGTAGTAAGAGAAAACAATGGTAAATAAGCTAGAAAAGAAAATACTTATTGATGAATAAAAAATACAGCATAGAAATTAGTAGTAAGAGAAAACAATTGTAAATAAGATAGAAAAGAAAATGTTTATTGATGAATAAAAATCCATACAGCACAGAAATGGTTTTGAAATTCCAGTCAATCCCAAATACTCAAACTTGGTATGGTGGAAAGAAAGTGAAAGTGAAAGTGAAGTTGCTCGGTCATGTCCGACTCTTTGCGACCCTGTGGACTGTAGCCCACCAGGCTCCTCCATCCATGGGATTCTCCAGGCAAGAATACTGGAGTGGCTTGCCATTTCCTTCTCCAGGGGATCTTCCCGACCCAGGGATTGAACCCAAGTCTCCTGCATTACAGGCAGACGCTTGTAGCCTGAGCCACCAGGGAAGCCAAAGAAGGAAAGTAACAAAGAATACTTTTGGTGTTGGCAAGTAATAACATTGGCACCAGGAGCCCATGTGGTGTGCCATTTTATTTCTTAATATGACTTGATTTCCATAGGAAACTTCCCCCAAGTTAAGGCCAGTTCCATTTATAAGGGTTTGTATGCTGCACCATGACTTATTTCCTTATCAAATATAAAAGAGGATTTTTGAGCTGTCAGTTATGTTCTGAATGATGACTTTATCAGGCAAGAAGGGGAAAAAAAGCCAAGAGTGTTTATGAGGAGAAAATGACAATTCTTCTAGCACGTAGTCAAAGGAATAGGACAGTGGCAAGCATAAAGAAAAAGGATACCATTGAAGCTAAGAATGTAAAAAGAACAGATCTAGATTGAAAGACTACTTTTGGCTAGCAAGGAAATCTTTTATCAGGTGTAGATCAGTGAGAAAGGCTCAACAGTGGGGGAAACAGTTTACGGAAATTTTTCTGGGCAGGCAAAAATTATCTACAAAAATGTCTGGCTGGGTTGGAGAGACATCAGTGAAATATTGCCATTACAGATGTCAGGAACCAGAATGGAAATAAGAAAGAAACAAGGAAATATACAGGAAGAGCTCAGGTTTGTATGGAGTGTGAAGGCACGCATATAGGGCAAAACATGTCACACATAAGCAAGATCTTTAAAATACCTATCTATACATGACAGTGTATATACGTTCCTTTCTCAGTTTGTCCTATCCTCTCATTTCTTACTGTGTCCAAAAGTCTGTTCTCTGCGAACTAATGGGAAGCTGCTATATAACACCTACCTGCTGCTCCTGCCTAGAGGGGTGGAATGGGAAGGGGGAGGGAGGCACAAGAGGGAGGGGATATATATAATTAGGACTGATTCTCGGTATTGTATAGTAGAAACCAACACAACATTGTAAAGCAATTATCCTCCAATTAAAAAGTAAATAAAAGCAATTAAAACATGGAAAAAGTAAAATGAAATGCCTATCTATAGACAAATACAGACTAGAGGAAGAATAAAGATATTAGTCTTGAAAGTGTGCTCTCTAGATTAAAAACTGATTTTCCCTATGCCTGGGAGGATGGATGGATCAACAACAGAGTACCAGCATTCCCTATCCATGGTTTCAGTTACCCATGGTTAACCATGATCCAAAAATGTCAAATGAAAAGTTCCAGAAATAAATAATAAGTTTCAAATTGCATGCCATTCCAAGCAATATGATGAAATTTCACCATCCTTGCTCCTCGCCACTGCCCTGGAGGTGAATCGTCCCTTCATCCAGGGTATTTCACTCATTAGTCAATTAACAGCCCTTGGTTATCAGATCAAATGTCTCAATATCTCAGCGCTTGTGTTCAGATAACATTTATTTTACATTAATAATGGCCCCAAAGTGCGAGAGTGGTAATGCTGCTAATTTGGATATACTGAAGAGAAGCTAAAGTAAAGTGAAAGGGCAAAGTTCATAACAATAAGGATAGAAAAAAACAAAATGTACACCGAGATTGTTAAAACGCACAGTAAGAACATCTTTTCTCTGTGGGAGCTGTTGAATCTAACAAGCTGCTTGAATTCAAGCTGCTTGAATCTAACAAGGGTAAAGAATTCTCCAACTCACACAGGGGTTTAGGCTACTGACATGAGTCAAGAATCCCAGAAAGGGTGAAATAAGTCAGACAGAGAAAGACAAATACTGTATGATCTCATTTGCATGTGGAGTCTGAAATATAAGCTAGTGAAGGTAACAAAAAAGAAGCAGACTCATAGGTATAGAGAAGCGAACTGGTGATTATCAGTGGGGAGAAGGAAGCAGGGAGGGGCAAGGTAAGGGTAGTAGAGTTAGAGGTACAAATGGTTAGGTATAAAATGTGCTACAAGGATATATCATATGACATGGGAAATATAGCAAATAGTTTATGATAAGTATCAGTTCAGTTCAGTTGCTCAGTCGTGTCCGACTCTTTGCTACCCCATGAATTGCAGCACACCAGGCCTCCCTGTCCATCACCAACTCCCGGAGTTCACTCAGACTCACGTCCATCGAGTCAGTGATGCCATCCAGCCACCTTATCCTCTGTCATCCCCTTCTCCTCCTGCCCCAAATCCCTCCCAGCATCAGAGTCTTTTCCAATGAGTCAACTCTTTGCATGAGGTGGCCAAAGTACTGGAGTTTCAGCTTGAGCATCATTCCTTCCAAAGAAATCCCAGGGCTGATCTCCTTCAGAATGGACTGGTTGGATCTCCTTGCAGTCCAAGGGACTCTCAAGCGTCTTCTCCAACACCACAGTTCAAAAGCATCAATTCTTCAGCGCTCAGTTTTCTTCACAGTCAAACTTTCACATCCATACATGACTACTGGAAAAACCATAGTCTTGACTAGATGGACCTTTGTTGGCAAAGTAATATCTCTGCTTTTGAATATGCTATCTAGGTTGGTCATAACTTTCCTGCCAAGGAGTAAGCATCTTTTGACTTCATGGCTGCAGTCGCCATCTGCAGCTGTCTCTTATACACATCTCTCTGGGAGTTCGTGATGGACAGGGAGGCCTGGCGTGCTGCGATTCATGGGGTCGCAAAGAGTTGGACACGACTGAGCAACTGAACTGAACTGAACTGAANCTCTTTGCAGTCCAAGGGACTCTCAAGCGTCTTCTCCAACACCACAGTTCAAAAGCATCAATTCTTCAGCGCTCAGTTTTCTTCACAGTCAAACTTTCACATCCATACATGACTACTGGAAAAACCATAGTCTTGACTAGATGGACCTTTGTTGGCAAAGTAATATCTCTGCTTTTGAATATGCTATCTAGGTTGGTCATAACTTTCCTGCCAAGCAGTAAGTATCTTTTAATTTCATGGCTGCAATCACCATCTGCAGTGATTTTGGAGCCCCCCAAAGTAAAGTCTGACACTGTTTCCAATGTTTCTCCATCTATTTGCCATGAAGTGATGGGACCAGATGCCATGATCTTCATCTTCTGAATGTTGAGCTTTAAGCCAACTTTTTCACTCTCCTCTTTCACTTTCATCAAGAGGCTCTTTAGCTCCTCTTCACTTTCTGCCATAAGGGTGGTGTCATCTGCATATCTGAGGTTGATATTTCTCCCAGCAATCTTGATTTCAGCTTGTGTTTCTTCCAGCCCAGCGTTTCTCATGATGTATTCTGCATATAAGTTAAATAAGCAGGGTGACAATATACAGCCTTGATGTACTCCTTTTCCTATTTGGAACCAGTCTGTTGTTCCATGTCCAGTTCTAACTGTTGCTTCCTGACCTGCATATAGGTTTCTCAGGAGGCAGGTCAGGTGTTCTGGTATTCCCATCTCTTTCACAATTTTCCACAGTTTATTGTGATCCACACAGTCAGAGGCTTTGGCATAGTCAATAAAGCAGAAATAGATGTTTTTCTGGAACTCTCTTGCTTGTATAGATGGAGTATAACCTTTAAAAATTGTGAATCACGATTTGATACACCTACAACTGATACAATATTGTACATCAACTATGTCTTAGTAACTCAACCATGTCCAATTCTTTGCAACCCTGTGGACTGTGGCCAGCCAGGCTCCTCTGTTCCTGGGATTCTCACTATACTTCTATTTTTCTTAAAAAAAAGAGATAAGAATCCCAGAAAGGAGGTGGGGATCATATTATATAGTAATAAGCACTACTTGGATTACAATGGGCAACTCAAAGAGGACTTGTATTTTGAGGTCCCAGTCATCTCTGGGAGCATGGCTAATACATTATTATCCTTGGCCAGTACTGAAGTCTATAATAACTGGGAAATTGTCACTTTAACCCAAAGAAAAGTGCATGTGCTTATTTCTGTCCTTAACAAAGACCTTTTTATTTAACAAAATAAATAAATAAAACAAAGTAGGGATTTCAGGTTAGTAAGATTGAGATTTGGGAATCAGAAAGCCTTTAAAGCTCCCAAATTACACCATTTAGGTACTTCTTACTTTACCTACAAAAAAAAATCCTAGGTGGACATACCTTTAGGATTACATCACTTCCCATGTTTTTCCCCAAATCTATAATCCCAAACTTCACACAGGATTAGTCTGAAGAGATGGCAACAGTCGCCACTGGGAGCCAACACCTGTGCTAAAACTGTGTGGATTAACAATATGAGTTCAGTGAACTGAGAAGAAGCCTGATATAATTCATGCAGAATTAAGTCAGAATTCATTCTCTTTCTCAGAGGGGAAGGTGAGGTGAGAAGTGAAGTGATGAAGGAAAAAAAATATGTATGTGGTTGCTTAATTGACTTGTACTCATTTATAAGCTACAACCTATTGCTTTTATTCTTTTCATATGTTCTTGAACTCTTCAAAATTCTCAAAGGAATGACACCATATAAGTACAAAACCATGATGATACACTACTGTTATTTCCATTCCCATTAAGCATGCTATAATGGTCTTCATGAGTCAGGGGGAGATGGTGGTGTTTTTCTTAGCATGGAAATCTTCAAAATATCAAGGAGAGGGTGGTTTAGATAATGTCTCAGAATTTCTTTTTGCAGGAGCTGTGACTTAACAATGTTGTTACAAAGAGCAAAAAAAAAAAAAAAAACGGAGGGTAGAATGGGGGCGAGTGAATCTATATGACAAATCTTGTAGTACAAGTGTTTGTGGTTAACCGAGAAACACATTATGAGTCAAACCTTTGGAAAGAGGTGAGTAATTAAAGACAAATGCTATGACATAATCATTTACACACAGCAGAAATATTTTAGATTAAATCTGGCCTGACCCACTGCTCGGCAAGTGTTATCATGGATTCTTGAGAAGTATTCATTTATTTACTTTCTAATTTGGCCCATATGTTTTATTGAAAACAAAAAAATTTGTATTTCCCAGAGGAAATAGGCTGAGTCCGGCGATGGTTAATAAGGTTGGTGTATTCGGGAACAGATCCCTCGAGTGCACCCGCAAACCTGATGAACTAAATGTCAGCTGGAACACACCTCATTTGACAGAAGCCAAGAAGTTTGCTATAAGCACTTTTACTGAAATAAATTTTCATATTTAAGAAGGTTACTATGTGTTCCTCGAGATAATTCAGAGAAACGTCAGTTAAACCAATCATTTTGCCATCTTAATGAAAATCACATTGACTGAGATTTTAGCTTTGCTACTCTTCAACTTGCCCCCAAACATGCAAGCACGCGCGCGCGCACACACACACACACACACACACACACACGCACGCACACACACGCACACACACACTTTTTGGCCTCATCCTGTGTTCAGTCACCATCAATATCAGCCTGATGTCAAGAAACCAGGTTTTGGAGCAAGAACAGAACCTAGCCTCCCTCCGTTCTTAATCCCAGCTCTATAATATAAAACATGCCATGTAACTCCAGGAGATGGCTTCATGGTTTTCCAGATGCTGTTAAATTTTAGCTGCTGCTTTTATTAAATGCAGGAAACAGGAGTGGGGAGGGGGCTTGAGGGACAGAAAGGGACTGAGTGTCTACCTTTTATTCTTTTCCTTTGGGTAGATGCGGACTCATTACAGTAGGTAGGTCTTCTGCAGAATGAAACCATAGTAGGTTCTGTTTGGTGAGCTGGCCCAGTTCTTCCAGGAATGCCAGAACATTCTATCAAAGGGCAATCTATCTGTCTCAGGGAAGGAGAAACCATGGTAATACTCATCCCTACCAGGGAGAAAGACACTTAGAATTCAGAGCCCTAAACCCACGAGTCACAGGGTGAGGATTAAGTATTAGGAACTGGCCTCCATTTCTCTTAGAGATTAATTATTTCCTTCAGTTTTCACTTTCATGCATTGGAGAAGGAAATGGCAACCCACTCCAGTGTTCTTGCCTGGAGAATCCCAGGGACTGGGGAGCCTGGTGAGCTGCCGTCTATGGGGTTGCACAGAGTTGGACACAATTGAAGCAACTTAGCAGCAGGAGGCACAACTCTATGGCCACTGTTCTTTTGCAGGGTAAAGCATGAATGTGTGTTCCTGGAGAAACACACATTTAGAGCTGGTGGTGAAAAAAAATTATATATATGGCACAACAACTATAAAATAAGATATTAGAGTTGGTGGTAAAGACAACGGTCCTCATTGACCAGTTAACTATATTCCTGGTAACTCTGCTGACTGCCCCAAACTTGACAGAGGAGGCTTACGTCACAGTCTTTAAAAATTATTGTTTGATACACATGAGTTTGTTGTCTACATTTGTGTCTGCTTTGCAAATAAGTTCATCTGTACCATTTTTCTAGATTCCACATATATGCGGTATTATACGACATCTGTGTTTCTATGGATACCAAGGGAGGAAGATAGGATGGGATGAATTGGGAGGTTGGGATTGACATATATACCCTGCTATGTATAAAATAGGTAATTAATGATGCTCTGTGGTGATCTAGAGGGAAAGGAAACCAAGGAAAGGAGATATGTGTTCATATGTAGCTGACTCATTTTGCTGTACAGTAGAAACAAATGCAACATTGTAAAGCAACTATACTTCAATAAAAATTAATTTAAAAAACTGTGCGAATGTATGTAGGTGTGTGTTTGTGTGTACACAGGCATGGGTATATTTCTTCCCCCAAGTTGAAAACATCTTTCCCATCAGTACTGTTACATGGGAGAGGTAAAAGCCACCGCATGAATCTACTGTACTTTTCCTCTAGGGCTCTTATGATTGTTTTTGCCTTTGCTCTCATCCTTTCTAAATTGCCTCTGTTATTATTGAGGCTTATATTACACATTGTTGAATGAGCGCCAGCCCCATGGGAACCACAGTTTTCAGTCCATGGGTCACTGTGGTATCTGTTTTGTTTGAAGCAGTGGTAACAAAGCCCAGAGTCAAGGTAGCATACTCACGAGAAAAGTGAGCAGAGATTTCACTATACCACTTGACACAGGTGGGGCACTCGGCCCATTTCAGCTATTGCCAATCTCATGGGACACAGAAAAATGGGCTGGGGTGCTTCACTGCTTGCTGTTTGCCTCAGTGTCTTTACCCTTTATCTTTCCCAAAGCCAGCTATTTGCTGGAAGAGAATAAAGCCTCTCGGGAGAGTAGAACTATTGGCAGGCAGGCAGTACAAGGGTCTAAGTTCCACTTACCTCTCTCCTATTTCCTCCTCCCCACAAGATATTTTATCTTAGATTTTTTTCATCACTCCTCCAATCCCATGACTGACTAAACCTTAATCCATATGTTTTCACCTGCAGCTTTTCACAGTGCACTTTGTGACTTTTCCCCAGACGCTTCTGTGTTTCAGGAAAGAACAATAGGCCTTCTGTGTATACATTCGACAGTCAGGCTAGGTCTTGGATTGTTTAGCTAAATAGTTTTACTTGCTTATAGGAGTTAATGAATAAAACAAGGTCTGGATTTCACTAGTATCTTTGAACTTCAAGTCTTACATTTCACACCAGGAGCCAATTTCACACAGAACTTTCCTATTTTAACACCTAAGATCAAAGAATAACAGCATTACTTAAACAAACTGGCATTTAGAATATAACATTAAAATTTTAAACTGAGGTTAGCTTCAGATTTTCGATTTTTCCCTTGCTGCGATGTTTATGTGTTTGATTTTTAATTTGAACATGTATCTAGGCTCTTAAAAGATCAGAAACAATAGAGTTCTACAATTGTAGTGGAATACAGGCTCAGTGAGGAAGAGAAAAATAACAAATAGGAACCCGAAGGCTCCTGATTTGTTTTTTTCTCAGATATAATACAATTTAAAGTTGGAGAAAAACCTCTGTAAACTATTGCCTTCTTTATTTCTCGGGAGTTTCAAGTAAACAATTTTTCCTTGGTTTGCTTGATTTTTGGAAGAATGCTTAAAAGTGTAATAGAAGGATATTTTGCCAGAAAGGGACAATAACATTCCATTATGTATATCCTAATGTTACCTGATTCCAAAATCATTGCATAAGGGTTTTTACACCTCCCTAAATTATTCACCCCATTGTCTTAAAGAATGGCTTTTCTTTTGACGTTTATGAAACCAGTATATCCATCCCAGAGCTGCAGCACTCTTTTTAAAGTTAGCCTGGATAAATTTATCAACTGAGCTGATGAGAGAATTGAGAGATCAGGTTTTATACAGATGCGTTTAAATCATTACTATATTATAGTCAGAGTCTGTAATCTGGGGGCTTTAGGAGGTTTCCCAGTGTGGGTAAACACCAGTGTGGGTAAACCTGGCAATAATGGTACCAAGGGAAGTCATGCCCTAGAGTGAGGAGAGTTCTAAGACTCTAAGGGGAAGTGAGGGGCTTGGGAAGATAGTTTCTACATAAATATTTCTAGGCCAGTTCTCGTTATTCCACAAAATACAACTTAGATGTGCTAAACAGAATCAACTGTGTTTCTCTTACCTTCCATATTCTTTTCAATTTTGTGCAAGGCATTGGAGCTCCAATTCGGCAAGAAATGGTTTCTTCTAGTTTCCGATGTTGGGGAAGCACTGCTTTGCTCTGGGGTATGCTAGTGTTCAACCACAATCCATCATGCCATCATTCCCACTTCACATGATAGTTCTCTCTTTTACTCTCCCTCTTCCTTGTCTCTTTGAATGAAGCCTAACTTTTACCTCCGGCAGACTCCTAGGAGGAGCCCCAAAACCAGTCTCGGAAACTTGCTGAATGAGCCTGGTTCATGCTCTCACTATCTCAGCGATGTGATGCTACCACTAACCATTTTGGGGTCTGCATGCTATCAAGTCAACATCCCCCCCAGAAATAAATAAATAAAAAGGAGCTTCCTGTTTGCTCATGTGATCAATCCTGATGACCCAGGGGATATCAGATGACTCTGTTCACTGGGGACAGGAAGGACTATGTCTGGCTTCCAGAGGATTCTCAGGGCATCTTTTCACATTCTGTGACCCACAGCAAAAATGAATGGAAAATGATGGCAACACAACCATGGCAGCACCAGTTAGGAATGGAGGTTTGTTTCACTTTAGCAGGTAAGGAACCAAATTCGTTGAGGAGCTGAAGGATAAGAAAACATGGACTATAGAGTGGAGGGAAGAAGTGAGAAATATCTGCTACGGCCTCATGACTACTGGCAAACCAAGAACTATAGCAAGCATGCATATTTTCTTCCTTGTTTATTGTGTTGTGTGGCTTATGCACTGGTAATTTTCTTCCCTTTTTCTTCCTATTATATGATGTAAGGATTATTTATTTGTCAGCTCATTTTAAAGTTTAGTGTTTAGGTTACAGAATGTTCTGCTAAGACTGAGACTGGATTAGGAAAATAAGGAATATCTGAGCTTCCTTGGTGGCTCAGTAGTAAAGAATCATCCTGCCAATGCAGGAGATAAGGATTTGATCCCTAGTCCAGGAAGATCCCTCTTCAGAGACCTGGGTCCCAACTTTTCAAGGTCTTTCCTCTGAGTCTTGTCAGTCAGTCAACACAAGTCCTGAGGCCTGAGTCCAGCCCCTCTGAGATCTCCTCTGAAGTTAGAAGGTTCGAACTTCTAACCTCTTCGTTTTCCCAGGCCCTGCTTCCTGCAGCGCTCATCTCTGGGTTACCACCATCTTCCTCATTTGTTTTAAGTTCTCCAATACCTGTTGAACCATTCCCTGTACTATATTATCTCTGCAGAAACATGGATTCTGTTTTATTGACTGGACTTTTCCTGGAAAAAAAAAATTGAACTACTTAAAAAAGTAGTTGAAAATCTTTTCAAATCTAACTACTTGAAAATCTGTCTATTTTCACTTGAAAAAGGACAGATTAGGAGGCAACCTCGAGGGGTCACTTGTCCAAATCATATGCCATATTCCCATGGAAAAGAAACCAGGGCCCCCTCCACTGACAGTGGGCTGAATTCCTTGGTCAACCCACCTGTCAGCCTTTATCTGTTCTCTGGGAATATTTCCTTGTTCATTTTCCCAGAGACTCACTGGGGGTTCTCCACTTCCTCTTGGTGAGTGTGTGAGGACAAGGTGATCTCATTAGGGAATGAGCAATCCTAGGACTTCCTTCATTAGCTTTGCCTTTGTCTAAGCACACAATTCCCTGATGACCTTGGTCAAATTTTATTCTATTTTATTCATTCAACTCAAGGGCTAGTAAGCAAAGCTAGAACTATTATTGTGGGTTGTAGTCTTTGAGCCTGGAATTTGGCATGAGCATTTCTCTTTTTTTTGACCAAAGATTCTCAGTTACCTTATTATTAGCAAGTATATGCTAGTCACATCAGTGAATAATGGGATTATTTACATTATTTTAGATCAACTTACAGCTGAGTAGGGGAGGGATTAGAATGGGCAAAAAAAAAAAAAAAAAAAAGAGCAAATTGGGTGTTTTAACTTAGTTCTGGCTGCAATGAGAAAAGGTAACCCTGATTTCAGTGTGAGTTGATGAGGATGTTTTAGACTCAGTGAGGCAGGGAGAACTTCCTAGTGAAAAGAACTTGAGCTGATAGTAAGACAAAGGGAATGAGGAACACTCTGGGTGACGGAAAGTCAGAGAAGTAGGACAAGTATTAATTGTTCTGCAAAACTGGGCAAAGGAAAGGGAGGAATCCACTTTTATTTTTTTAACTCAAAAAAAATCTAGTTCAAGTTCATACACATCAGATTAGCCAAACATTCATTATCTCTGCCTTGTGATTCCTCATTTTTCTGAGTTTCCTAATACTCCCCAAACTTACACATTCCAACAGGAGGTCATCACTCTGTCTAATGACCCAAGAGTGACGAGCCTGGGGTCTGGTCAGTCTGTTACTGCTTTTGCTTCTTCTGCCACTTGGTGACATGGTTGACAACCGGACGTACAGTCCACAGAGAAGCTGATGTGTCAGAGGCCGGCTGGTATGGACCCTGGAGGTTGGAGGATCCACCTCTCAGAATCAGCCTCAGCAGAGCAAGGGGGGCCTAGGAGCAAAGCTCTTAATCTCTGGTCTTTAGGTTCCATACAGAATCATTTTCTGAGATGACAGCTTTAGCAGGAGTGTGCTGTCAGGATGGAATCAATATTTGTCCCCTGCAGGTCTAGAATTTTTGATTTCTTTCTTCCCTACAGACTGATATCACCAGAGGTCAGATAGATTTTCTTTTTCACTTCTGGAAATAGATAAGTACTTTTGACCCACTCTTCTCTGGACAATTAGAGTAGCTGCCTGCTTCCTCGTGACTACTTCATGTTTCTCCAGACTGTGAGTATATATAGCTCTCTCTATACCATCCCCTTTTTGAATTGAAAGTTCTACATCCAGTCCCTGAAGATTCCTTATTCTTCTGAGGATGATCAAAGTGACCTCCTACAATCATTTTCAGAACAGCAAAAAGGAAAAAAACCCAAATTAAATATTCAGCAAGACTACAGAAACATTAGGACTGAAAATAGTTTATAGGAATAGAATAGACTGGTTTGGGGGATAGTAAAACATGATATAGGTTCACAGGAAGGACCTTGGTGCCATGCTAAAGAGTTTGAGCTTACTTCTGAAGGAAGTGGATAGTTCATGAAGGATTTAAGTGGCATGAAGTATTTGAATTTTAGAAAGTTGCTCTTGTACTAATGTGGAGGATTGACTGTAGAAGGCAAGCTTGTAAAGATTTAACAAGAAATTTTATCATGACTTTAATTTTGTTAGTACAAGTCTTCTTCAACTCATTAGGGTCGAAATTTGTAGAAGCATTTACCCCTAAAGAGATTCCCTCGTGACTCAGAGGGTAAAGAGTCTGCCTGCAATGTGGGAGACCGAGTTTGATCCGATTTGGGAAGATTCCCTGGAGAAGAAAATGGAAACCCACTCTAGCATTCTTGCCTAGAAAATCCCATGGATGGAGGAGCCTGATGGGCTACAGGGCTACAGTCCATAGGGTCGCAAAGAGTCGGACACAACTGAACAACTTCACTTTCACTTCCCCCTAAAGAGTGATTCTTTGAGCTAGACCTCTCTTTATGAACACATGGAATGTAGCTTATCACCAAATTGTCCTGTAAAGGAATTTTTTAATCAGAATTTTTCTTAAAATATGTATCTACCTATATTTGTTATTAAATATATTGTTTCAAAATATAAGGCAGTTAAATGATTTCATCAGCTACTAAGGATCAGGTCAGTTCAGTTCAGTCACTCAGTCGTGTCCGATTCTTTGCGACCCCATGAATCATAACATGCCAGGCTTCCCTATCTATCACCAACTCCTGGAGTTCACTCAAACTCGTGTCCATCGAGTCAGTGATGCCATCCAGCCATCTCATCCTCTGTCTTCCCCTTCTCCTCCTGCCCCCAGTCCCTCCCAGCATCAGGGTCTTTAGTTCATCCTTATCTTTTGAAGACAGAAACCCTAAGTTTGTACTTGTTTATTTCTAAATTTGTGCTCTTTCCTCATTTCTTTCTGACACTTTGCCAATATCTGCTAATACTTTTGTAATATTTGTAATTACCAGAACTCCCAATAGTTCATATCTTGGAACTAGAGATGGGTGAAACCAGCTGTATTGGGGGTTTGGTGAACATCTGGAACTATTTTTCAAATCGTGTTTGGGGTTCAAGGAAAACCAAAACATATTCATATTTTACCAAGAACTTTATTTCCACCTCAATTTTAAAATGATGTCTATTTTAAGGGAAATTTAATCCATATGTTACTAAATTCCTTACACTTACCTCATCAAAATTTGGTTCTGTAAGAGCTATTTGATGTGCAAAAAGCCTTGGGAGTTATTTTATGAAATTTTTTTTAAGAGAAAAAATTTTTTTAGAAACAGGAAGTCAAATTTGCTAGGTGAAGATTGACTCAAGTGTACATTTTGCCAACTGTAAATTGCTTAATCAGCCAAAAGACCTGAATTTCATGTAGAAATTTTACTTGTCAAAATTTTGTGAATCCTGGTGATGTTAACATTAATATTTTTTCCTTTGCTATTTCACATCATCTTAACTATTCTTGCCAGGTACTAATTTCTATAATAATATTGTCTTACTTTTAACATAAAAACTCATTCTTAGTTTTAAATTAAATTTGAGGTCCCAATAATATCCAAAATTTCATATTTCTCATTTCTGCCAAGATTTGCTTATGTTACCACTCAGTTCAGTTCAGTTCAGTCACTCAGTCATGTCTGTCTCTTTGTGACCCCATAGACTGCAGCACACCAGGCTTCCTTGTCCATCACCAATTCCTGGAGCTTACTCAAACTCATATCCATTGACTCACTGATGCCATCCAACCATCTCATCCTCTGTTGCCCCCTTCTCCTCCCGCCTTCAATGTTTCCCAGCATCAGGGTCTTTTCAAATGAGTCTTCTCATCAAGTGGCCAAAGTATTGGAGTTTCAGGTTCAGCATCAGTCCTTCTATATTTAGNTTCCTGGAGCTTACTCAAACTCATATCCATTGACTCACTGATGCCATCCAACCATCTCATCCTCTGTTGCCCCCTTCTCCTCCCGCCTTCAATGTTTCCCAGCATCAGGGTCTTTTCAAATGAGTCTTCTCATCAAGTGGCCAAAGTATTGGAGTTTCAGGTTCAGCATCAGTCCTTCTATATTTAGGACTGATTTCCTGAATATTTAGGACTGATTTCCTTTGGGATGGACTGGTTGGATCTCCTTGCAGTCCAAGAGACTCTCAAGAGTCTTCTCCANCAAAAAACCTAGTCTTCTGTCTGAATAACTTAACGATCACTCACTAAATAGATGCCATGATGATGAAATCATGCTAACAGATTTTTTAATGTCTTTTTATGTGGTAAAAATCACATGATATAAAACATACTATTTTATCCATGTTTAACTATACAGTTCAGTGACTCTGAGTATATTCACATTAACTCTCACCATTATCCATCTCTTGAATTTTTTACCTTCCTAAACTGAAACTCTATTCCCATTAAACTCTAATTTCCCATCCCTCCTCCCCACCCTCCAACCCCTGGCATCTACCAATGTAGTTTCTGATTATGAATTCGACTCTTCTAGGTATCTCATATAAGTGGAATCAATCAAACAATATTTGTCTGCACGTAATGTATTTTGGAATGCAATTTTAAGGTAAACCTAATATATGTCCTCCAGTACTCTTGCATGGAAAATCCCATGGATGGAAGAGCCTGGTGGGCTACAGTACATGGGGTCGTTGAGAGTTGGACACGACTGAGTGACTTCACTCTCACTTTTCACTTTCCTGCATTGGAGAAGGAATGGCAACCCACTCTCATGTTCTTGCCTGGAGAATCCCAGGGACGGGGGAGCCTGGTAGGCTGCCATCTATGGGGTCGCACAGAGTCAGACACGACTGAAGCGACTTAGCAGCAGCAGCAGCAGCAATATATGTCCTACAAACAGATTGCAACTTCTTAGTTTTTAAATTCCCCTCCCATACAGCAGGCCTTCACTGCACATCTACTTGATGACATCCCAGATCTTACACTTTCAAATGAAAGCTTTCCTTGGCAAGACTACCCACCTGGGGAGGCTACCCACATATGTCAATGATTTTATCACTGCTCAATATGATTGTTCAATACTTCTCTCTGCTTAAGTGTGTGTCAGAGTCTGTGATACTTCATAATACTTGATCAGTAGCACACACGATGATGTGGAGCACTGTTTTCAGTGGATATCTCAAAGATTATTAAGACACAATTCCTGTGCACGGACGTTTGCCATCTTATGTAGAAGATAAGGCAGAGGTTTATATAGTGATGATACAAGGCAAAATGTGTCAGGTACCATTGTGAGGTACAAAGGATGATAAGGGCCAAAAAGAGAAGAGGTAATTTAGAGCTGAGCCTGCAAGGTACCGTGTGATGCCAGTGGCTATAAATCCTTATCCTATAGTTGGGTTGGTCTTGGGAAGCAAAACTAAAAGCTACCTAAAACTAGGTCTAGGAATAAATTAGATGAATACATTAGATAATACCATTTGGAGCAGTCTGTCATACCCTGAGGTTAAGAAATGATTTTGAAGGCAATACCACCTTCAAACAGAAGAAACTGATAGCCAAATGAAGCAATGAAAAGCTGCCTGTAATGTGGGTCATACCTGCCTGGCACCTAATTTTTGACCACTCATCTCTATGCCCATCTGTACCTCCATTTCCTCAACTGTAAAAGGAAATAGCATAAAGCAGATCGAAGATTTTCAATGGAACTGTGAACGTATCCAGAGGTTGTAGACCTCGTGAGATTTCACTTGCACAAAGCAGTTATATGTTATATGACACTATATGGCAATAACACAGCATTTGAGAATCACTGGGCTGTACAACTGCCAAGTCATCTTCCCATTTGTACATACTATGCTCTGCACACAGCAGATGAGGGGAGCCACCAGACCACTGGGTGACAGAAAACAGCCATCTGCCAGCAGCAGATCATCTGTCCCAAGGTGAACTCCAAGACCCTGGGCACTCCAAGACCCTGGGCACTCCAAGATCCTGGGAACTCCAAGACCCTGGGAACTCCAAGGCCCTGGGCACTCCAGGACCCTGGGCACTGTCCTGCTTCTCTGCCGACAGTTCTCCTGTCACCCTACTTTACTTCTCGCAGAGTATTCGTGACTCAAATTATTCATCTGTTTTCCTTTGAATTGTGTGTTTTTCCCACTAGGGAGACAGAGACAAAAATAAGGCTGAAATTAATTTGTTGTTGGAATATACGAAGGCCCTTGAATGGAATTCTGTGCTGTAACTGTAGCTGAAGTAGTTCTTACCCATGGGGGTGACTCTTTGGAGGTGCTAATTTAGGAAATTTCATCAGAATGGATTGAACCTCAGGGATGGAAACAGGGAGGTGTGTTCGTGGTTATTGTAACATCTCTGAGCGGAAGTGAATGTCAGTGAAGTAGCAGGAAGTAGGAACATTGGTGAGCTACCTTCCTGAGTCGCTATGGGGACTAAGTCAGAAAGAATACACACCCTTAGTGCTTCTGACCATTCTTTTCTGCCATGATCACCTTCCCTCTGTCACACCTGTCATACCTTCTATCCTCTCTATCACACAAACACACACACACACACACACACACACATGAGTCACAATCATAGTTTTTTCTTTGCCTTTTTTATCCCTATTTTGTAGTCTTTTATCCAAAACAAATACGGATTATCAGGGAATAAAAAGGAAATAGCATTGAAACATACACATTGCCATAGGTAAAATAGATAGCCAGTGGGAGTTTGATGTATGTTGCAGGGCACCCAAAGCTGGTACTCTGACAACTGGAGGGATGGGGTGGGGAGAGAGGTGGGAGGGGAGTTCAGGAGGGAGAGGACATATGTGTGCCTATGGCTGATTCACGTTCATGTGTGGCAAAGCCCATCACAATATTGCAAAGTAATTATCCTCCAATTATGCACTAATATAGACCAGTGTTCTTGCCTGGAGAATCCCAGGGACGGGGGAGCCTGGTGGGCTACTCTCTATGGGGTCGCACAGAGTCTGACACGACTGAAGCGACTTAGCAGTAGCCGCATACACCAAGAATGGAAAATGAGAGTTAAATTGTATATTAAAGAAGTAAAGAGTTATATTAGATTATAAATGGAAGAGTACAAATGATATATTTTGGAGAGTTGTACATTGTAAGAACTTTTACTAAACATTTTACTAATTTACTGAACATTTTACTAATGATTATCATCTCTTGCCTGGAAAGTAGCTGAAATTATGAGTTATTTCTATAAATGGGAAATAATGAAAGTACCTGCCTCTTTCCACATCTCTGAAACACTACAAGATTAATGATAAACATGATGCATTTGAAATTATTTTATATTTTTTCAGAAACATTTATTGAAATATATCTTAAAAGAAAAGAGAAAATTCTAAATGTAATTAAAATACACTTTTTATTTCTTGCTTTCTATCATCACAATTTCCCTATATATTCTAAACTAATTTTTTTTTTCAGTAATATTCTTGCTGGAGTTCTGAGGTGGCTAGCATTAAAGAATCTGCCTGCCAATGCAGGAGACATAGGTTTGATTGATCCCTGGGTCAGAAAGATCCCCTGGAGAAGGGAAAGGCTACCCACTTCAGTGTTCTTGCCTGGGAAATTCCATGGACAGAGGAGCCTGATGTGCTACAGTCCATGGACTTCAAAAGAGTCAGACATGACCCAGTGATGAAACAACAACAACATAGTTCTTATTTCCGGATATCTGAGAATTTAGAAAGCCCGGTTATGCTCATGGGATTCTCCAGGCAAGAATACTGGAGTGGGTTGCTGTACCCTCCTCCAGGGAATCTTCCCAACCCAGGGATGGAAGGTTTCTTTACCACTAGCACCACCTGGGAAGTCCATGGTTATGCTCACTCACAAGTATATATATTGCACACAATCTCCACTATATTGTACCATAATTATGTAATTTTCTACCTGTGAGTGTCTTGGAGAAGAGGATGTGTGTATTTTTGCATCCTTGGTGCCTTGAGTAAGTGAGATGCTAAATAAATGAGATTAATGAATGAAAAGAGTCGTACAACACAAATCATGCTATGACATTTCATAGCATAAGAGTTAATAATATTGAATTACTCTTGGAAAAAGCAACCTATTTTATTTCTTATATAAAAGCCAATAAAATATGAATATTCTTGAAAAGAAGAAACAAATATTTCCCTCTTGAGAAATCTGTATGCAGGTCAGGAAGCAACAGTTAGAACTGGGCATGGAACAACAGAGTGATTTCAAATAAGAAAAGGAGTACGTCAAGGCTATATATTGTCACCCTGCTTATNCCTGGAAAGTAATAATCAGTGGAAACTGGCAGTCAAAGCTAATTTATATTACTCTTCCAGATAAAAATTCCTTCCGTCTTAGACCTGCATTTCAAAAAAGATTATTATCACTCTGGAGAGAATACATCAGTGTAGAAAAAAAAAAAAAAGAATGACCTCAAAGATGTCTTTGCTGCCTCTGTGCAACTTCAGGTCTGCTTCTTTTTAAAACTCCCTTTTTAATCCTTTTTTTTTCTTTCTTTTTGAAATGTTTTGAGGCTATTCAAAGTGGGAGGATGTCAGAGGCATGCCTGAGGAGGACACCCAAAATGATGTTTCCTAGTTTGCCTGCTGTGGGAGTTCATGACACATCTTGGGTGGTGGGAAAAGGAGGACAGAAGAAGGAAATATGGGTTCAGCCTCCGGATCAAGAAGAGGAAGGTGTTTTTCCCACAGCAATATATTCTCATTCCCTTAGTGGCTAAAAAGATCGGTCCTTCCCAAATCAGATTCTTTGTCCCTCCTTTAGCTATGCTTGTCTTTTCATATGCATGAGCTATTCACTTAATGAAAAAGCCTTGGTTATTTTTAATGACCTATCTAAATTTCAAACCTCAGCTCCACTATTTACAAGTTACCGAAGCCCTCAGTGTCTCAGTTTCCATATCTATAAAATGGGTTTCATCGAATTGTTAGGAGTCAGCTATGTGTTATATGTAAACCACTCAGCTCAATATTTGGTTAGTGCCAAATAGAAGTTTGCTGGAAAAATAAATGGGTCAATAAATATTTGTTTTTCTTTCTACCCTCTCCTTTCTATTACTCCAGTGTGGATAACTTGTCTTTTCAAGAATCCAATCAATGAAGCACTAGCGCTGTCTGTGGTGATGCTGAAAAGTGAAGCCTCCAGGTATTTTTGAATCAGTATCAGTTATAATCCGCAAGAGATACGACAAATCAAAATCTGTACAAGCTGATCAGGTATTTTTCAGAAGCCCCACCCATTTCTCAAGACTAGAAACACACCTAGGAGATTAAGAATAACTTCAAAGGACCATTTTTTTATTTATATGATTTCAGTCTGAGATACAGTTAAAAACAAAAACAAAAACATGGTATCAAAACCCAATGGCTGGCCTTTTCTTTCATCCCAGATATATGTAATGAATGGATCAAACTCACCAAACTTCCAGCATTCAACAGACCAAAACTGAACAGAGGAAGCATTTCATTTACTAAGAATTCAGTCCCTCTCACTGAAATACTTCAGCAGTTAAACCAAAATCTGCTAGCATCATAAATACAATTTGTACAATTCCAAGAAGCTTATATTTGGGACATGGCCATCGTTAATGCTATGTGGCTTTTCAGTGGGTAGGTAATTCTTTAACAGTAGAAACAGAAGACAGATTCGCTTCCAATTGTGAGCTCATTCCTAAGGTCAGAACTGAAAGCTGAAAGAGAAACAGAGTCCAAAAGAAACATCAGTTTGGACTGTGAAGCATTTCTCACTGAGGGTGCCCAGGTTTATAGGAAGGAATTCCACCTCAAACAAGGAGACATCTAACTCACTTTTCCCAGTGAGTGAGTGGGTATATCTAGTGTCTCTGCCTGTTCACATCGATCCATTCCCCCACCTCCAACCCATTTTCCTAAGGCCCTGATTTAAGAACCACATGAATCCAGAGTCCTCCTGACTTGTTGCACTTTAGTTGCTCTGGAGGGGCAAAAAATAGAGTTATAAACTATCTGTAGGAACAGTCACTAACATGGTTGGCCCAAAAGCCTCAGTAAGAGAGCCAAAAAGTTTAATTTGTTGTAACCTATGATTTCTTAGTAAATATTAACTAATGTGGGAAGTATGCATGGATTTACTTCCCTAGGCTGTTTGAACCTTTTAAATCATAATTTTTTTAAAACAAAAAATTTAAGCAAGACCTTAAAAAATGACTCATAAAGGAAGGGTGTTTGGTTTGCTTCCCTCGCCTCCTCCATGCCACCCATCTTCAGAGTGATATTTTTCTTTCATGAGCTTGTCCCCTTCACTTACATACCTGGTTGATGGACAGTCCCCTCTGCAGATGCCCCCAAATCTCCCTCTGGTCAAGAGCTCGAACAAACCAACCACTCTGCACCAAGATACTCACCTTCCTTTACTTCAGTCACCTCTGCCAACTGGATGCTCAACTGCGACAAGATTGAAGACTTAACCACTGACCCAGATGTACACTCCCAGGAGCCCAATGCAGAGTCATGACTNATGCCCCCAAATCTCCCTCTGGTCAAGAGCTCGAACAAACCAACCACTCTGCACCAAGATACTCACCTTCCTTTACTTCAGTCACCTCTGCCAACTGGATGCTCAACTGCGACAAGATTGAAGACTTAACCACTGACCCAGATGTACACTCCCAGGAGCCCAATGCAGAGTCATGACTGAGACGTGAACCAGAAGCCTACATGTCTCCTCACCATGACAATTATCTTCCTAGCCCAACCTGCACAATCATCTTCCTAGCCCAAGCTGAAGAAGCTCAGTTGGCCTGAAAATAGCTGTCTGTATACAGTGGATTCTTAGAAGTTATTCTTTCTTTACAATTGGTTCATTTATTTATTCATATAGTTTTCAGAATGCCAGATGCTGCCTTCCTTGGATCCAATAGACACAGAACTACTTTAGAATTTAGGAAATTTCCAACATGTGTATGTTGGAGATACATATATTAATATATTAATCAACTGTCAATACCAACTCTGTACCAATTGGAGAAATGAGGGAAAGGAATAAGACGAAGCAAAGTAAGAAAGGCTGCATGACAGATTGCAGAATATGGACAGATCAGTGTGGCTAGAGATTGGCATTCATTCATTTGAGAGAAAGGGTATTAACTGGGGACTGGAAAGCTGGGGAAATGGGGGGACGTGCTGAGAGGACCCATTGGAAAGATCTTCCAAATGCCATTGATATTGATTTTGCAAACCAAAAGAGAACTAAAGGAAGCACATGAAATTTGTGATCTGGAATGATAGTATTAGCTACAGTATGGAGAACAGCCAGAGTTAGGGACTGACCAATGGCAAAAACGCTAGTACAAAGGCTCTGGCAGTGTGGAAGGTCTGAATTAATGTCAGTGAAGAGAAGTGGAAGAGAATGGGACGAATTAAGGAACCTGGCTAAAATGAACATGGTCTCAGAACAGTCCTCTTTTGGAACAGACATGTTTTCTGGTAGTGAATGTAGCTTAAAACTAAAACAATTTCAAAACTAGGGTTTGGAAATCCCTCTTAAATACTGAATGTGTATAGCAGGAGGATTTGTCTTATTTCTGTCTTTACTAATGCGTGACTTCAGAGCCAAACTAAAATATCAGTTCAAGCACATTCACAATGAATGTCCTTGTGTAGGAGGTGGGGGTGGTACAAAGATTAAAAAAGATATCGTCTCTGCCCTTAGAGGTTTTAGAGACTAGTTTAATGGTTCCCAATGGTTATGTGTTGTGAACAATTGTGAACTGAGCCATAATGAAAATTTTAAAATGACAATACAAGGCAGCACATATAAGTCTAATAACAGTGATGATAAGTGTTATAATAGGATTACTGAGCTCTTTATTTGAGCTTTGCATTGCATGGATTCGTTCACCTAATCCTTAGAGAAAAAGAAAGCTACCATTTCCTTCTCTCTTTTGAAATAAGCCAGAGGCATAGAAAAGTTAAGACACTTACCTGCAATCACATAGCTAGAAGCGGGAGGGCCAGTGGGTACTCAACAGGTCTATAGTGGATACTGTGGTGTGCTGCCCAGACTTTCTTTTGGGACCAAGAAAGGCACTCATCCTCCAAGAACAGAAAAGGAGTGTTGACTGCTCATGATTCCTGGTCTCTCCAAGAGTGAGGAATCTCTTCCATTGGCTGAAAGAAGCTGCCTCGCCTATGGTTTAGTCTGGTAGTGGAAGAAGGGTGTAAATTCATCTTGGTTGGAAAACTATGGGAGGATCATCCCACCTCCAGAGCTCCAAGAATTGGCTGAAGTCTCTGTAGCAATAGTGTTACAGTTCAACTTCTCCCTCTTCACATTATTACTTCTTTCCCTCCTCCAAAAATATTGACCCCAAGAGTAGCCTACAATAATTCTCTTCATGACCCAGGAACATGAGTTGTAAGAAGGCTTGACTGCAAGGACTGTGTGTTTAGCTACCAAGCTGGACAATAGAAGAGTCATCACAGATAATTTGATCCAAGTGTGAAGAAAGGATAAAATTTGAAAAACAAAGATTAGATGCTTCAAGGAGTAATGGCAAGAAATTGAAGTATATTTGGGGACCAAGAACAAGATGCATCTGACAAGAATAGGAGGTTCAAGTGGTTATTACAGGTGAGGAATGAGGGTTTTGTTCACACTGCTTATTGGATGCCAGGGTCAGCAGCTTCTTTCTTGCTCTCTTCTTGAGAATGGAAGAAGATTGATAAGATTTAAACAGTCTTTTAAGAAAGTCAATCAGGTGTCTGTGGAGAGGATGTACTAGAACAGGAGTGCGAAGCACCAGTGACATTTTGTGCTAAAAATAATNGGAACAGACATGTTTTCTGGTAGTGAATGTAGCTTAAAACTAAAACAATTTCAAAACTAGGGTTTGGAAATCCCTCTTAAATACTGAATGTGTATAGCAGGAGGATTCGTCTTATTTCTGTCTTTACTAATGTGTGACTTCAGAGCCAAACTAAAATATCAGTTCAAGCACATTCACAATGAATGTCCTTGTGTAGGAGGTGGGGGTGGTACAAAGATTAAAAAAGATATCGTCTCTGCCCTTAGAGGTTTTAGAGACTAGTTTAATGGTTCCCAATGGTTATGTGTTGTGAACAATTGTGAACTGAGCCATAATGAAAATTTTAAAATGACAATACAAGGCAGCACATATAAGTCTAATAACAGTGATGATAAGTGTTATAATAGGATTACTGAGCTCTTTATTTGAGCTTTGCATTGCATGGATTCGTTCACCTAATCCTTAGAGAAAAAGAAAGCTACCATTTCCTTCTCTCTTTTGAAATAAGCCAGAGGCATAGAAAAGTTAAGACACTTACCTGCAATCACATAGCTAGAAGCGGGAGGGCCAGTGGGTACTCAACAGGTCTATAGTGGATACTGTGGTGTGCTGCCCAGACTTTCTTTTGGGACCAAGAAAGGCACTCATCCTCCAAGAACAGAAAAGGAGTGTTGACTGCTCATGATTCCTGGTCTCTCCAAGAGTGAGGAATCTCTTCCATTGGCTGAAAGAAGCTGCTTCGCCTATGGTTTAGTCTGGTGGTGGGAGAAGGGTGTAAATTCATCTCGGTTGGAAAACTATGGGAGGATCATCCCACCTCCAGAGCTCCAAGAATTGGCTGAAGTCTCTGTAGCAATAGTGTTACAGTTCAACTTCTCCCTCTGCACATTATTACTTCTTTCCCTCCTCCAAAAATATTGACCCCAAGAGTAGCCTACAATAATTCTCTTTGTGACCCAGGAACATGAGTTGTAAGAAGGCTTGACTGCAAGGACTGTGTGTTTAGCTACCAAGCTGGACAATAGAAGAGTCATCACAGATAATTTGATCCAAGTGTGAAGAAAGGATAAAATTTGAAAAACAAAGATTAGATGCTTCAAGGAGTAATGGCAAGAAATTGAAGTATATTTGGGGACCGAGAACAAGATGCATCTGACAAGAATAGGAGGTTCAAGTGGTTATTACAGGTGAGGAATGAGGGTTTTGTTCACACTGCTTATTGGATGCCAGAGTCAGCAGCTTCTTTCTTGCTCTCTTCTTGAGAATGGAAGAAGATTGATAAGATTTAAACAGTCTTTTAAGAAAGTCAATCAGGTGTCTGTGGAGAGGATGTACTAGAACAGGAGTGCGAAGCACCAGTGACATTTTGTGCTAAAAATAATCCACAAGAATTGTTGACTAATTCGACAAGGGAAGCCAGGAAAAAGTAGGAGTCATGGAGACTTGAAATCTTCAAGCCCGGGTAATGGAAGAAGAACAGGTGTCCTTCTGGAGAGATGTGACTTGCTTGCCCTCTTTGGGATATCTTCGTGGACGGTTACTATGCACGCAAATGGTGGAATCTAAGGATAACTCCCTCTTATCATATCGGGCTTCCTTGGTGGCTCAGACAGTAAAGAAAGTGAAGTCGCTCAGTCGTGTCCGACTCTTTGCGACCCTGCGGACTGTAACCTACCAGGCTCCTCCGTCCATGGGATTCTCCAGGCAAGAATACTGGAGTGGGTTGCCATTACCTTCTCCAGGGGATCTTCCCGACCCAGGGATTGAACCCTGGTCTCCCACCTTGAAGGCAGACGCTTTAACCTCTGAGCCACCAGGGAAGTCCAGACAGTAAAGAATCTGCCCGCAATTCAGGAAACCCAGGTTTGATCCCTGGGTTGGAAAGATCCCCTAGGGAAGGTAATGGCAGCCCACTGCAGTATTCTTGCTTGGGGAATTCATGGACAAAGGAATCTGGGGGGACTACGGTTCATGGGGTCGCCAAGAGTCAGACTTAGCGACTAAGCAGCAGCAGCAGCTCTTATCATATACTTTGTGGAAATGTCCTTCTTTTCTGAAATGTCCCTTGATTAACCCTCTCCAGCAAATTCACCATTTTGGATGCTGGCCTCAAGAAGATGATAATGAGAAAATAGTTAAGCTTCTTTGGGGATAATCTGCAGTTTGATTATCAAGGATCGGTATTGTGTTACTGCCCTGTCCTGGGCATGAGACATACTGAGGGTGAAGGCACACAGAGGACAGGACAGAGGCTGTGACTTCTGTGACACAAGGCAAGTGTTCATCATTTATCCAAGGACAGTTTTACTCAACCTCAAACCTTAGGTTCTTATTAATGTCAGCTGCCGTATTTGAAGTGCAAACTTCCCTAATAGATACCAGTTTTATTCTGGATATGTTATCGATTAAGATACTCATGATATGATTTCCTATGTATGCACAGGTCATAATTAGTTACTAATCATTTGGTAAAATCATGTAGGAAAGACATACCAAAACACTATTTGTGTTTTGTAATCAGCCTTCCCAAGACAAGTTCTTTCTGGCTTTCAGCCATAGGAAACAAGATGTTTTATTTCAATGTGAATTTCCTGATTCCAAATTTAAATAAAATAACAAAAAATGTGACAGATGAGGAAAGCAATGACCCCAGTGATATGATTACATTACATTGCAGAATTGAGGGGAGCGAAGAGAGATGGGGAAAGAGAGACTAATATTTTCAACTGTGAGCCAGAGGTGTAATAATTAAAATTTCAAGTTTGGATAACAGAATTTTCTTATTTGAATCTCTTCTCTGTAATGTCATAATGAATCCATTACTTGGGGAAAATATGTTGTACCTTTACATTTTTACTGTTTCTCCTTGCTTCTCTGCTTTTCTTTTTCTGTTCAGCTTTTACATAGTTGCTTAGACCAGAAGTGTCAAAACTCTGTGGAGAACAGCTGTTCTCCTTGTTGGCTCTTCCGTTGAGGAAGTGTTCAGAATGTCCTAAAGGCACATGCCTTCTATGAGCTGTCCCATTCCAGATGTAAACTAGGAGACTGATTTTTTTTATACTCTGAGAAAGAAAGAGAGGCAATGAACTTAAATTCTTTCTTAGGTATCGTATGGAAATTATTTGGAACCAAAGCTCCAAGATGGCAAAGCTCTCAGGAGATCCCAATGCAGTGGGTTCAATAGGATATAAACAAGACATTAACAACCCAAGGCTTTGGGGTGGAGTCAGAGAAGACTAATGGTTGCTCTTCCTCCAGGAAACGTCCTCTGAAACCCCATCTGCCAGCCTAGGTCAATTGCCTTTTTATAAATGACCAGGAACCCTTGCCTCTTTCTCAACACTCTAACTACAAAACACATATTTTTATAATAATCCCCTTAAGTTCCCCCTCCCCAACAGATGTGGAGTGGAGGGTGTCTCATATTTAATATCGCAACCACAGTGTCTGATAGAGTACACAGCACGTCTAAAGTGCTCAGTAAATGTCTGAAGGATGCAATCAGTTTTAAACTCAGCTGGATACAGCTGGAAGAGAGTTGAGAAGGTCTAAAAGACAAGCTGTGCTGGGAAAAGGAAAGGTGCAGAGGTTCTCTGTCTCAATTTCAGGCATAGGGCTATGAGAGATGAGTTCCCTGCAGGCTCACAGGGCACCAGCCAGTGAGGGAACATCAGTGCCCAAGAGGTTGCTCTGACAGACAGAGAGGATATTAGCTTTTTTCCAAAACTTGATTGGCTCCCAGGCTAAGGTGGGTGCTCAGTCCTGTCTGATTCTTTGAAACTCCATGGACTATAGTCCCCCAGGCTCCTCTGTCCATCCGATTTCCCAGGCAAGAATACTGGAGTGGGTTGCCATCTCCTCCTCCAGGGGATGTTCCTAGCCCAGGAATCGAACCTGTGTCTCCTGCATTGGCAGGCAGACTCGTTACCGCCGAGCCACCAGGGAAGCCTGTTAAGGTCAGTGATGTGTTGTGCTTATCACTCAGTTATGTCAGACTACTTTCGACCCCATGAACTGTAGCCCATGAGGCTCCTCTGTCCATGGGGATTCTCCAGGCAAGAATACTCGAGTGGGTTGTCATGACCTCTTCCAGGGGATCTTCCCAACCCAGGGATCAAACCCAGGTCTCCCACATTGCAGGCAGATTCTTTACTGTCTGAGCCACCTGTGAATGAGTGAGTGTAAGTCTCTTAGTCGTGTCTGACTCTTTGTGACCCCATGGACTATACAGTCCATGGAATTCTCCAGGCGAGAATACTGGAATTGGTAGCCTTTTCCTTCTCCAGGGGATCTTCCCAATCCAGGGATTGCACCCAGGTCTCCGCATTGCAGGTGGATTCTTTACCAGGGGAGCCATAAGGGAAGCCCCTTAAAGTGGGTAGGACTCAGCAATTCCTACTTATTCCCACTAGCGGATGTGACATCACTGAAAGTCTGAAATTACCAGAAAGGATTTACAATTGTGAGTGGAACGCATTTGGTGATGGAAGACATAGACCCTCTGGTCTGGGGACCAAATTGGAATCACCCTGAGACCTCAGGGGGTCCGCACTCTCAGGAGAGACGTGGACATCAGCAGCAGGAGGCCTCTGGGCTCCAATTAATTCAGACTTGGAGAGCAGAGAGCAGCAGCACAGACGTATTGGGAGAAGGGCATTGCTGCGGGACCAAAGGAGGAAAAGGACAGTTTCTGAGTCCACCTGGGCTTCTGCCATAGACCAAGGCAACTTCTAATAAAGAGCAAGGTGGGTGGGAAGAAATGTATTCATAACTTCCTGGCATATGTAGATTGTTTCAGTTATTAATATGACCAGCGATAGGGAAGAAAAAGCACTTTTTTTTTTTTTTTTTTGGCTTTACTCTCCAACCCTGTTACCAGTGGGTAGAACCTTTTGATGACAATGAGAGTATGTGTGTGTGTGCTCATTCCTGTCCGGATCTTTGTGACCCCATGGACTGTAGACCGCCAGGCTCCTCTGTCCATGGAATTTCCCAGGCAAGAACTCTGGAGCAGGTTGCCATTTCCTGTTCCAGGGGATTAAACCAGCATCTCTTGCACTGGCAGGTGGATTCTTTACCAGTATGCCATCTTACAAACCCTAACTATGAGAGCATTTTGCCATAAAACAAAGAAGCTACGATTTCTCTCCCCATAAGAATGGAGTGTGAGGAATTTGTAATCCTGCAACCGATCATTTTAATTTATCATTTATACCAAAATAAATTTAAATAAAAGAGACCTGCTTAACTTGAAAAGTAAATGGAGAAGTGAGGGCTGGAGGAGCGATCTTATCTTTGATTAGAAGTAAGATGAATTCATCAGCTTCCCTGGTGGATCAGCTGGGAAAGACTCTGCCTGCAATGCAGGAGACCTGGGTTCAGCCCCTGGGTTGGGAAGATCCCCTGGAGAAGGGAATGACTACCCACTCTAGTATTCTTGCCTGAAGAATTCTATGGACAGAGGAGCTTGGCGGGCTCCAGTGAAAGAGTTGGGTGTGACTGAGAAACTGATAATTACACAAGATAAATTCATGACATATAACTTAATTATCATCACCTCAATTTCCACCAGGAAACCTGAACAGGAGCGAAAAGGTGTATTGAAGCTTCACCTATGAAACACGGTAAGCATTATTATTATTCTGGGAGAAGAATCATTAGGGAAGTCAAAAGATAAATGTTCCCAGCAGAACAAAAGACAGTGGGATATGGAGAAGATTCAGAGCTGGCACACAGACTTCTACATATGTGTGTACCATTTATCTCTTGTCCATCCAAATCATCCATACAAATAAGCAAAAATAAATATTTTCCTCCACATCTCATACAACCCAGAACACTGAAACACAAAATGACAGCCTCTGGTTGAGCGATTATTTGGTCTTCCACTGTATGAGGTGCTGAGAATTTATTACATGTGCAAAAATTATTGGGGTATTTTCCTTTTCTAGTTTATTGTTGTTTCTGACACCAACAAGATCATATTAAATAATATATAAAGTAAAAGTACCTAGCACTTACTGCATGCTTAGTACTACTTTAAAAACTTTATATAGGTTTACTCAGAGGGAAACTGTATGAAGTAGGTGCTAGTCTTTCTGTGTATCACAGATAAAGAACCAAAGAGAAGGATATTAAGCAAGTTAAATGAGGTTTTACAGCCAGTAAGTAGCAGATGTGGGACTTGATGCCAGGTTTTCTGCTACCTTAGATTATGCACTTAACTTCCACACTAGACTGCTCTGTGAATAGAGTAAATCCAACAGGATCTTATGAGTATCTCCCACAGGCAAGGTTCTATGGAAAATACAAAGATTACTCATGCAGGGATGGTTACAGGTAAGATATAAGCTCTAGAATCACTATGGGAAGAGAAGATAAAAGAAATAGAATTCACAGTCCTTGTGCTTAAGAGTCTGACAAATTATCAGCAGAGAAAACATGGCAAGGAAGCTTGTTCAAGAAAATAATATATCATGTAAATTAAAAAATGTTGCATACAATGTAGGAATGGTCAGAAAGAAGTATTGTGTTGAATGAACAGACTCTGGTTCCAGTAAAAAAAAAAAATCACTCTCAGTTCTGGGTCCACATTTGTTCAGCTGGTTTTCTTTTTCTTTTTTTGAGTCCCTGTTATTTTCAAGAGCTTTCAAGTGCATTGTTTTCCTTAATGTTCACAATAACTCATGTCATCCTCATTTTACAAATGAAGAAACTGCAGTTCAGAGAAGTTAAATAAACATTCCCAAGATGACACCATTAAGTGATCAAACTTGGATTAAAAGCCAAGAAAGTCTCTCTGATCCTAGAGCCACTTGGCCACCCTATTTCACTTTAGAGAAACATGTCTATTCATCAGCTGTTATTTAATAGAATAAGAAATAGTATCTTGTGACTGATCACAGTCATCCAAA
Source organism: Neotragus moschatus (assembly GCA_006410615.1). NCBI lineage: Eukaryota > Metazoa > Chordata > Mammalia > Artiodactyla > Bovidae > Neotragus > Neotragus moschatus. Next base: position 4,139,650 of record SJYA01002489.1, on the reverse strand, counting down.
CTCTTCCATGTCCAGATAACCCTTTGGTTTACTGAGTGCTGCAAATGAAGTTGGCTTTGCCTTGCTAATGCCAGATGTCTGAGAGATGACTAAAGTGAAGTGAAAGTCAGTCATGTCCAACTCTTTACGACTCCATGGACTACACAGTCCATGGAATTCTCCAAGCCAGAATACTAGAGTGGGTAGCCATTCCCTTCTCCAGGGGATCTTCCCAACCCAGGGATCAAACCCAGTTCTCCCGCATTGCAGGCAGATTCTTTACCAGCTGAGCCACCATGAATCTACAGTAAATGACAGGTCACCCTGACTTTCTTGCTTAAACTCACTGGAATGCTCAAGTGTAGTGTTTCGGTAATCATGCCCCCCAAATAAGTAAGTGTTAATTGCTCAGTCGTGTCCGACTCTTTGTGACCCCATGGACTGTAAGCTCGACAGACTCTACTATCCATGGAATTCTCACGCAAGAATACTGGGGTGGGTTGCCATTTCCTCCTCCAGGGGATCTTCCCCACCCAGGGACTGAACTCGGGTCTCCTGTATTACAGGCAGATTCTTTACCATCTGAGCCAATAGCAGTTAGGCATGTCTGGGGCTTTGTTGTTCCATGTTATTGTAATGGGGAAGAATAAACCTTACTCCAAATTAGATCTGTTCCTTTTGCTTTAGCTTTTGTGCTCTGTTGCCTGCGCTTGGAAAAGAATGTTGACTATAGCCTGAAACATACAGGATAGCTTATTCTCAAGATTTTGCTTTTAAAAGTCCATTCATAACATTTGTCTCATTGGAGATTTACAGAAACATTGTGACCTGACCTACATGGACAGCTGCAGAAACAAAGGATTCCTACACCAAGAGTTTACAACAACCAACCACACTCGTCCGTCACTTTGCCTTTAAAATTGCACTACTGAAACCCTTAGAGGAGTTGGAGTGTGAGCCACCTGTCTCCCTACAGGGCCCTGCAATAAACATTTTTGTGTTTCAGACTCTGACATTTCAATATTGTTTGGCCTCACTGTGGGTCAAACACATGAACTTTTATTTGGTAACATCATTTGTACAAATATTTTGTTTCTCTCCCCATAGTACCTCTCCACAGAGCCTGCAATGTATGATAAGAATACAAATATATGGCACTTGACAATTTACAGCACTATATAATATGCTTTGCAACTTACAAAATAATTTCATATACATCACCTCATGGGATCTCAGCATACCTCTTATGGGCTTTCTTGGTTCTCAGATCACTGTGATTGGGCGGTGGTCAGACTAAGTAAGGATCAGGTTTCAGCGTGAAGCATGTACTCTGATACTTATCAAATTTTTCTTTGCCACCTCCTTCTTTTCTCTAAACTTATGCCCTCAGAATGTATCTCAATTACACACCCTCGGATCCTTTACCTCCAAAAGAGGGTTCAAGCAGCCAAAGAAAACCAAATTCCTTCCCTCAAAGGAAAACAGCCTAAGTTTATCATCCAGATTCGTTAATACATTAACATATTCTGACCTAGTTCAAGCAAAGTGATTTAAGTGAGAACATGACATTGAACAACAAATGCAGAATTTGAAAAGCATAAGTTGGTTAATTTAATTCTACCAAAATTTTTTACCAAACCAACAAGGACCTACTGTATAGCACATGGGACTCTCTTCAGTGTTATGTGGCAGCCTAGATAGACGGGGAGTTTGAGGGAGAATGGATAATGTATTTATCTCCCTGTTCACTTGAAACTAACACAACGTTGTTTGTTAAGCTGCTATACTCCAATCCCCAGTGGCTCAGTGGTAAAAATCTGCCTGCAATGCAGGAGACACAGGAGACATGGGTCCAATTTCTAGGTCAGGAAGTTGCCCTAGAGGAGGGCATGGCAACCACTCCCGTATTCTTGCCTGGAGAACCCCACTGACTGAGGAGCCTGGCAGGCTACAGTCCATAGGGTCGCAAAGAGTTGGACACAACTGAAGCAACTTAGTATGCAATCACCCAATACAAAATAAAAAGTTTTTTAAAAATCCAAACATACTCCAGCATCAATCTCCCTTTACCTCCCTTTACAAATTTTACCTGTAGTCATAAGAAATATATCCCCCTTATCTTAAAAAAAAATGTGATTTTTAAAATCTTTCCTGGGAACAACAGCACTGGCATCTGTGTAGAATAGGGTAGATATTCTACAATGGACATCATCTTAAAAAAAAATATCCTGTGGCTTGGTAAACTCTCAGTTAAAGTAGTTAAATCATTTACATCCAAGGGAGACTGGGAAGCAAGTCTTTATCATTCTTCCTCATTTCTATCCCTGAATCCACTAGAAAGAGAAGATTGTTGTGGTGTCTACAAGTACAAAAGGTGAGGCCAACAGCCAGCATCTCTAGAAATTCCAAGATCACAGATCCAAACCTCGGACCTCAAACAGAAAAATGATGGACTAACCTTGCTGAGCAAATACACTGTGGCTATGTTTTGCTTTTGCATCCTACCATGCAACTGAAAAGATGACACCCTGAGTTTTGCTCTCATTTTGTGTCCTTCCTCACTGTCTCCTAAATTTAATTCCTTTGCAGATTAATTCAATCAAGTAGGTGAGTGGAAGAAAACCACTACTGAGAAATGTCCAAAGCAAAGGTCATGAAAATCTAGACAGGTAGCCAGAACTGTTACCCCAATACTTTGGTTGTATGGGTGTGTCTATCTCCACTGCCCTGGAGAAGGGCAGGCAAAGCATTATGAAGCAAAATATTCACTGTTTTCTTGGAGTTAGAAGTTCTCAGAGCACAGAAAGTAAAGCATGTTTTACAGGATTCACAATTGAGCTCGACTTCCTGATGGGAGAGGTGTCGTGTGACTTGTTCTGACCAATAGCATTCAGCACAAGCCGCAGGGTCCAATGTGAGCTGGAAGAGGCCTGGTAACCTCTGTTTTCACTCAGAGAAGAGGGATTTCCCAGTAAGATACAGTGCATTTTGCAGAAGGAAGCTGCAAACTTCAGGGAGGAGGAGTTTTTAAACAAAAATACCCTCAATTTTTTTTTCCTTAGGGACCTTGAGTGACCCTAATAAGTCAGGGCTAGCCATTGTTACAAAATTGTGATTGTTGACCTATCAAATGAGCAAGGAGGATATGTTTCTTGGTTAAAAAGTATAAACTGATCTTGGTTCTAATCAGAGCTGAAATTCAGCTAGTGTNAAGTTTTTTAAAAATCCAAACATACTCCAGCATCAATCTCCCTTTACCTCCCTTTACAAATTTTACCTGTAGTCATAAGAAATATATCCCCCTTATCTTAAAAAAAAAATGTGATTTTTAAAATCTTTCCTGGGAACAACAGCACTGGCATCCGTGTAGAATAGGGTAGATATTCTACAATGGACATCGTCTTAAAAAAAAATATCCTGTGGCTTGGTAAACTCTCAGTTAAAATAGTTAAATCATTTACATCCAAGGGAGACTGGGAAGCAAGTCTTTATCATTCTTCCTCATTTCTATCCCTGAATCCACTAGAAAGAGAAGATTGTTGTGGTGTCTACAAGTACAAAAGGTGAGGCCAACAGCCAGCATCTCTAGAAATTCCAAGATCACAGATCCAAACCTCGGACCTCAAACAGAAAAATGATGGACTAACCTTGCTGAGCAAATACACTGTGGCTATGTTTTGCTTTTGCGTCCTACCATGCAACTGAAAAGATGACACCCTGAGTTTTGCTCTCATTTTGTGTCCTTCCTCACTGTCTCCTAAATTTAATTCCTTTGCAGATTAATTCAATCAAGTAGGTGAGTGGAAGAAAACCACTACTGAGAAATGTCCAAAGCAAAGGTCATGAAAATCTAGACAGGTAGCCAGAACTGTTACCCCAATACTTTGGTTGTATGGGTGTGTCTATCTCCACTGCCCTGGAGAAGGGCAGGCAAAGCATTATGAAGCAAAATATTCACTGTTTTCTTGGAGTTAGAAGTTCTCAGAGCACAGAAAGTAAAGCATGTTTTACAGGATTCACAATTGAGCTCGACTTCCTGATGGGAGAGGTGTCGTGTGACTTGTTCTGACCAATAGCATTCAGCACAAGCCGCAGGGTCCAATGTGAGCTGGAAGAGGCCTGGTAACCTCTGTTTTCACTCAGAGAAGAGGGATTTCCCAGTAAGATACAGTGCATTTTGCAGAAGGAAGCTGCAAACTTCAGGGAGGAGGAGTTTTTAAACAAAAATACCCTCAATTTTTTTTTCCTTAGGGACCTTGAGTGACCCTAATAAGTCAGGGCTAGCCATTGTTACAAAATTGTGATTGTTGACCTATCAAATGAGCAAGGAGGATATGTTTCTTGGTTAAAAAGTATAAACTGATCTTGGTTCTAATCAGAGCTGAAATTCAGCTAGTGTTATGCTTGTTGTGAAAATATTAAAATATTCCATTGCCCATTGCTACACAGCTCCTTCCTCCAGCTTTTTAAATGATCTTCAGGTCCCAGGATCCCCAGTCTGTCATTTCGGAGAAGGCCACTAGCCAGTCTACTGCAGCTCTTCTCTCCTAGCCCTTTTTCTTGGCTCCCCAGTGCAGGAGACAGCACCTTTGGCTTCAGGATAGACACCCTGGTGAGCAAAAACCCAGGGAACCCATTAGGCTTAAGCTACCTTGCTATTTGTGGGAACTGTTGCTTTCCACATGCACTGTGCTGGTTGATTGTATGGGTATGTCTCTCAGTTCAGTCACTTAGTCGTGTCCGACTCTTTGCAACCCCATGGGCTGCAGCACACCCGGCTTCCCAACTCCTGCAGCTTGCTCAAACTCATGTTCATTGAGTGGGTGATCCCATCCAATCATCTCATCCTCTGTTGTCCCCTTCTCCTCCTACCTCAATCTTTCCCAGCATCAGACTCACTGGTTTTTTCCAGTCAGTTCTTCAGATCAGGTGGTCAACGTATTGAAGTTTCAGCTTCAGCGTCAATTCTGCCAATGAACATTCAGGACTGATTTCCTTAGGACTGACTGGTTTGCTTTTCTTGCAGTCCAAGGGACTCCCAAGAGTCTTCTCCAGCATCACAGTTCAAAAGCATCAATTCTTCAGCACTCAGCTGTCTTTATAGTCCAACTATTACATCCATACATGACTACTGGAAAAACCATAGCTTTGACTAGATGGATGTGTTTGCCTAATGTCTGTCTATCTATTTATCTACCTATCTCTATCTTGAGAGAAAGGGATGAAATTCACATAACACAAAATTGACCATTTAAAGCATGGTTTAAATTTGAAGGACTTCCCTGGTGGTCCAGTGATTAAGAATCCACCTTCCAGTGTGGACAGTGTGGGTTCAACTCCTGGTCCCATGTGCCATGGGGCAACTAAACCGAAGTGCCACAACGAAGACCCCACATACCACAACTAAGACACGATGCAGTCAAATAAATAAATACATTTATGTGAGTGTGTGTATATATATACATTTAAAGTGTGAGACTTAGTGACATTAAGTATTTTCACTCACAATGTTGTGCACCACCAGCTCTAACTCCAAAACAATTTCTCGTTCCAAAAGCAACCCCCTGTACCCGTAAGAAGCATTTCTCTCTCTTCCCAGTCCCTGGAAACCACTAGTCTACCTTCTGTCCCTGTGGACTTGCCTCTTCTCAATATTTCACATAAATGGAATAATGTGAGATTTGGACTTTTGTGTCTTGACTCCTTTTACTTAGCATGATGTTTTTGAGATTTATTCACGTTGCAGCAGGTCTTAGTACTTTGTTCCTTTTTCTTGCTGAATAAATCCAGCAACTATGCTGTCTGATTTCCAATCCAGACCAAACTGTCTGGATTTCAACACACACACCCTTATGCATCAGCTAGGGGCCAAAGCAAGGTCTTCAATGTCTCTTTGATGTTAGTTTCCTTACCTGTGAAATGGAGATAATGTATATAGTCCCTCCTTTATGGGGGTATTGTAAAATTAAATTAGTGACTATATAAATAGCATTAAGAACAGCTCTGGACATGTATTTAGTAAATACAACATTTTTTGATTTTTTCATTTATTCTTGTGAACAGGATGACAGAGGCAGAGTGGCCCTTTGGGGTCATCTAACCTCTGTGGTTCCCATAACCAGGAAAGCAGTTTGATCCTGAGTTTCCATCACCTGACTATTGCCCAGGCTCAGAGCCTGTATGTCTCCCACTGTATTCCCACTCTTCTGATATCATAAACAAGATAAAATTGACCACAACTCCTGTTACTCAATGCGCTCGGTACCACCTACAGAACACAAATGAGACAGTATAAACTTGGAGTTGAAAATGTACAAGAATATACAAGGTAATTTGACAGTTTAACAAATTACTACAGCTCCTAATAAAACATTTTTGCCTTTCCTCCGCTCAAAGGCCAGAAAGGTAATTGTCAATTGCGACAAAAATTCTTTTTTAAAAGTTGTACTTTGGCTTGAAACTATTGTACAGTTACTTTTGTTTTAACTAGAATAAAAGGAGTAGAATTTAAAATTCAAACAGCACTGGAAAGCTGGCGATAAAAATGGATTTTGTTTCACATTCCATCTCTTTCCACATCTGAGTCCTACTCAAGTGAATACCCTCGATAGATCTGTTTCTCCTCTGCCTTTAATTCAATATGCTTAAATAACCTGCATGCCCTGTGATTTTTCCACTAACATGATTTCAATAACTATGAAAACATTAAACAGGCATCTTTCCTGCATCTTCCTTCCTCCATGTGTACACATCTCAGGAAAATAGGTAAAGTTGTAGGAAGAATGAAAATACAGCTTCACATCCTGGAAAAGCAGATCCTGTTGTTGTTCAGTCACCCAATCCTATCTGACTCTTTGCAGACCCATGGACTGCAGCATGCCAGGCCTCTCTGTCCCTCAATATCTCCCAAAGTTTGCCCAAGTTCATGTCCATTGCATCGGTGATGCCATCCAGCCATCTCAACCTATGATGCTCTCTTCTCCTTCTGCCCTCAATCTTTCCCAGCATCAGGGTCTTTTCCAATGATTCAGCTGTTCGCAACAGATAACCAAAGTACTGGAGTTTCAGCTTCAGCATCAGTCCTTCCAGCGAGTATTCAGGGTTGATCTACCTTAAGATTGACTGGTTTGATCTACTTGCTGCCCAAGGGGCTCTCAGGACTCTTCTCCAGCACTGCAGTTTGAAGGCATCAATTCTTTGGCACCCTGCATTCTTTACAGTCCAGCTCTCTGAACCGTACATGACCACTGGCAGGACCAGAGCCTTGACTATACAGACCTTTGTGGGCAGAGTATCATCTCCGTTTTTCAATGCACTGTCTAGGTTTGTTAGAGCTTTCCTGCCGAGAAGCAAACGTCTTCTGACTTCATGGCTGCAGCCACCATCCACAGTGGTTTTAAAGCCCAAGAAGAGAAAATCTGTCACTACTTCCCCCTTTCACCCCTCTATTTGCCATGAAGTAATGGGACCAGATGCCATGATCTTCATTGTTTTAATATTTAGTTTTAAGCCAGCTCTTTCACTCTCCTCTTTCACCCTCATCAAGAGGCTCTTTAGCTCCTCTTCACTTTCTGCCATTAGAGTGGTATCAGCCACATATCTGAAGTTGTTGGTGTTTCTCTCATCTATTTTGATTCCAGCTTGTAACTCACCCAGCCCACCATTTCTCACAATGTGCTCAGTGTATAGATTAAACAAACACGGTGACAGCAGACAGCCCTGTTGTATTTCTTTCTCAATCTTGACCCAATCAGTTGTTCCATACAGGGTTCTAACTGTTGCTTCTTGACAGGTTCTCAGGAAACAGGTAAGATGGTCTGGTATTCCCATCTTTTTAAGAGCTTTCCACAGTTTGTTATGATCCACATAGTCAAAGGCTTTGGAGTAGTTGATGAAACAGAAGCAGATGTCTTTCTGGAAATCCCTAGCTTTCTCTCTGATCCAGCAAATGTCAGCAATTTGATTTCTAGTTCCTCTTCCTTTTCTAAGCCCAGCTTGAACATCTGGAAGTTCTTGGTTTGCACAATGCTGAAGCCTAGCATGCAAGATTTTAAGCATGACCTTACTAGCATAGGAGATGAGGGCAATTGTCTGATGGTTAGCACATTCTCTAGTCCTATCCTTCTTGGGAACTGGGATGAGGGTTGATCCTTTCTGGTCCTGTGGCCACTGCTGGACCTTCCAGATTTGCTGACATATTGAATGCAACACCTTGATGGAATCATCCTTCAGGGTTTTGAATAGTTCTACTAGAATTCTGTCACATCCACTACCTTTATTAACAGCGGTGTTTCCTAAGGCTCACTTGACTTCTCTCTCCAGAATGTCTGGCTCTGGGTGGCTGACCACACCACTATAGCCTTCTGGTTCATTTGGATCTTTTTTGTACAGCTCTTCCGTGTATTCTTTATATCTCTTGATCTCTTCAGCATCTACTAGGTCTCTGCCATTTATGTCCTTTATTGTGCCCATCTTTGGGCAAAATGTTCCCTTGATATCTCCAATTTTCCTGAAGACATCTCTAGTCTTTCGCTTTTTGTTGTTTTCTTCTAGTTTTATACACTGTTCATTGAAACAGGCCTTCTTGTCTCTCTGTGCTGTTCTTTGGAAATCTGCATTTAGTTGGATGTAACTTTCCCTTTCTCCCTTGCTTTTCACTTCTCTATTTTGGTTAGCTATTCGTAAGGCCTCTTACAAATAGCTAGTAGCAAAGGCAATAACAAAGGCCACTTTGCCTTCTTGCTTTGCATTTTCTTTGGGATGGTTGTGTTACTGCCTCCTGTACAATATTACGAACCTCTGTCCATAGTTTTTCAGGCATACTGTTTACAAGTTCTAATCCCTTGAATCTATTTGTTACTTCCACTGCATACTCATAGGGGATGTGATTTAAGTCATATCTGGCTAGCCTAGTGGTTTTCCCTGCTTTCTTTAGTTTAAGTATGAGGTTTGCTATGGGAAGCTGATTATCTGAGCCATAGTCAGCTCCAGGTCTTGTTTTTGCTGGCCGTATACAGCTTCTCCATCTTTGGCTACAGAGAGTGTAATCAATTTGATTTCAGTATTGGCCATTTGATGATGTCCATGTGTAAAGTCATCTCTTTTGTTGTTGAAAAAGAGTATTTGCTAAGAGCAATGCATTCTCTTGGCAGAATGCATTGGAAAGTGGATATGCACCTGTCTAAATGATTGCCACTGGGATATTAGGAATAATAATATTATAATAACATCTAGGTATTGAGTAACCAGTTCAAGCATTTTGCTAAGTTTTAAAAGTATCCTTTTTGAAGCATCAAAAAGCTTTATGTAATAGATATTAACCAAATGCTTACATATGGAAATGAGACTCAGGGAAGTTATGAGACTCAGGGATGGGCCAGAGGTATTTGGACAACTGTCTGAACATCTCTAAAGCCCACATATCCCATACTGCAGTAGTGAGTGATGAAAATAACATCCATTTACAAACTTTTAAAAATCGTTGACTTCCCTTGGGAATCATCTGTCTCAATATTTTTTATTCTTTTCTGCTACCTCATCTCAGGGAAAAAAGTCAAGATGTTTGGTACATTTGTAATCACATTTTCAAATATCTTGAGCTCTCTTAAAGGTGCAAGCTTATCTGTAATTGCTTCTCTCTTATTTATTTTACTTTATCTGATGTGATTTTTATAAATGTCTATGGAGATTTGGGAGTCTTTTCTGACATCTCTAAAGAAAATTTGATTTAGAAAGTCTTCATTCAAAAGAACTATAAATCTCACTGTGAAAAATCCTCTCGACTTTGGTTTTCTCTACACAGTTGAATATACTGTTTATGATAGGATGGCTGTGCTACAATTAAACATCCTATAAAGAAATTCAACTTGTCAAAACTGGCTTGTTAAATAATCTTGGAACCATTATTTGAATAACAAACTAGATCTGAACTTGGATAGCAAACTTCAGTTTTATGGGTCTTCCAATGACCTCATTGTTATTGTAAATGAGTAGTACGTCAGGCTTCCTTATCCATCAGGAAAGCCCCACACTCTGTGTGTCAGATGACTCAGAAAACACATAAATCTCTCCCATGCTGAAAGACAAGCTGGTTCTGAATTTTCTCCATCCAATGCCCCTTATAGCTATACATCAAAGCAACATCGTCTCAGTCAACTCCTAACTGAGGGAGGGGTATTTACCTACCTTTCAGTTCACCTGGGCATCAGCTCCATTATTGCACAGGGAGCCTCATTCCTTTCTTTTCAGGAAGATGTTGCAGGTACTGGCATGTGGCCAGGTAGGAGCATTTGCACCATCATGAAATCCTCTCTCCATCAGAGTCCCCCCAACCACCCACCATCCTCTCCCCAGTACAGGTGGAATATTGCCTAGATTCAAAGATGTCATCCCAGCAAGCACTGTCTCCCAGCTGTTGAGAGAGGACACAGAGGTGAAAAAGGCCCTCCATTGTCTTTCTAAGGTTGTATTGAGGCAAGGTAGTCAAGCGAGAACATTCTTGAAATGAAATTCCTAAAGAAGCCCTGCTGCTGCTGCTGCTGCTAAGTCGCTTCAGTCATGTCCAACTCTGTGCGACCCCATAGACGGCAGCCCACCAGGCTCCGCCATCCCTGGGACTCTCCAGGCAAGAACACTGGAGTGGGTTGCCATTTTCTTCTCCAATGCATAAAAGTGAAAAGTGAAAGGGAAGTCGCTCAGTCGTGTCTGACTCTTTGCGACCCCATGGACTGCAGCCCACCAGGCTCCTCTGTCCGCAGGAGTTTCCAGGCAAGAATACTGGAGTAGGGTGCCATGGCCTTCTCCGGAAGAGGCCCTACCTCCTATATATTCTCCTTAAAGATCATACATTCTTTTTATGCCCTTGTCCAAAATGTCTCAATCTAGGATTGATTTTCCCATCACCCCTACCCCCACTTGGATATTTGGCAATATCTGGAGGCATTTGGGGGCTTCCCATGTGGCACAGTGGTAAAGAATTCACTGCCAAGGCAGGAGACACAAGAGATGTAGATTTGATCCCTGGATCAGGAAGATTCACCTGGAGGAGGAAATGACAACCCATTTCCCTGGAAAATCCCATGGACAGAAGAGCCTGGCAGGCTGTGGGCCATGGGGTCACAAAGAGTCAGACACAACTGAGCTCATACTTAAAGGCAAAAACAAAAACAATAGACATTTTTGATCATCACAATCAGGGCAAACCACTGGTATCTAGTGAGTAGAGGCCAGGGATGCTGCTAAACCTCCTCCAGGGCACAGAAAGCCCCCAACGTCAATACGTAGAGGTTGGAAAGCCCAGACCCAAGCCCATAGGCAAGTAGACAAAGGGCATCACCCCTTCCTTCTCAATCCATAGACAAATTATTAAGTGCTTTTCACGTGGTAAAGATTGTGCTTACTATTGAGGGAGATAAAAAGGAATTGGACTGAGCTGGGAAAGTAAATAAAGTGCGGGGGTTAAGAGCACCAACTCAGGTGCCAGAGACCCTGAGTTCAAACCTCAGCTCTGTCACTTAGTAGCTGTGTGAACCTGCGCAAATTCCATAATCACCTTGAGCATCTTTTCTCATTTGTAAAATACCACAAACAATGAAACATACATTATAAGCTTGTTTTGATGATTAAATGAATTGTTACACATAAAAGTGCTTTGAACAGACCTGCCATTTTTCCCTCTCTTTTCCTACTACTTCAGATGATGTAGACACATTAGGAGTGTGTCCTCGGACAAAAAGAGACTGGTTCCCCTACAAACAGGTGAGATCTGGCAGCAACGTAGTTCATGTGAAAGATCCTGGGCTGGGTTATATTCTAGTTCTGACTTCCTTAGCAGTCTTGGCAAAATGACTCCTGCAACCCAGACCTCTATTTCCTTATGTTCAAAATGAGAGTGTTGGTACCTGCCAAATCAGAAAGTTACTGGGAAGATAAAATAAATAATAAATGTGAAACCAATTTGAAAAATTGTTGTCACAGATTTAAACTTTGGGGGAATAATATTTCATGGTATATATGTTGCATCTTTCTGCATTCTCACATCTTCTCCAAAACTTTAAAAAAAAAAATTGTTTTCTTGAAAACAGTACAAATGGAAGACTTTATTCAGACATTCAATTTATTCTTGGATTTAAGCCAGTGAATTGAATTAATCTTCAAAGCTTTGCTAAAATATTGTTTAAAGTTACAATGACAATTTTCTGGTTTGAAAAGAAGATGGTAGATAAAATACATTGATTATTGAAACCAATTTGTTGAATGCCTTCAGGCTTACAGGCATCTGAACATGAGTCATTTAGAGAGTGACAACCAATTGGGGAATTGCATCAGATTCAGCAAGTGTGTAGAGCTGTGTTCTTTTGTTTTCCAGTTTCTGAGTTTAAAACACTGTGCTTCCCCTAAATCTCTTAGTTCTGGCTGGAATTGCTGATCATTAGTGTGACATCCTGACTTGAATCCCCTGTGTTTCTCACCTCACTTCCTGTTTGTGTCAACTGTATGGAACAAGGCCCAGGTTTAGACAAGCAGAATGATTTCTAAATCCACAGCCTCACTCTCCCTTTCTCTCTCCCTACCTAAGCACAAGCTGTTTTCTGCACTCTGTGATCGGGAGAACACTGCAGCTACACTTCCTTTACAACACCAAAATGTAGGGACCAAAATCAATGGATATGCTCAACTCCAGGTGAAAGGAGCTGTCAAAAAGCATCATAATGGACACATGTCCACCTCATAAAGCTCTCAGTAGAAATACCAGAGAAAAGGAGCATGACCCCTTGTAAAATTAATTGTTCCAGTTGGGGATTACAGAGGATTAGGTAGGAGGAAGTCTTATGCTGAACTACGCTGTCACTGTTCTGCCAGGGTAGAAAGAGTCTCTGCTTCCAAAGACCAATACCTTTCTCTAAAATCTAAATAAATGTTAGATTTATTTTCACTGGACCTTTTATATGCACCATTGAAGTCCTTCAATTTGCCTGGTTATCAGAATTCATTTTCCCTTGGTAACTGGACAGGGACAAAATTTCACAAGTCCATGTACAGTGTGACTTGGTTTTGATGAGATAAAAGCCATTCACCACCAATTCCACCATCAGGACACTAACTGGGAAGCAACATCTCAGCTTCTATACCTGAGCTCTTGTAATTCTTTATAGTGAAGATTGCCATATCTTGGATATGTTCTCTTGGGCACTGCCTTCCATATTCTTCCCTTCTTCACTTCTTTTGTAAGTTGATCTGTGTGTTATGTAAACGTAGAGCTGAACTGAATTTCCCAATATGCAACATGATCCCCACCCAGAACAAAACCAATCTTTGTCATTTCCCTCCAAGGCCTTGAAGACTGTATCAGTACTTTTGTGCAAATATGGTAATTGACACATAGCCCCACCCCCCAGGGGCAAGAAGCTATGTCACGTGCTCCAAGTTCACAGTAAATTCTCAGAGTTTTCATTAAGATACTGGAAGGGTTTTCGCTCAATTTATCCTCTGGCTAACTCAATTCTATGTCTTAGACAATAGATGCTTTTATAGAGAAAATGTTCTTGGCTTTTAAATCTTTTTTTTTTTTTTTAAGTCCGGTGCAAATGTAAAAATTGATTTCCTTCACTGCTTCTTCTTAATTCCAAATAATGCTGCATGTACTGCTGTTGCCTGAAGGAGCAGGAAGGACATAATTTACCAGATGTAAGGCTATTAGGCCTTCATTTCCTGAAGTAATGAAATAGCAACTCTTTTACCCTGTCATAGAAAATTGTCACCAGAATAGTCCAAGACACAATGGCAAGTCCAATTAATGTTTTATTTCTTCAAGACAACCCGAAAGATGAATTGACCAAGTGAGAAGCAAATTGAGTAGCAAAATACTCAGTTCCAAAGCAGGGAAGAAGGGCGCTGCAGTAAATGTTATTTTGTATATTCTATATCGTAAATGTTTCAAAGATTACCTGAGGATTTTTCTTTCCTACTAGTCAAGATGAAAGCTCATAAGTGATTTTGCTTCNACTCTTTTACCCTGTCATAGAAAATTGTCACCAGAATAGTCCAAGACACAATGGCAAGTCCAATTAATGTTTTATTTCTTCAAGACAACCCGAAAGATGAACTGACCAAGTGAGAAGCAAATTGAGTAGGAAAATACTCAGTTCCAAAGCAGGGAAGAAGGGCGCTGCAGTAAATGTTATTTTGTATATTCTATATTGTAAATGTTTCAAAGATTACCTGAGGATTGTTCTTTCCTACTAGTCAAGATGAAAGCTCATAAGTGATTTTGCTTTCTCCAATTCTCTCATGGAAAACACCCAATTTCACTTTTTAAAAAGTAGCAGCAGAGAGATAAATTTCAAACATGCAAAATTCTGTTGTAGTTAGAGTAGTGTCTTGGGGGCAAAGTGTTAATTAAGTTAGATTGTGGAATCCTGAAACTTAAAATGAATTTAATACTTTTCAAATTATTTTTACTTTATATTCAATGCATATATTCAGTGTATTTACACATTATATTTAATGTGAATATTCATGACAGTTAATAACTTGAGAAGAAGCACATACCTTTTTTTTTTACCTAGAACTTACCTTAGCAGTATATTCTTGGCCTATTTTATGGAAGTATCTATAAGCTTCATCATAGATTAATAATTTGCTTTTAGAAAAAAGTGTTCTCTGAAATTGATTTTGCTTCTTTCACTGAATAATAAGAAAGTGAAAGTGAAGTCTCTCAGTCGTGTCTGACTCTTTGCGACCCTATGGATAGTAGCCTGCACCAGGCTCCTCCGTCCATGGGATTTTCTAGGCAAGAATACTGGAGTGGGTTGCCATTTCCTTCTCCAGGGAATCTTCCTGACCCAGGGATCGAACCCAGGTTTCCCGCATTGTAGACAGGCGCTTTACCATCTGAGCCACCGAATAATAAGAAAATCTACTTAAATCTTATGAAAAGAATAAAGATGAAAGTTATTATAGTATAGTCCATGTTTCTGAATATATAGAAAATTATGGATACTTTTCCCGTGTTGGGGCTTCCCTGGTGGCTCAGATGGTAAAGAATCTGCTTGTGATGGAGGAGACCTGGGTTCAATCCCTGGGCCAGGAAAATTCCCTGGAGAAGAGAGTGACTACCCACACCAGTATTCTTGCTTGGAGAATTCCATGGACAGGGGAGCCTGGCAGGCTACAGTCCACAGAGTCCAAAAGAGTCAGACAAGACTGAGTGACTAACACCGTCCCTACTACTATTTTCCCTTGTTGGTACATTTGGTTAACAATCATGTCAAAACCATGTGCGATTATACTGGATACACATACGAAGTGGAGGGCACAGTCCTGGCTCTTGAGGAACTTGGGACACCACAGAGAGACTAAAGGGAAGTCCTTGAAGCATTTGGAGAAAACTTACCATGAGCCCCCAAGGAAAGCAGAGTCAGTAGAGTAGAGATACAGATATTGGAGTCAAGGACTTTTGAAATTAAGGAATCTTTGCTGTGTGTAACAGCAGCCAGGAAGGCCTGGCAATCTTTTTCCTAAGAAATTTAGCAAAAATGAAGAAGAGAAGAGTGGCTGGAGGTAGGGAAGGGCATTGGAGTCCAAATAGAGAAACTATCCTGCAAATTATTTTTGAAAATCCCAATATTTGCCTTTAAATTTATGGAAAGCTTTTCATGAGACTAAGGGAGCAATAGGAATGATTTAGGAAAAACAACTTATTGATGGGACTACAGCAATGAAAGGAGAGTTACCCTTTATAGAATAGTATATTAAACTCATAATAATTAAAAGCATTTCTTAAAGCCTGGTATAGGAGGAGGGTGTGAGAACTTTTAGAGAGTCCTTATGGATTGGAGAAGGAAATGGCAACCCACTCTTGTCTGGAGAATCCCAGGGACGGGGGAGCCCGGTGGGCTACTGTCTATGGGGTCGCACAGAGTCGGACACAACTGAAGGGACTTAGCACCAGGAGCAGCATGGATTATCTCACATGACAATCTTGGGGAAAGTCCATCCTTTTGCCTCCTCTGGAAGGTTATGAAATCCTGAAAAGTGACACAGGAAGTAGAACTCACCTCCAGAAACATGCTGATTAATTCCACCTGGGTCTCAAAAAGTACAAAACTAAGTCTTTTGTGCTTTAAATGTTCCTCAGGTAATAGATGAGAACCATATTTTCTGTGTTATGATTTTTGGGTCTCTTCACGTGCTTCACTCTCCAGCGGATTAGTTCTGCTGCTGGTCTCCCAGGTAACCTGTATGCTTTTCCTCCTATGTGCACTTGGGCATGCTGCTTTCAGTGCCTGAAACCACTGACTCCATCATTCCACTTCATTTCAGTTTTGTTCAAAATCCTTACACTTTCTAGATCTAGCTCAAATTCTACACCCAAGCTCCTCCCTGTCTCTTTGGGCAAGTAAGTCAGCAGTACTTACAGAACACATTCAAAAAATACTGAAAGTAGCAGGGGGGTCAGTGGCGGGGAGCTGGAGAATGCAGTGCTCTTGCTTACAGAGCAACAATTCTCTTTGAGAAGGAGGAGCACACAAGGGGAGCAATACTTTGGAATGCCTGTTCAAAGGCACACCCCACGAGCCCCAAGTAAGAGCATAAGTACTAAAAGAGTTAGGTTTGTTGGTTTAGAATTGAAAATGGCCCACCTCCTCAATCATTTAGTCATTTGATTCTATCACACCAGTAAATTGAATCTTCCTAAACTGTCGTCATCAGGTGCCTAAGAAAAACACAAATAAATCAGAGTCAACACACTTTTATTTATTTATTCAGAGTTTAAGGGAAAAGTGATATCACAACGTGGGTTCTGATTATGAATGAAGTATATTGAAAAAGTCTTACATCAAAAAGTGTGTGTTGGCAGTTCCCCATGACATCATATGATAGATGCAAGAAGGATTTTATGTTGATGCAAACTACTATTTTATTGCAGTTGTATCAAATACGTTAAGCCTCTTACGGACTTCAACAAATGTTTACCTTTTCTAGGCAATTACTTAACTTTTCAATTATCCAGAAAGTGAGCTCATGTGGAGAGCAAAATATACTAAATAATCTGAACACATGGTATTAAAAATCAGAGAATTTTGCTCTTTGTTTGCTTAACATTGCACAAGGAAGTAAAGACATGATCTTGAGCATTTTGTTAATTACAAAGTTTCTCTTCTTATTTGAAATGACCGATACAGTTTGCTCTCATAATCTATTCACCCATTTAGATGCAGGTTTTCACTTGTCAGGGTAAACTCTAGCAACATAGGGAAAGGTGTAGCTAGACTCTTCTCACCTGTTTAGACCATCCAGAATTTATTTTTAACTGTTATTGTCATTTGTGGGAGAATGGGATACCAATAGTTATGCAGGTATCCTTCCTAGGATTCTAATATAGCTCTTGGTAGAATTTTCACTCCTTAGAATATGACTAACATTGCACAGGAGGCAATGATCAAAACCATCCCCAAGAGAAAGAAATGCAAACAGGCAAAAAGGTTGAGGAGGCCTTACAAATAGCTGAGAAAAGAAGAGAAGTGAAAGGCAAAGGAGAAAACGAAAGGTATACCTATCTGAACTCAAAGTCCCAAAGAATAGTAAGGAGAGATTAAAAAAAAAAAAAACAGGCTTGCTAAGTGAACAAGGCAAAGGAATAGAGGAAAATAATAGAACGGAAAAGACTAGCAGTCTCTTCAAGAAAATTAGAGATACCAAACAGAAGCAGAAGGTATTAAGAAGAGGTGGCAATAATACACAGAAGAACTATACAAAAAAGAGCTTAATGAACCTGATAACCACAATGCTGTGATCACCCACCTAGAGCCAGACATCCTAGAGTGTGAAGTCAAGTGGGCCTTAGGAAGCATCACTACAAACAAAACTAGTAGAGGTGATGGAACTCCAGATAAGCAATTTCAAATCTTTAAAGATGATGCTATTAAAGTGCTGCACTCAATATGTCAGCAAATTTGGAAAACTTAGCAGTAGCCACATTACCGCAAAAGGTTGGTTTTCATTCCAATCCCAAAGATGGGCAATGCCAAAGAATGTTCAGACTACTGCACAATTGCACTCATCTCACATGCTAACAAGGTCATGCTCAAAGTCCTCCAAGCTAGGATTCAAAGTATGTGAACCAAGAACTTCCGGATGTACAAGCTGGATTTAGAAAAGGCAGAGGAACCAGAGATCAAATTGCCAACATCTGTTGGATCATAGTAACAGCTAGAGAATTCCAGAAAAACATCTGCTTCATTGACAGTACTAAAGCCTTTGACTGTGTACATCACAACAAACTGGAAAACTAGAGATGGGAATTCCAGACCACCTTACCTGCCTCCAGAGAAATCTGAATGCAGGTCAAGAAGCTACAGTTATAACTGGACATGGAATGATGGACTGGTTCCAAATTGGGAAAGTAGTACATCCAGGCTATATATTGTCACCCTGCTTACTTAACTTATATGCAGAGTACATCATGTGAAATACTGGACTGGAAGAAGCACAAGCTGGAATCAAGATTGCTAGAAGAAATATCAATATCCTCAGACATGCAGATGATACAACTCTTATGGCAGAAAGTGAAGAGTAACTAAAGAGCCTCTTGATGAACGTGAAGGAGAGTGAAAAAGCTGGCTTAAAACTCAACATTCAGAAATCTAAGATCATGGCATCTGGTCCCACTGCTGCTGCTGCTAAGTCACTTCAGTCATGTCTGACTCTGTGTGACCCCAGAGACTGCATCCCACCAGGCTCCCCCATCCCTGGGATTTTTCAGGCAAGAGTACTGGAGTGGGGCGCCATTGTCTTCTCTGTCCGGTCTCATTACGTCATGGCAAATAGACAGAAAAACAATGGAAACAGTGAAAGACTATTTTCTTGGGCTCCAAAATAACTTTGAATAGTGACTAAAGCTATGAAATTAAATGACACTTGTTCCTTGGAAGAAAAGCTATGGCAAATCTAGACAGTGTATTAAAGATCAGAGACGTTACTTTGCTGACAAACATTCATCCAGTCAAAGCTATGGTTTTTCCAGTAGCCAAGTATGGCTGTGAGAGTTGCACCATAAAGGAGGCTGAGTGCTGAAGAATTGATGATTTTAGAGAAGACTCTTGAGAGTCCCTTGGACTGAAGACCAAGCCAGTCAATCCTAAAGGAAATCAGTCCTGAATATTCACTGGAAGGACTGATGCTGAAGCTGAAGCTCCAATGCTTTGGCCACCTGATAAGAAGAATCAACTCACTGGAAAAGACCCTGATGCTGGGAAAGAGAGAAGGCAGGAGGAGAAGGAGACAATAGAGGATGAAATGGTTGGATGACATCACTGACTCAGCGGACATGAGTTTGAGCAAGCTCCAGATGATAGTGAAAGTCAGGGAAACTTGGTGTGCTGTAGTGAATGAGGTCCCAAAGACTCAGAGACAACTGAGCAACTGAACAACAGAACATTACTAAGGTAATCAGTATTTTTGGTATTCATCAGATTACTAGTCAAGTTGGATATGGCTTTTATCATTAACCCATTTTTCAAATATATCTAAGGATGTAAATAGACTTACTCAAAGATATGCACCGAAGCTCTGGAAAGAAAGCTAGGACTCCCAAACCTTCACTTAGTGTGAGGTCTGGGAATCTGGGTAAACAATTTAAAGGTGGCACATCCAATTTAATCTTCTTGATCAATAATGCATTCGCTAGGGATCTAAGTTCCTGATACAAGAGTTGTTTTTCTCTTGATGATTTGAAGCTGTTCTCTTTTTCTTTGACTTTCAACATATTGACCATAGTATATGTAGGTGAGGATTTCTTTATATTTACCTTATTTAGGATTCAACAAGTTTCTTTAGTTCAGTTCAGTTACTCAGTCCTGTCTGATTCTTTGCGACCTCATGAATCGCAGCACACCAGGCCTCCCTGTCCATCACCAACTCCTAAGTTTACTCAAACTCATGTCCCTCGCGTCAGTGATGCCATCCAACCATCTCAACCACTGTCATCCACTTCTCCTGCCTTCAATCTTTCCCAGCATCAGGGTTTGCTCCAATGAGTAGTTCTTTGCATCAGATGGCCAAAGTATCAGAGTTTCAGCTTCAGCATCAGTTCTTCCAATGAATAGTCAGGAACTGATTTCCTTTAGGATGGACTGGTTGGATCTCCTTGCAGTCCAAGGGACTCTCAAGAGTCTTCTCCAACACCACAGTTCAAAAGAATAAATTCTTTGGTGCTCAGCTTTCTTCACAGTCCAACTCTCACATCCATACATGACCACTGGAAAAACCATAGCCTTGATTAGATGGACCTTTGTTGGCAAAGTAATGTCTCTGCTTTTTAATATGCTGTCAAGGTTGGTCATAACTTTTCTTCCAAGGAGTAAGTGTCTTTTAATTTCATGGCTGCAGTCACCATCTGCAGTGATTTTGGAGCTGCACCACCCCCCCAAAAAAATAAAGTCTCTCACTGCTTCCATTGTTTCCCCATCTATTTGCCATGAAGTGATGGGACTGGATCTTATGATCTTAGTTTTCTGAATGTTGAGTTTTAAGCTAACTTCTTCACTCTCTTCTCTCACTTTCATCAAGAGGGTCTTTAGTTCTTTACTTTCCACCATAAGTGTGGTGTCATCTGTACATCTGAGGTTATTGGTATTTCTCCCAGCAATCTTGATTCCAGCTTATGCTTCATCCAGCCCAGAATTTCTCATGATGTACTCTGCATACAAGCTAAATAAGCAGGGTGACAATATACAGCCTTGATGTACTCCTTTCCTGATTTGGGACCAGTCTGTTGTTCCATGTCCAGTTCTAACTGTTGCTTCTTGACCTGCAGACAGATTTCTCAGGAGGCAGGTCAGGTAGTCTGGTATTCCTGGTATCTCTGGTATCTCTTTAAGAATGTTACACAGTTTGTTGTGATTCACACAGTCAAAGGCTTTGGTGTAGTCACTAAAGCAGAAGTAGAAGATGAGTTTCTAAGATGTATTAATAAATTTGTTTTCATAAAGCTTAGGGGTATTTTCAGTAATTATTTTTGCAAGAATCTGTTATGTCCCTTTCTTTCATCTCCTACTGAGACTCCTTGTTATGCACAGGATGATATGCTTAGTGGGGGCCCTGAGATCTCTGAGGCATTGTTTAACTTTTATTTTTTTTCTCCATCGTGTTTAGACTGAACAAGCTCTATTTGTTCATCACCAAGTTCATTGATTCTTTTTTAATTGATCTCAAATCTGCTGTGGAACTCATTTACTGAATATTTCATTTTAGATACTGTGATTTTCAACTCTAGAATTTTCAACTGGTATTTTTAGTAGATCTGATTTCTTTATCAGTGTTCCCTATATATTCAATCATTGTCAGTATATTCTCCACGGGTTCTTTAATACTGATAACAGATGTTTTGAAGTCTTTGTCTGACAAATTTAACTTGTAGGACTTCTCAGTTTTTTATTTTTTTGACTGCTTTTTTTCCACTCTGAGTATGGGTCATATTTTCTGCTTTATTTGCATGTCTCATAATTTTTTATTTGGAAATAGGACATTTAAAATAATATATTACAACAACTCTGGTTCCAATTTTTCCTTGAAGGGTTTTTTCCTTCAGTTCAGTTGCTCAGTCTTGTCCAACTGTTTGCAACCCCATGGCCTGCAGGATGCCAGGCTTCTCTGTCCATCACCAACTCCTGGATCCTGCTCAAACTCATGCTGGTGATGCCATCTAACTATCTCATCTTCTGTTGTCCCCGTCTCCTCCTGACTTTAATCTTTCCCAGCATCAAGGTCCTTTCCAATGAGTCAGTCTTCTCCTTAGGTGGCCAATGTATTGGAGCTTCAGCATCAGTCCATCCAATGAATATTCAGGACTGATTTCCTTTATGATTGACTGGTTGGATCTCTTTGCAGTCAAAGAGACTCTCAAGAATCTTCTCCAACATCACAGTTCAAAAGCAACAATTCCTCAGTGCTCAACTTTGTTTATGACCCAACTCTCATGTCCATACATGACTACATTTTTTCTTGTTGGGTTTTTAATTTTTACTTCCTTTTAAATTAAACAAACATTTTCTTAACTAGCATGGATTTACCCAGCAGAAACTATCATTCCTGTCATGTGGGGTTGTGGTCTGTTTCTGCTCCTATATTTTTAAAGTTCAATTCTATTTTCAGACTGGTTTCCTAGAAGTAACCCTGGTATCTCACAGCTTTGTGGTCAGTCAGTGGCTGTTCACAAACTGTGCTCACGCACATCTAGTCTATAAGGCTTTTACTCTCTGTTAGTGGATCAGTGTTTGGTTTGGGGAATGCACTCCAAATATGGGCACTTTTCAAGTCTGCCAAGTTCTTACTTTCTGCAGAGCCCTCTCAGGTCTCCACTTCATAAGTACATGGGCTTCGAGTCAGGGATGTGTGGAATGCTTACCAAGGTCCTCCAAGGCTATGTAATTTCCAGAATCTCCTGTCTAGTCCTCTGATATTCCACACATCCCAACAAGGGCTTCAACCTCAGATTAGAACGCAGGCTTTCCTCATTTGCTTCTGGGTATGGGTTTTCCTTAGCCAAGTCAGCCCCTCCACCAATAAAGCTGCTGCTTTTCACAGACTGCTTTGGGAGATTTAGTGATTGTTTTTGTCAACTTTGCTTCACTTTTAGAGTTGTTTTAGGGAGACAGGGTTTGTTCATCTATTCATTCCTCCACATCTGAAGTTCAACCTCATTCTTAACATGAGAATCATTCTCTTTTTAAGAGATTTTAAAGCCTTATCATAGGTTTACTTGTAGCTGCTGCTGCTGCTGCTACTAAGTCGCTTCAGTTGTGTCCAACTCTGCTGGACCCCATAGATGGCAGCCCACCAGGCTCCCCCGTCCCTGGGATTCTCCAGGCAAGAACACTGGAGTGGGGTGCCATTGCCTTCTCCTTACTTGTGGCAGTGGGCATCGTTTCTTGGCAGGTGGCCATCCATGACTACCCAGGGACAAATGATCAGATCAGGCCAGTATCATCTTAACATGAGTCTAGTAAGGAAAGAATGGGCCTAGCATTACAGTTTTATAATGTGTTAAAGACAAACATTGGCTAACCAATTCCACATTCCTAAATTACCTGTATGGTTTCTTAATTGAAAATATTTTTCAATTGCTTTTTAATGCATACTCAGAAAGTCAATGAAAAAGATTAATCGTTTACTGTCATAGAGCTGGCTTCCTAGTTAGGAATATAGAAAATGCCTAAGGAAAAATGTCTTCAGAAAAGAAACACTTGAACAAGCATGAATCAGTGAACCTAAATTCAACCCCACTCATGCTATGGGGACTAGCACACATTAGTTCTCAAGAGAAAAGTCCTCAAGGTCCCACTGTTTTTTGAAAAGTCAACAGAATCTTTATACAATGTCATTTAAAAGTGCATGATGCATGAACAAAGAGTAATTCCAAGTATATCAAGGTAGGGTGAGAATTTGCCTTTTTGCTTGGTTTTTCCTGTTGTGCAACTGCTCACCATCTCTAGCTAAGCAAAGTGGAGAGTTTAGTTCTGTGCTGCTGTTCCTCCATCTGGACAAGGCTGGTGACTTGAGGGAGGTCTAAATTTAGCTTTTGTGTTCCATTTTCCATTAGCAATATCTAGGCTTGAGATTTATGATTTACTGGACTTAAACCTTCAACCTAACATTATGAGACAGGAATCTTAAGTCATTAAAAAAAAAATCATGTATACCTTTGCCACTTTACCTTTATTATTTTTAGTTACATCTCTCTTTTTCCTTTTTTCTTAAAAAATAAAATGGTAAGAACACATCTAGAAAATGATGCCTTCTCTTATCAGAGATTTTCTGTTTTGTCATAGTATGATATGTTTATAATTATGATTTATGGTATATTTATAACTAAGATGCCTTATAAAAAGTAAAAATTCTATTTATCAGCTTAAATCTTTAGGAATAAAAATTGATGAGGGAGATAGGATGTACTCTGATCATCCCTTGGGCTGACATATTTATGAAACAAATAATTATGCCAGAAAGTTAGCATAGCATAGAATTGGCCTGGAGGTAAAACACTAAGAAAGAACTTTTAAACGTGGCCATTAAAATGTCCTTGTATTAAAGTAGAGTTAAGATATTAATCAGATAAAATTCCTGTCCGTTTTCCCCTTCTGAGTAAGAAAGCTGTGTTTGTGCATTACCACGCTATTTCCACTACCTGTGAAGTCTGCAAGCTGAATCATTTGAGAAGTATTAGTCACCAGGTTCAGATTTTTTTCTTTGGCNGTCCTTGTATTAAAGTAGAGTTAAGATATTAATCAGATAAAATTCCTGTCCGTTTTCCCCTTCTGAGTAAGAAAGCTGTGTTTGTGCATTACCACGCTATTTCCACTACCTGTGAAGTCTGCAAGCTGAATCATTTGAGAAGTATTAGTCACCAGGTTCAGATTTTTTTCTTTGGCATGTCTTCATTCCATGTTTTGCTATTCCTCCAAAGCATTTTCCCATTCACTGGTGATAAAAACAAGTTTAAGATATATACTACACACTGAAAAGTGACTAGTTTGACTGATGCTTCATTTCTAATCCCCAAAAGACATGACCAGCACCTTTTCCACCTCTTCTGCTTTCAACTCCAGGAAACAAGAGAAATTTCTCAGCTTCTTTTGCCTTTGCCTTTCAATTTCTGTCTTCTCTGTCAGTAATTTTGTCTTCCTATTAAGACAAACCTGTGCATACAACACCTTTTCTTCCCTATAAAACTTTGGGAAAGACCAGCAGCCACAGCTTGTCACAGATGCCAAACTGGTGACCATTTAGACTGATTACGTCACCTACCGACAATCAGCCAAAGGAAAAGGGGTTTAATCGCAATGGAAGTAATTAGGTTGGGAATAAACAATTGCTTCACAGGCAGCTTGGACCACATACACTGCT
>SJYA01002489.1:3887104-4113373 GCA_006410615.1 Neotragus moschatus | reverse complement strand
ACACTATAAGCCAACTATACTTCAGTAAATAAAAGAAGAATAAAAGAATACTGAAGCCTCCTTGCTTGTGAAGTTGTAACTGTTTTTCTGGGATAATAAAAAAATAAAAATAAACAGCCTGCCTTTTCAATGGAATCTGGACTAGAGAACTTTGCAAATTTTTCCAGGCCTTTGCAAACCGAATTCTTTGTGTTTTATTTATCAGTTCATATAGCTTTCTCCCCTCCTCAAAACTTGACAGTTGTTTTCCATTTCATTTAGAGTAAAAAACGCTTACAATAGCCTGTATGACCCAAGATGGGTTCACCTGGGCCTTCCCCTCTTTGCCTCTTGGACTTTAACTTTTTTCCTCTCTCTTACTCCTTTCCCCTGGTCTCCTTGGTATATTTTTAAATATTTATTTTTATTTATTCACTTATTTGGCTGCAGTGGGTCTTAGTTGTGGCATGCACAACTTTCAGTTGCGGCACGTGGGATCAAGTTAACCAGGGATCAAACTTGGGCTCCCTGCATTGGCAGCACAGAGTCTTAACCACTGGACCACCAGGGAAGTCCCTCTCTTTGGTATTTCTTGGATGCCCCAGGCACATACTTGCCTGAGAGCTTCTGTGCTAGCTGTTCCACCTGCCTGATTGTTCTTCACAGAGATGCACATGGCTCATCCGTCACTTCCTTTAAATGTTGCCTTGACACGAAAAGCAACCCTGACCACCGTACTTAATACCTACCCCTGCTGATCTCTTTACACCCTTATTTTCCCTTGGCACCTATCATCTCCTAACACATGGCATTTGCTTATGTATCTTGCTTTTGTTGTCTTCTGTGACCTGCCTCCATCCTCACACTAGAACGCAAGCTTCATGAGAGCTGGAATTTTTGCAACTGCCATGCCTATAACAATGCCAGAGACATGGTGACATAGGGGGTGCTCAGTAAATATTTGTCAGATGAATATTTATTAAGTGTTTTGGATCAGTTACTGTATTAGGAATTGGAAAACTAGCATGCTGTGTTTTAGGTGTTCCTAAACCTGGGTACATATCAAACATCAGATAGAACACCTGTTAAAATAGATTCCCGAGCCCCACCACAAAAAATTCTGTTTAAATAATCCAGAATGGGATTCAGAAAGATATATGGGGACCCAAGTGAAATGGCTACCCACTCCAGTATTCTTGCCTGGAAAATGCCATGGACAGAGGAGTCTGGCAGGCTGCCTGGGGTCTCAAAGAGTTCGACATGACTGAGTGACTAAAACACACACACACACACATATAATCATACACACATTATACACACACACACAAACATACACACACCCACATAAAGGGATCCAGATGATTCTGATGGAGCCCATGTTTCAGAGACCTTGAATGGCGGAAAGAACATGAGTTGGAGTCATATTCATCTAGCTTCAAATCTCTTCTTTACGACTTTATTAACTGACTGGGTGATCTTAGACAATTGACTTGGTAAAGCTTATTCTCTAGCAGCCTGCTTCCTCATCTGTAAACTAGAAGCAAATATTTAGTGAATGAATGATTGAATGAATGGATGAGAGGCCCTCTAAAGGATACTTCATAAAGAACATACCACAAGAAAAGAAGATAGACTTTAATAAGAAGCATTTAAGGGATGTTAATTTCTAGTTGCCTCTAGCATAGTTACTGTTAACAAATAAACAGGCGCATATTCTGTCCAGTTTTCAGCCTTCTCAGTTTGGCAAAGGTTAAACTTGCTGGGGCTTCATCCAAGCTTGAACTATTTATTCTCTGTACTTAAGCAGATAAGAGATGACTCAGGCTGGCAGGTTATTTTGTTGTTATTGACTTTGGCCAGAACTTCTATGTCATTAGCTCTTTGGAAAATGTCCTAAGTTTATGAGATGGGTACATTTGATATCAATAAGTGAGTGGTGTCTTGCTAGGGTCTTAAATATCTGTGTTTGGAATGATCCTGTGTTCTCTTCACTGAGACTGTGTCACCCCAGAAGATTCCTCTCCAAATTTGGGAAATACAAAAAACTTTACGAAGAATTGCCAAGGTTTATGAATGCTCATAGGTAACTTGAGAAAAAGTAGTTTTTCTGCAACTTTGAAGTTTATTCTCAAAGAGTAATTAGGGTAGTATTTTCCAGCATTAAGTAATTCATCCATAAATTTAATTTGATTGTTTGACACAGCCAATAATAGAGACCGTTTTCACAGAAATATCTTCTACACACTTTCCATTTTATCCTACTACTTGCAAATGCAGCTTATTTGATGATCAGTCACTGCTTTGCAAAAAAAAAAATATTTTTTCTTATTTTACAATTGTCAATTATTTATCTAGTTTACTAAAACTTATCTTTTATTGCTTTACAATTTATCTCTTCAAAAACTCGTGGATATAGAAAGAGGTATCATGTTCTTCATTTCCAGGCTTTCCTGAGACCTGGATCCCAAACTTCAGCATAAGAAGAGTGTAATAAGCCTCTATTGTTTGAATGATTGGCTTGCTGTGTTTAATTCATGTAATCAGGAAAGGAACATTAACTAGAAAATCATAGAAAGTGCGTGTATACCCCAGGGCCACACCCATGCTGAGTCAACCTGCCAGGCACTCCTTGGCCTAACTTATTGCCATTAACACTCTTTATTTAAGAACAAAACACATAAAATTACCAAAAGTAAATTTGCTATATTATTTTCAATATTAACTTTAAGTACAAAGACAACTGGCTGCTTGAGAAAAAGTATTATTTAATATGCCTGCCCAAGCCAACAATAAGTTATATATTTTTGAAAATACTGCTGGCAAAGTAACGGGGGTAAGGCACTGAAATCATAATTGGCACTACTGTTTTGGCCCCATGACCAGTTTTACATCAGGGACTTATTTTCCAGTTTTTTCCCTCTGTAATCATTTGCTCTAGTAGAAGTTAAATTGAATGGCATGCGCAATAAACATGCTCCCTCCTGGAGCTCACATAGGCATTGTAAAATGCAAAGCTAAGCAGTGAGAGGCATTGAAGTGATTCACACACCGATCTTTAAAAAACTGAATAGGAGAAAAGAACTTCTAAAAGCCCAGGATAGTTCAGAATCCCACCCACACTACTCCAGACTACCCATACCCCAATCCAATCAAACATTTATGTCTAATATAACTGTGGCTGCTGCCGTTAAGTTGCTTAAGTTGTGTCCGACTCTGCGCCACCCCATAGATGGCAGCCCACCAGGCTCCTCTGTCTCTGGGATTCTCCAGGCCAGAATACTGAAGTGGGTTGCCATTTCCTTCTCCAGTGCATGAAAGGGAAAAGTGAAAATGGAGTCGCTCATATAACAATGGAAACAGACCCAAATACAATGGAGTCAGCCTGGAGCCATAGGTGTTAACCTAGCAAGTGAGGATGAATTCTATTTTGAAGAGTCAATGAACTGACTTTGCTGAAATTGGTAAATATACTTAATATTTGTCTTTGCAATGCAAATCTAAGTTAAATAAAAAGAACTAACCAAAAATTTTTCTAGTTACTTTTAGAGAACTTTTCAAGAAAAGAAACATTTTCAACTCATCAGAAACTGTCAGATGTACCTAGAAATAAAACATGGTGATACATTTAAATCTTTTTCCACCCAACTGGTCATCTGAAAATCCAGTTTCTCTTCAACTGCCAATAAGAAATGTTCTTCTGTTAGAGTTGACCCTTTCATTAATAACGTGTGATGGAGACCTGGTTATAGGCTGTCTCTTGAAAGATTCTGGCTCTGGGGATACACAGAGAGCAGTGGTTAAAAGAAAAGTAAAATATTAAAGACAAATCAATGCTGCTACTGCTGCTAAGTCACTTCAGTCGTATCCGACTCTGTGCGACCCCGGAGATGGCAGCCCACCAGGCTCCGCTGCCCCTGGGATTCTCCAGGCAAGAACATTGGAGTGGGTTGCCATTTCCTTCTCCAATGCATGAAAGTGAAATGTGAAAGTGAAGTCGCTCAGTCGTGTCCGACTCTTCGCGACCCCATGGACTGCAGTCTACCAGGTTCCTTCGTCCATAGGATTTGCCAGGCAAGAGTACTGGAGTGGGGTGAAAGACAACCCAATGAAACAAACTATAAATATGTATGATATAATACATAAACCATCATTTACACTTGAAAATTGGAATATATGAAAACTAGTTTGATTAATTAAATCAGTGCCCTTATAACTTTTAAAGAGTGTTAAAGTTTACTCTAACTTAAATCTCAGAAATGGTCCCACTACCACGCCCCCACCACTACTCTTATTTTTTTCTTCCTGAGTTAGTTGTTTGTATTCCAGGTGGCACAGTGGTGAAGAATCCGCCTGCTAACGCAGGAGATACAAGAGAGGCAGGTTCGATCCCTGGGTTGGGAAGATCTTCCAGAGTCGGAAATGGCAACCTGCTCCATATTCTTGCCTAGAAAATTCCATGGACAGAGGAGCCTGGTGGGCTACAGTCCATGGGGTCACAAAGAGTCAGACACGACTGAACACACACACAAACACACACACATATCATAGTAATTTCTTAGCATACTTCCCCTGTATCATTCCAGAAATGAAGCCAACTAACTATAATGTCTCTCAAATTGCTGCTCCTGTCCTGCAACACAGTCAAAATTTCTCCCCGTTGATATTTATGGCCTGGAGTGCTGCGGTTCACGGGGTCGCAAAGAGTCGGATATAGCTGAGCGACTGAACTGAACTGAACTGAACTGAGATAATCACTACTGAGTCGTGACAAATCGTAAACAGAACGATGAGGAACCTAGATTTTATGGCTGGACTGTAACTAATGTATAGGTTCATGCAGGTTATTTAAATAATTGTGTAAAAATGCTATTTAATGTCTTCAACCTTACTTATGTTATGGTGGGGGTTGATGATAACCAGCTTAATTTTTCATCTTTTTTTTCCCCCCTCTAATAAGGAAGACATTTAAAGGAATTCCTTTTCCTCTGAATACAGTTATTACTGTGCTCCATAGATTCTGATATAATGTATTCTCCTTTTCATTGCTTTACATATTGTTTTATAGTCTTTTTAAAGAAATCTTTTCTTTGTGATCCAAGTAATCTTGAAGGGGATGTTTCTTAATTTTCGAGTTGTAGGGCTTGCAATCTTAATGATCAATACTTTGCAGAGGGGAAAAAAATCACTTTTCAATTATCTTAATGTTTATGATCAAAGAATGTGGCATCTCTTTGTGGTTTTGATTTGTATTCTTTGATAGCTAATAAGTTCTTTTCACTTGGAAGATTGGAAGCTTTTTCTTTATAGCCTTTGAGTTCAGAAATTCTGTTCCATATAGGACAAGATATGCCTTCTCATCCCATCCTGGAACACAATGAGACTGTCTAAGCTGTGAATTAGCTCCTTCTTCAGTAGAGCAAAAATCATTTTTTCCTTTATGAATTTCCCATGTTAAGTTGTTTTCCCTCTATCATGGGTTTTATTGATTCCTCTGAAACAAATTCTCACCCTAGGCTTTCTGGTCTCCAAGTTTTTCATATTAAATCTTACAATATTTTTTATATTACCTTCTATGTTTTGAAGTATTTCATTCATTCATATTTTAAAATGTATTAATAGTTATGGCAGCACAACCATCTATCTGAGAACAACTAGAAACACTGGATTAATTTAATGTTAGTTCTGAAACACTGGAGAACTACCAAGGTAGATGAACTTGAGAAGCCAAGACACAATATAGAAGCGAGGGACAGAGAAGCAAGTGCAAAATTTGTCTCCACGTGTCTCCTCAAGGGAGTTGCTAATTTGAAAGACAAGAATGAAGAACCACTAAGGTGAACAAAGCTGCTTTCAATCTCACTAGGTTTGGGAATAAAACTTTTAGTTTAGAAACTACTGTGGAGGTAGGTTTTAAGGGATCCACACTAGTGTTAGGATTCAATGGTATGTAGATAAAGCCTCAGAGAGACTGAAAACTTTAACATTTATTATTTGACATGATTAAATATCCTGAATATATGATTTAAGTATGATAATCTTTTCCTCCAACTTCAAGGTCAGGAGGGGCGGCTGTGAGGAGATACCCCTTGTCCAAGGTAAGGAGCAGGGGCTGTGCTTTNTGTCCATGGGATTCTGTCGGCCAGAATACTGGAGTGGGTTGCCATGCCCTCCTCCAGGGGATCTTCCCTACCCAGGGGTCAAATCCGCATCTCTTATGTCTCCTGCATTGGCAGGCAGCTTCTTTACCACTAGTGCCACATCGGAAGCCCAAATGTGTGTGTGTGTATAAAATATAAATTCCAAAAGTGGAAAAAAAATATACCCTAAATTGAGAATTTGATAAATGGGTTTAACAAAAGAATCAATGCACCTGAAGAAGTGTTGGTAAGCTGGAAGATGGCCAGTAGGAAATATCTACAATGAATCTTAGGGACGGAAGTAATAATAACACAGAAAAGGGGGTAAGATGTATGACACACAGTGAAAAAGATTAACCTATGTAAAACTGGAGTTCCAGAAGAAAAAAAAGTGAGAAAACGTGACAGAAATATGAGTTGAAGAGAGGAGAACTGAGAAAGACACCAAAACACAAACTCAAGAAGCACTACCTTGTGGATGGAGAAATTCATAACTAATGACATCATATCTAAACTGTTGAAAACCAAACAAGAAAAATCTAACAGAACTTAAAGGAGGAAGTACACATTATTCTTAAAGAAACAACAATAAAATTAAAATGGACTTCTCAACAGAAATAATGGAATATAAAAGTTGATAATGGGATTATATCTTCAAAGTGCTAAAAGAAAATAAACTAGAATTCTAGAATTGACAATCTAGAATTCTATATGCAGTTATATACTCTTAAACATAAAGAAAAATAAAGATATTTTCAAACTACCTACTATACTCTCCCCCCCCAAAAAAAAGAAAATTAAAAAAATTGTCATCGGTTGATTAATTTGAAAGCAAAAATTTTAAAGAGGTGTTTAGTTAGAAGAAAACTTTTTCTGATTTACACATGAAAATTCAGGAAAAGATAAAGAGCAATTAAAAGGTGAAATTTAAATCTTAATAAATACTGACTTGTTAAATAATGATAATAATAATACCTTGTAGCACTTAAAATGTATATAGAATGGAAATACATTTTTCAAGTAGCAAAAATGGTGTTAGAGGGGTAAATGTAATGTGCCCTAANAAAGAGGTGTTTAGTTAGAAGAAAACTTTTTCTGATTTACACATGAAAATTCAGGAAAAGATAAAGAGCAATTAAAAGGTGAAATTTAAATCTTAATAAATACTGACTTGTTAAATAATGATAATAATAATACCTTGTAGCACTTAAAATGTATATAGAATGGAAATACATTTTTCAAGTAGCAAAAATGGTGTTAGAGGGGTAAATGTAATGTGCCCTAAAATTTTTCCATTGTCTGGGAAATGACAAAAGTATTAATACACATGTTGCAATAAGTCAAGGATATATATACTGCATTTTCTAGAGGAATCATTAAAAGAATAGCAAAATAATATATAATTTATAAGCTAATAGAAAGAAAATGGAATTTTAAAAATAGTTCATCTTTAAATGCTTTAATATAATCTTTAAAAAAGATAAAATAGAACAAGCATGTTAAATTAAAAATCAGCAAAGGTATAGAGCATCTGAAAAAGCAATTAAGGAACTTGATCTAATGGACAAACTAGACTAATAACAAAGTAAACATTTTTTAAAGTACTCATAGAACATTTACTAAAATCATCAGTATGCTAGACAAGACATGTCTCAATCAGTTTTAAAAGCTTAAATCATTCAGTATATTTCCTATTATGGAATTTAGGTAAAAAAAAAGATAGGTAGAAAAATCCCTTATGTTTGGAAAATAAGTAATATACTTTTATCTAACTCATGGATCAAAAATAACCACAATGAAAACTAAAAAACAATTTTAATTAAATGGTGATTAAAATATAACAGCTTATAGAATGTGCCTAAACCCTTGTATAGAGTGAAGCATGTAGTTCTTAATACATACACTGCAAGGAAGAAAGGCTCAAATCAACAACAAAACATCTATCTTAAACAAAGAGACAAATTACAGCAAATTAAATCCAAAAAGAGAATGGAAAATAATAAATGTTAGAGAAACAAAAATTAATGAGATATGAAAACAAATGTGTGATCAGAAGTATCAACAAAGCCAAAAGTTGGTTATTTTACAAGGAAAATCAGCAGGACTCATAAGGCTGTTAATTAAAATAGAGAAAGGAAAAGTAGGGCAAGAGAAGGGAGGGGCTCAAATTAGCCTCTGGCAAAAGGAGCCATCACTATGTTTTATACAGATAGTCATGTTATAATAAGAGATAATTATAAATGATTATAAGATAATAAATCTGAAAATTTTAGATAATTTAAAGTCATTAATAATTTTTAAATAAAATGTATACATTTATTGAAAAACTAATTTAAGAATAATTGGAAACTCAAAATAGTTCTTTTCCTATTAAGAAATTAAATCAATTATTAAATAACCTCTCCCAAAAGAAAACTCTAAGTCCAGATGGCTTCACTTC
This sequence comes from Neotragus moschatus, assembly GCA_006410615.1. NCBI lineage: Eukaryota > Metazoa > Chordata > Mammalia > Artiodactyla > Bovidae > Neotragus > Neotragus moschatus. The sequence continues at coordinate 4,104,817 of SJYA01002489.1, read as the reverse complement.
TGAATTCTCCCAATCATTTAAGGAAGCAATAAAACCAATACTATAAAAACTCTTGAGAGTAGGAATAAAGGAACACTTCCTAACTTATTTTATGATGTAATTAAACTTTGATAGAAAAACCTGATAAGAACATTAAAAAAAGGAAAACTACAGGCAAGTTTATCTTAGTAACATAGATGAAAAAATTCTAAGCAAAACAATAACAAACCAAATCCAACAGTACATAAAAGGAATCATGATGAAGTGGGGTTCAAAATTCAAAACTCAGTCAATATGATCTATAATATCATGTGAAGAGAAAAGGGGAGAAAATCATGTGATTTTCTTGTATTTTTATCATCTTTATAGTTCAGTTCAGTTCAGTCGCTCAGTCCTGTCCGACTCTTTGCCACCCCATGAATCACAGCACGCCAGGCCTCCCTGTCCACCACCAACTCCCAGAGTTCACTCAGACTCGCGTCCATCGAGTCAGTGATGCCATCCAGCCATCTCATCCTCTGTCGTCCCCTTCTCCTCCTGCCCCCAATCCCTCCCAGCATCAGAGTCTTTTCCAATGAGTCAACTCTTCGTATGAGGTGGCCAAAGTACTGGAGTTTCAGCTTTAGCATCATTTCTTCCAAAGAACACCCAAGGGATGATCTCCTTTAGAATGGACTGGTTGGATCTCCTTGCAGAAAAACAAAATTCCATATCCATTCATGATAAACAGTCAGAATCTAAGAATAGAAGGAAGCTTCCTTAATCTGATGAAAGTTATCTACAAAATATCTATATTATATTTAGCTGTGATTTGTTGAAATATTCCTGATAATGAGAATGGAAACAAGGTTGTCCACTCCTGTTACTTTTTCTCAACTTTGGGACAGAGGTCCTACTCTATACAACAGGCAAGAAAAAGAAATGGAAGGTGTGAGAACTAGGAAGAAACACAACTGCACTTTTTTGGAGCTAAAATGATTTTAGTTCCAGCAGTTATGTATGGATGTGAGTTGGACCTTTACAAGGCTGAGTGCTGAAGAATTGATGCTTTCAAACTGTGGTGTTGGAGACTTGAGACTCGGACTCTTGAGAGTCCGTTGGACTGCAAGGTGATCAAACTAGCCAGTCCTAAAGGAAATCAATCCTGAATACTCATTGGAAGAACTGATGCTGAAGCTGAAGCTCTGATACTTTGGCCACCTGATACAAAGAACTGACTATTGGAAAAGACCCTGATGCTGGGAAAGATTGAAGGCGGGAGGAGAAGGGGACCAGAAGGTTAGATAAGTTTGGATGGCATCATCAACTCAGTGGACATGAGTCTGAGCAAACTCTGAGAGATGGCTAAGGACAGAGAGGCCTGGTGTGCTGCAGTCCATGGGGTCACAAGGAGTCAGGAATGACTGAACAACAACAAAATGATTTTAAACATAGAAGACCCAAATGATTTATAGCCAAACTGTTAGAATTAATAAGTGAATTTAGCAAGTTTTCTGTATCCCAGCTTGATAAAAGCAAATGGTATACAGTAGAATTAACAAATAGAAGTGAAAATGTTAGTCACTCAGTTGTGTCTGCCTCTTTGCGACCCCATGGGCAATAGCCCATCAGGCTCCTCTGTCCATGGGATTTCCTAGGCAAGAATACTGGATGGGTTGCCATTTCCTTTTCCAGAGAATCTTCCTCACCCAGGGATTGAATCTGGGCCTCCCACATTGCAGGCAGATTCCTTATGATCTGAGTTATCAAATAGAAAAGTGAATTTAAAACAACATTTACAACAGCAAAAAAAAAAAACCAAAACAGCATATATAATGAACACAATAGAAGAAGTATACTACCTCTACATTAAAAACCAAAACCGAACAAACCAAAAACATTATTGAGAGAAATGAAAATCATCCTAAATAAATAATATGTGACATGTTCATGAATAGTAAGTCATTGTAATATCATTTCTTCCAAAATTGATTCATAGTTTCAATAAAATTTCAATCAAAATGTTTGCATTTTTTTGTGTGTGTATATTGACAACCTGATTCTAAAATGTATAAGGAAATCCAGAGAGCCTGTAATAGTCAGGTTCTTCTTTAATAAGAAATAAAAAGCTGGAAGACTTATGCTACCAGACCTCAAGTCCTATTATAAAATGATAATAATTAACACTTTGAGGCAGGACTTCTTTGGTGGTCCAGTAGTTAAGACTTTGCCTTCCAATGCAGGGGTTATTGGTTCAATCTCTGGTCTGGAAGCTAGGATCCCACATGGCTCACAGCCAAAAAAACCAAAACATAAAAGTAATACCATAACAAATTCAGTAAAGACTTTAAAAATGGTCTACACACATACACATACCAAAAAAAAAAAAAGCTTTAAAAAAGTACTTTGAGGCACTGATGTAAGAAGAGGCCAGTGGATCAGAGGGAAAGAAACAGACTCACACATGTTTGATCATCAGAGGATAACAAAGATAACAGCGCAGTGTGGTAGGAAAGAAGCTGACGGGTGTTACACTTCACTTGATGCTGCTGCTGCTAAGTCACTTCAGTCATGTCTGACTCTGTGCGACCCCATAGATGGCAGCCCACCAGGCTTCCCCATCTCTGGGATTCTCCAGGCAAGAACACTGGAGTGGGTTGCCATCTCCTTCTCCAAAGCATGAAAGTGAAAAGCGAAAGTGAAGTCATTCAGTCGTGCTGGACTCTTAGCAACCCCATGGACTGCAGCTCACCAGGCTCCTCCATCCATGGGATTTGCCAGGCAAGAGTACTGGAGTGGGGTGCCATCGCCTTCTCCGCTTCGCTTGATGGTGTTATGTGAAATGAATACCTGTATGGAGAAAAAGTGAATCTCGAATCCTATCATACCATACAAAAAATCAATTTTAAATAAAACACAGATCTAACTGTGGTATACTTCTAGAAATAAACACAAGAAAATGTATTTATGACTTTTGAGTAGGCGAAAATGTTTCTTAAACGCAATTGATACTACACAAAAGGTGTTAGCCATAAAAGGGAAAATTTAAAAATTGTACTAACTTGAAGTCAAAGAGTTTCTACTCTTCAAAAGACTTGCGACCCGATGGACTGTAGCCCTCCAGGCTCCTCTAGCCATGGAATTCTCCAGGCAAAAATACTGGAGTGGATAGCCATTCCCTTCTCCAGAGATTTTCCCCACCCAGGGATCAAACCCATATGTCCCGCACTGCAGGCAGATTCTTTACTGAGTCCCCAGGGAAGCCTTAAAAGGCGTCACAGAGAGTGAAATGCAGACAGAAAATGGAAGAAAGTAGCAGCCACTCACTAATTCAACAACAGCAAACTCAGAATGTGCTGTTTAAAATCCCTGCAGTTAGATGAAACAAAGAACAAAGCCAGTGGAAAATGTACGAAAGATATGAGCATATACTTTACAAAAGAAAAAAGCCCAAATGTCTAATCAACACATGACTAGGTGCTCACCTCCACCAGCCACGGGAGGAATGCTGATTTAAATACAGCACCATGCCTCTCTGCTCCTACAAGAGTGGCTGAAAGGAAAAAACTAGGAAAGACCCAGTATAGGTAAGAATATGGAACAATTAGTACGTTCATGCACTTTTGTGTACTCTGGGTGATAGAATAATTGGCATAATCCACTTTGGAAAATAAGCTGACATTTTATTGTATGGCTAAGTGCTAGCATAATCTGTGATCCAGTGTTTTCATTCCTGGATACTTTTGCTCCTGTGACAGGACACACGCACAAGAATATTCATGTCAGTGGTATTTCTAAGAGCAACACACACACCCACACGTATTCCCAACACAAATGCCCATCAACATTAGAATGGTTAAATAGGGATATTTTAACACTGTGGAATATTACCCAAGGAATGAATTATATTCAGTAATATGGATAAATCCTAAAAACATTCATAAAGCTAAGTGATAAGGAAAGCCACAAACAAGATGACCCTATTTTTATAAAGGCCAAATAGCAGAGAAAATAGACCACATCCTGTACCCACTCGTGCATAGGTGTGTGTGTGCATGTATATGTAGTTTAGCTTTTTTGTTTTTTAAATTTTTGGCCACTTCCAATGACATGCAGGATCCCCAGCCAGAAACCGAACCTGTGCCCTCTGCAGTGGAAGTACAGAGTCCTAACCGGTGCACTGCCAGGGAATTCCTCGTAGTTTGTTCTTAAAAAGGAAGAGAAGATAGACAGAAACCCTGAAACGTCACAGTGGTTTCTTCTGGTGGGAGGGCAAGCAAATGAACCAGGTGAGAAGCTTGGGTATCTACAAAAGTGTTGGTAATCATCCAGTCATTTGGGTGGGTGATGGTTTCATTTTTAAGATTTAATTGTTTCTATTTAACATTCAAAAGTAAAATGTCCAGCATCAGCTTCTAGCCCAGTCTGGCTCATGCACTGTGTCATGAGTTGTTGACTTATCAGGTTTTGAAAAATAATTTATTTTAGTAAAGTGTAGTTGATTTACAATACTGTGTTAATTTCTATTGTAGTTTATATTTTAGTTGCTGAAAGCAGTGCACAGAAGACAGGTCTGGACTTTCTTATATAAAGAGATGGTACCCATCTGTATAATAGAACATTATGTAATCATTAAAATGAATAAAACACATACACCACAGAAAGTAGGAGAGGAAGAGAGAGAAAGAGAGTTTGATTGATTGAATAATGGTTTTAATATACTATGTGAAAAAAAAAAAACAATACCTTGAGCAATAGTGAAGGACTCCATGCTATTTATTTAAAGACATACATGTACCAATACACATTTTTGTGTCTTTGTGAATCTGCGTGTATAAGAGAAATCAGTGTATGCCAAAAGTGGTTATTTCTAGATGATGGAATTCATTTCCTTTATGTTTATCTGTGGCATATAAAGGTTGTAGAGTGAACATATAATGCAACTTTTAAAAGATGTGTGCTACTTTTAGATGGGGACTTTCCTGGTGGCTCAGCGGTAACGAATTTTACTTGCAACGCAGGAGACATGGGTTCAATCCCTGGGTTGGGAAGATCCCCTGGAGAAGGAAATAGTAGCCCATTCCAGTATTTTGCCTGGGAAATCCCATGGACAGAGGAGCCTGGTGGGGCTACAGTCCATGGGGTCACAAAAGAGTCAGTCACGACTTTAGCAACTAAGCAACAACAAATTTTAGGTGTCTAATTTATCATAGGATTTCCCTGGTGGCTTAGAGGGTAAAGTGTCTGCCTGCAGTGCAGGAGACCTGGGTTCAATCACTGGGTCGGGAAGCTCCCCTGGAGAAGGAAATGGCAACCCACACTCCTATATGTCGAGAAAGATATCCATTTTTACTAAATCATTCATGCTCTGAAGCAACTACAAAAGAGAACATTCTACATGGAATGAATTGTTTGTGCAAATCAACCAGTCCCTACAGTGGCTGAAATAATGGTACCAACCATCTCAAAATCCATGAGCCATGATGACACAGCCTTAGCAGCTGTTCATAACTAATATTTCTGCAGACTTAGTTCCTTGCAGCTTTTACAGTTCAGTGTCTTCTTCTGAGAATGTACATTCTGAACGTAAAGAAAAGGTACTTAGGTCAGCACCTAAACCCAAACCTTTATGTTCATTTTGATTTTAAACCTGCCACTCTCATCTCATGGAGAGCCAGGTGTGGGAAACAGATCCTCCTGCCTAAGTCTATAAAGCAAACCTCATCACTGAGTGTGTCAGAACCCAGAGATTTATTATAAAGTGATATATTTTCAAAGAGCAGCTCAAAGAGTCTTTTAACACTGAATTTGTCAGAGATCTCGCCGACATCAAACAGATGCTTTTCGCTTGGAGCATTTGACTCTTAAACTTCAATGTTTCATATGTTAAGTGATTGGAAACTTGGGAACCATGAAGTAATACTTTTCTCTGATTTGGAAAATTTGACTCTTTAACAATGAAACTTTAGATGCATATTAAGAAATACTTTGAGAAGTGGTAGAGTGTTTTCTTTATAGACAGACTATCACTTGGTCCAGTAATATCACTTTTTCAAAGATTAAAAAAAATTTCTGAAATTGATTTCATGTTAACAAGTTTTCTTTTAACCCTCTCACCCCTTTCCCCCTTGACTCACTAACATTTCTTGTGATTTCTCCTAAAAATCAAATAAGCACTACATGCCTGAGGCTTTCATAAAAGACTTCTAATGTGGGTCATTTGATTTTTGGCCTTAAGAAGTAAATCATATGCCAGGAGCTGGATTACTATCATGCCCTATTCTTGAATAAACATGGTGCCTCTCCTCAGCTGAGGCTCCCGCCAGTGCTTATATTTTTGCATACATTTTAACCCAGATGCCGTGAGCTGGTTATATTGAGTTTTCCTGGTAACCAATCATGTTATAAACCACAGAAAGCATGCAAACTGGAAGATGCAAAGCCTAGCTTTGGTTTATAGCTCTACTCAACTTTTGGTCTAACTGACTCTAACAACGTCTTCTGAACTGGATCGTAAGGGAGAGGGCTATTGCTTTTGGATTTCAGAAGCAGGCAGTGCCTGACATTCCTAGTGCACAGGAGGAGCAGCTGGGCCACCCATCATGATCTTAAACCTGCACCATAAATAACAAAGCACAAATGAGAACGTTCCCTAGTAAAGAAACATACGAATTTCACTTGACAGATGTTTCTTTGTAAGATTTTTACATTGTACTTTTCTATGTAAAACTAAACCAAAACTTCTTTAGTTTGGAATCTATTCCTCATTCTTCAGGGGCAAAGCCTGAACTAAAAGGAATTAATACTAACCACCCAGACAGAAGAAGACAGATACTGTAAGATATCACTTATAGGTAGAATCTGAGAAGTACAACAAGCCAGTGAATATAACAAGAAAGAAGCAAATTCACAGATACAGAGAACAAACTAGAAGTTACCAGTGGGAAGAGGGAGGAGGGCAGAGCAATACAGGGCAGTAAGAAGCACACACAACTGTCCACTGAAAAGGAAGCACAATTTGAGTTATGTTTTATTGGGGGCAAATGATGGCAGCATTTCAGTTAGCTCTGAGAACCTACTCTCAGGATATGGAGGGTTGGTCAATACATATGTGATTTTGGTGAAGGGGGAGTACGTGAAATCTAGTGCATATTTTTTGCAGAGGTCTCTTCTAATCTTGTGAAGTGTTCTGCCAGTCATGAGGAGCAGAAGTCCATGAAGGATTTTAGTGCTTTTTGAGATGTGAAGAGACACAAAAATTGGGCTCATAAAGTCTTCTCCTGAAAATATCTAACGATTTGAAAACCTGCACTGCCCGTTTTTCCCAGAATACAGGGTGCCTCATTCTTGATCTCCAGCCTGAGCTTCTTTCAGGGGGTGTTGAAGGTCAGCAGCTGCAACAGCACATGATTTAATCCTTGTAGAGGTAGATGGCAAGTGGCGATATGTCACTGACACTATTAGGTATAAAATAAGCTCCAAGGATATGTTGTACAACAGGGGGAAAATAGCCACTATTTTATAGTAACTATAAAAAGAATATGGGCTGTCCAGGTGGCTCAGTAGTAAAGAATCTGCCTGTCAGTGCAGGAGATCCAGGTTCAATCCCTGCGTTGGGAACATGCCCTGGAGAAGGAAATGGCAACGCACTCCAGTTTTCTTCCTGGGAAACTCATGGACAGAGGAGCCCTGTGGGCTACTGTCCCTGGGGTTACAAAGGGGCACACACGACTTAGCAACTAAAACAACATAAATGGAATATAACCTTTAAAAACTGTGGATAACTGTGTCTTACACCTGCTGCTGCTGCTGCTTAGTCACTTTGGTTGCGCTCGACTCTGTGACCCTATGGACTGCAGCCTGCCAGGCTCCTCTGTCCATGGGATTCTCTAGGCAAGGGTACTAGAGTGGGTTGCCATGCCCTCCTCCAGGAGATCTTCTCAACCCAGAGATCGAGTTCAGGTCTTCTGCATTGCAGGCAGACTCTTTACCACTAGCCACCTGGGGAGTCCATATAATACAACTATCACTTATATAATGTACAGTAACTGTATTTTAATAAAAATATTCACTACCATGTGACATATTATCTCATTGCTTTTCCTTAACAAGCCATTACCAATATTAGCAAAAACAATTATTGAATAATCAATCTTCTACCTGACATAGTTTTAGGTGTTTTTTAATATGTCTCATTGAATATACAGGGTAGTCCTGCCAGAAAGAAAGCAGGTTCAGAGAAAATGATTTCCTGTGCTGACATTCAGGACATGATGGACCTAGGGTTCTAAACTTAAGTTTTTGGATTTTCTATTAACCCCAAACACTAGTCTTTTATTTTTATGGAAAATGAAAATTAAATCTACTCATAAGCTAGGCATTTGTTTGTCATAAAGGGAGGGAGTTCTAGTGTCTGGCAATCCAAGCTGCGGCAACCACACGGGACGCATTGGCGTTAAGAGTTCTCTGCAGGAGACTCCCTTTTTGTTCTTGTCACTTTAGCAAAGTTATACTGTATCTCCAGCTCACACCTTTCAAATCTTTGGATCACACAAAGCCTTCCCTAACCTACTGATTCTTTCCTTAGATTACTTTATCAAAGAAATAGAAATGGAGAATAAGTAATTAACAGCTGATCAGACCTCTCCCCAAGCTTTAGCTTCAGGAATCTTGTGGGCAGACAGTGTGAACAAGATAGCATCTAAAGAAAGATCCCTCCAAACTGGGGCAACAATGCAGGATGCATGGGGAGATGTGCTGATGTTCAGGAAGCAGTAAATAATATCCTTTGCCTCCCTTTTCATGTTTGGATACATTTGACAAATCAGACCCAGATGGAGATGAAAAGGTCAACTGTATTGGTGATAAAGACAATTGGGTAACGTGACTTTAGGTCAATTGATGAAAGGGTCTTCCTTATTCATTTCAAGTCTGAACCTTGGGCCAGCCTACAGGAACATTTGGACCTTGAGAATAGGATTCCTGCCCCTCATTCACCTCTCATTGCAGCCTTTGGATAGTTCTACTCATTTGAGTGTAGGGACCACAGGCTCTATCTGCCAATTCTCTCTCAAGGATAAGTAAGAGATGAGGCAAGGAACCAGGCCTGCTGTTTTAGTGGAAGTTTTTAGAGAATGGGTTGCTGGTGATCAGTTGTGTCTAACTCTTTGCCACCCCATGAACTATAGCCCATCAGGCTCCTCTGTCCATGAGATTTCCCAGGCAAGAATACTGGAGTGGGTTGCCTTTCCCTCCTCCAGGGGATCTTCCCGACCCAGGGATCCAAGTCGAGTCTCTGGCATCGCCTGCAATAGCAGGTTGATTTTTTACCACTGTACCACCTGGGGAGCCTAAAGAACAAGGGTGCAGGGTGAAAAACAATTTTCTATGAACATTCTTCAGCAGCTTCACTTCTTACCCATTAAACGTAAAATAAACCAGAGGTATGGCTTGCTGCTCACCCTCACCCCCAGCTGCCTGGAACTCCCCACCGTGCACACACAGGAGAGTCCCTCATGGTAGTTCAGTTTCTAACCTCATCAAGCCCTAATTCCTCTTTTGTTTATCCACCTCAGTCCAGAGTGTGCCGTTTAGATTCTGTCATGATAAGGTGCTGAAATGGGCCAAACTTTATACTAATCAAATCAACTCTAAGCCTGGTTCTATCCTAGGACACAGATTCTCTCCTTACTCTTTTTCCTATTTCACATTGACACAGGTAGCTCAACACAGCTTACTAGAACAAAGGCACGATCCAGAAACTCCAGTTATAAGTAATGATTCACCATAGAGATGCCTCCAATTTGATTAAAGTCATTGTCAAATTCAGCGAATATTTACGGTAAAAATTCCCTTGCTCTGAGTTAAAACGCAGTAAAATACGAGTTCACATCAAAATCTGAAAAACATCCTTCCCAAATTTATCATTGTCTACTCCATGCCTCAGTAGAGCTGTGATTCTTTCAACTGTGGCTCTGAATGACTGAAGTTCCTTTAGGACTCCAGAAGTTGAGCAGTCTAAAACATCCTGAGATTCTGATTTTTTCTATGGGATGTCTTCAAATGCCTCCAAGTTGTAACTTGATCTGTCCTTTTTACCCTGTAATTCTGCAACTGTAATGTGATATTGAAGATGAGCCCTCTTTAAACATCTGAATCTAAATAAATGAATGAATGAAATGAAGCTCTATTTTTTAGTCTGTTTCCAAAGCACAATTCACTCATTTAATCATGTTGCTGATCTTATGGTCCAGAAAGACGTATAAGATATCCATCTGTGTGTAAATGTCTTCCAGCAGTGATTCTTTCACAACTGCATCATGAAAACCACACAAACATACAACTGCCAGTGTAGTATGCTACAGAAGCTAGTTTTTATTTTTCCAGATATTTTTTAACTAGGACCTCCATATTTCAGACTATATTAATTGTCTTTTCCCATTTGGAGTCATTGTTTGACAAATATCTAATAATAGTGGAAATGTTGTGGTCCTTTTTTTGTCCCAGTTAATGGGTCATTTTCAAATCCATTGATCTGTGTCTGATGAGTAGGGAAAATTCCACTAGTCACTTCAAAGTGACCAAATAAACAGACTCAGTCATAAAGATTGGATTAAATGCCTGTAGAGAAAATACTGTAACTTAACTTCATTCCAGGCCTAAATATGAAGAGTTAAAATATTATGATGCATTCTAGAGGCATACTTGAGGAACTGCCAAGATTCCCATTATAATCCTTCCTTGTCAGGAGTTTATATTCTGTCACATTATAGTATGGCTATAAATTGGAATATAATACCTAAATCTCACTTTTACGTTTAGACTTTATCATTTTAAAAGTATTATATATGCTAACACAAGTAAACACACACCCACATACACACACACATATTATGAATCACACATATATTTTTGGGACAAAATTCTTTCTCTGTATCCCAAGATAGTGCTTTTCTTTTCTTCCTTTTTTTTTTTTTTAAACACACCTCAGGGCACGTGGAACTTCCCTGACCATGGATCACACCCATGCCCCTGGTATAAAGCACAGAGTCTTAACCATTGGACCTACAGGGAAGCCCCAGTGGTCCTTTAATAAAGGGAATTCAACTGCCATTGTGACCAACTCCCCAAGTTAGCTTCACATTTCTGATTTTCCCAGATACTTCTGGACCTCTATCTATTCAATCTTTTGCTCACATTAATTCAGCAAACATAGACTAAGCAATTACTATGTGCCAGGAAGTAGGTTCTATGCTGGAAATATCAGCAGACCAAGCAGGTCACAGAGACAATACATAGTAACAACATGCTTGGTCTTCATTTCTATAGCCCATATTCAAATCTCAGTACTGCCATTTATTTTCTAATTACTTAATCTGTAAACGTTTTTACCTAATCTGTTACCTGGACCTAACCTGTGCACTATCACAGTGCCTACGCATGGCAAACTCTGAATGAGTGCTAGCTACTATTATCTGACAGTCTCTTTGGCTGGGCCAAGGCCAGAGACATTAAGACAGAAAATTAAAAAGATCATTAAAGAAATTTCTCTTGATGTACAGATTTTCTGGGACAATCCTTGACTGTATATCTACAGAGATTTGAACATCTCCAGGTCATTCATTCTACCCAAGATAATGTCTGTCGCGTTCTTCTCTTTTTTCTCTTCTCTGGTTAGTTTCTGGTTGAATTCATATAGAAAATGGTCAAAACGTTTATCTAAATAGTGGTAGCAAGATTATATGTTTGTTTTCATGCTTTGTCTTATTTTATATTAAGCTTATTATTTAAATGGCTAACTGAAAAATTTAAAGAATATAAGGTTTATATTGTTCTTTGTGCTGATATAGGTAAAATAAGGCATTATTTTACTTTATGGTCTCCCATTTGATTTTCTATGATAGTCTGAACACTATACAACAGATGGTATGTACAAAGTCTGTGACAATTCAAGACTTTCTCAAAGGCTAAACAAATGCTCTGTATTTAGGTCATTCATTAGTTACAATTTGTTCATGGAAGCAATTCTTCTTTAGCACGGCTTATGGAGTATTTTGGGGTTTTACTCAGGCAAATGAAATGGTACTCCGAGGAAATGATTATTATGAAGGGTTCATCATAGAACCATATACACTGAGATCCGTCAAGTTTTTAGAAGTCATCTTGCCCACACGTACATCTCTCATTCTGACCTTGTGGAAACTAAGAGAGATGTGATTGCTCTGCCCAAAACCATAGAGTTAACGGCAAGTTCCGAAGCCAGGTCCTCAGATTATTATTCATCTATTTATTCATTGATTTTTCATTCACTCATTATTTCATTTATTCAATACATATATGTTGGACAATTGTTATTTGCCAGGGACTCTGCTAGATGCTGGGGCTCACACACATACGTAGTTGCTCAGTTGTATCTGACTCTTTGCAACCTTGTGGACTGTAGCACACCAGGCTCCTCTGTCCATGGAATTCTCCAGGCAACAGTACTAGAGTAGGTGGCTATTTCTTGCATCACGGGGAGATTCTTTACCACCGAGAGCCACAAGGGAAGCAGATATGCTGAGGATAAGGTGGTAAATGAGATAGTTCTGCTCTAGTAGCACATACACTGGGAAGGGAGTGGCGGAGCAGGTGGGCAGACTATTATATAAGGAGTTATAATATAGGGGAAACAAAAGAGCCGTCAGGAGAAAAACCAGGGGAGGTCCAATTTAGCCTTGATGATCCCAGAAAGCTTCCTGGAGAAAGAGAAGTCTGAACTGAAAACTGAAGAAAAGAACAGACGAAAACCAGACAGAAGAGAGAAAACAGAGATAAGAATAGTAGAAAGTATGATCAAACTGGACCCAGCAGTAAGATAACTGATATAACTCTGTATTCAAAATGAAGACATCACTGCGGCTCTGACATAATGCCACATGTTGTAATTACTAATACTGCCTCTGTCATGAAGGCAGAGGGTAATATCATATTACCCAATAAAATGTGTTGACAAAATCTTTGTTAACCATTGGAAACTTCTCCCTACCACTTTTATCCTCCCACACAGAGGTTCTGAACCTTTGTTAAGGGCCATTGTTTAGTCAATGTGAAAGTGACAAATGAAAATTTTAGTCGCTTAGTCATGTCTGACCCTGAGACCCCATGGATTGTAGCCTGCCAGGTTCCTCTGTCCGTGAAATTCTCCAGGCAAGATACTGGAGTGGATTGCCATTTCCTTCTCCCAACCCAGGGACTGAACCCTGGTCTCCTGCTTTGCAGGTGGATTCTTTACTGTCTGAGCCGCCAGGGAAGCCCAGTTTGGTCAATATGATCCAGCAAATAATGTTACCTGAAAAAAAGGAGTAATTTTCTGTTGTACTGAAAAGAAAGTAGAAAGCATTTAAACAATGAAATTTGAAGTATATGGAATCCATATTTTATTCTGCTGATGACTGAGTTAGTGCATTAGTGTACTCAAAGATTTCTCAACCTCAGTATGTAGTAGGGGATTTTCAACAAGTGTGCATATTCGTTTGTGCTGATGTGACTTTTTATGTTGTTCTAGGCTTTAATTTCCTTGATTATCAAAGTACTTAGTTAACAGCTTTAGTTTCTTGTTGGCATTTTCTCTGAACCCAGACAGTCTTAAGGTGTTGAAATTTTAAGTTTTTTTTCTCTTATATTCAACTGGTGTTTAACTGACCTGAAAATTCATAAAAAGTTCGAATGGATTATTTGACTGAAATAAAGTTCATTATTTTAGTACTTTACATTTTCACAGAAGATTAGGGATGCTCTGGGGTACAGAAAAAAAGGATTTTTACTAGGATTATATGAAAGAATGGACTGTTATAATAGAGATACATAAAGTGATACATTTTTGATTATTAGCAGACTTTTACTGATGGGTGTCTGATATAGGTTTTAGGTCAACAGACTTTTATTGATGGATGTTTGATATAGGTTTTAGATGAATGAATGAAACTATAAGTGAATGTATGAAATTAACATGAAGTCTGATGCCGACAACTAAAACCATGAAGGTTTTTGTACGGTAACTTCATACATAATAGAGGCACCATTACTTTGAGATAACTGAATGCTATAATTGCTAATACTGTCTATTCCATGAATCTTAGTATGCCATTATCCAATAAAACGTGTTAAACAAAATTGTTGTAACTGCTGAAAACTTTGTCCCACCCTTTTTGTTCCCCACAGGAAACCGTATCTTCTCACTTGTAACACCCTAGACAGTAAGAGCTGTCCCCTGCCTGAAAGGATCTTATGCTCCTAAATGGATGGAATCCAGACATGTTAGTGGATGACTTCAGTCATCCCACATGGGACTCATATCATGCACATTTTCCTTTTTTTAATTTTTAATGTCCATATGTTTGTTTGGCTAGAAATCACATTGTATTACATGCTCCTATTATTCCACTGTATAACAATTTTATTTATAGGCCATTCACATGAGGACTAATTTCTTTGATAGAAAGACTGCTAATACTTAGTTAAGCTACCTAGAATGAAAACAATATTGTTGGAACTCTGAACATATGTCAAATCTTAAAGCCATGTCCTTGGTCTTTCCCCTAAAAATGAAACTTCACAATGTCAACCTATTTTCTTGGCTCCCTACACAACTGTGCCCAAGGTAGACAAGAACTTTATGAAATGATGGCAATTTGTATACAATTCATATAAAACAAGCACGGTGTACTTAATCTCTATACTGGCTTTGAGAAGTCTTCCTGATGCTAAGACTATGCTAGAATTCAGAGGCTCACATATATAATGAATATGTCTTAGAAAACCACGTAGGAAGTAGCAATTTTATTTTTGAATACACTCTGTATGTGTACACATACTTCGTAGAAGGGGCAAGCTTGATTTCCATGCTACTCTGCAAAAACATTTTTGATCAAGTCACACACTTAAAAGCTGAATGTAAAAGAGATTGTCTGAAATACTAGAAGAGCATTGATGTCAAGTCAGTTTCTGGCCTATTTTCCCACCCTGATGCTTAGGTAATTAGATTATGCTCTGTAAACAAAGGATTGGCTTGACAACCTCACTTTCTCCTGCAACATGGTCTGGTAGTAATCAAAGATGCCTCAGTATTAACCTTAGAAAGTGTATGTTCTCCGTGAAAGAAGTTTTCTGTTTCAAGAATGTCACCTTTATGTTTCAGATGTTTACATTTTTGCTTACAGATGTGGCCATGAGCAAGTACACCAGTTACTCTGTGATTTAAAGGTGTGGCTGTGTCAACCTCTGTAAAGTGTCTTGTCATCTTGTCAGCCATCTAAAACCATATGTTCAGCATTCAAAGCCAAATAACATGTTAATTAAATTAAATTTTTTTTTTTTTTTTTGCTTAAGGCATCTTGGTCGAAGTGAATTATGATGTACACAGAGGAGAGATCCTATATGATATAAAAACTACACAGAAAGCCAGTGTGGAAAAAGTAATATTTTTTAAAAGTATTGCTTTTAAATCATTTTGAGTGATTTTGATCTTTTTCACATTCTTATTTTCATCAGTTAAAAGGATAAAGAAATGAGCAATCTTTGACATTTAAAGGAAAGATGTAACCTTTATCCTACTTCCAACCTAGAGGATGCATGTACATTACCCATTATCTGTTTGCAGATATAACTTGTCTTAGGGACTCCACAGTGTAGAACCCATAAACATTTCTAAGTGATAAAAATACCATATCAGCAGTAATTAAATACTATGTTTTATAAAAGAACCAAATAAAAGATATTCCAAAAATAAATGAGAATTCTACAGGAAGAGGCTGACTGTTGTTCCAGTTGTTTTACAGCAGTAGGGAGGAAAGAAAGCCCATGGAGTTATGAACATTTGCTAACATGGAAGCAACTTTTTTTTCTTGTTCAATGTGTAGATTGTCATTACCATTTTCATAACTTAAAATATGCTTTAGTTTTAAACTTATAACATTTCCAATTATCTTTAGTTAATTCTTTGTGCATAACTAAATGTGAAACTCTTTACACTTTGAATTCTACAAGTCTTGTTGATTTGATTATAGAGAAAGAAACTCTTATTTAAGGAAGTTATCTAATACTTTAGACCATTTGAGACTCATTAGTAATTTATCAGTTTAATAACTTAGGCTTAAAATTCTATCTATTAAATGTAAGCTCTGGCATGTTAACTATTTTCCAAAGTTCAAAATAATTTTGACTTGAAGCAAAAGCATTTCTATTTGAAGAACAGTGATAATGATAGTAAAACAACAATATGTTAGTATTTTCTTTGTTCCAGACTGGAACAAACACACATATATCAACTGATCTTCAAAAAATCATATAAAGCATATAAAGCTTGTTATATTTGTCACATACATATAAGAGAACTCAGGACCAGAACACTTAACGATCTTGGCCCAACATAACAATACTTAACATGTCATGTTAGTCAAACTCTAGTTTGACTAACCTTAGGTGTGACAGTCTTTCCCCACAAATATGTCATATCTCTTCTTCAAATGCCTAGCACAGCTTGTCCCCTTTATATATGGCAGTGATTATAGGCAGAGGTTATTACTGGCTGGGAAAGCATTTTGCATTGGTATATCTGATTATGTTTTGTTATTCTGTGTATTTTTTTTTTAGATGATGGTAAAATAACAGAATGACTACCATCTTAACTATTTTTATAGTTCAGTTGCTGCTGCTGCTGCTAAGTCACTTCAGTCATGTCCGACTCTGTGTGACCCCATAGACGGCAGCCCACCAGGCTCCTCTGTCTCTGGGATTCTCCAGGCAAGAATACTGGAGTGGTTTGTCATTTTATAGTTCAGTAGAGTTAACTATCAGAGAAGGCAATGGCACCCCACTTCAGTACTCTTGCCTGGAAAATCCCATGGGCGAAGGAGCCTGGTGGGCTGCAGTCCATGGGGTCGCCAAGAGTTGGACAAGACTGAGCGACTTCACTTTCACTTTTCACTTTCATGCTTTGGAGAAGGAAATGGCAACCCATGCCAGTGTTCTTGCCTGGAGAATCCCAGGGATGGTGGAGCCTGGTGGGCTGCCGTCTCTGGGGTTGCACGGAGTCGGACACTACTGACGCAACTTAGCAGCAGCAGCAGCAGAGTTAACTATATTCACATTCTTCTGAAACATATTTCCAAAACTTCTTCATCTTGCAAAAGTGAAAATATATATCCTTTAAACAACTCCTCCATCCTTTCTGACTCATTCTTGGTTAAACCACCATCCTATTTTCTGTTTCTAGGAGTTTGACTGCCCTAGGTTCTTCACTTAAGAGGAATCCTACAGTATTTACTGCTTTGTGACTGATGTTTCCTTAGTATAATGTCTTCAAGGTTCATTCATGTTGTAGCATATGTTAGAATTTCCTTCCTTTCCAATGATGAATAATATTCCACTGTACATATACATACCATATTTTATTCATCCATCAGTGGACAACTGATTGCTTCACCTTTTTGGCTATCGTGAATAATGCTGCTATGAACATGAACACACAAATACCTCTTTGAGACTCTGCTTCTAGTTCTTTTGGCTATATACCCAGAAGGGAAATTGCTGGATCATAAAGTAATTCTATTTTTAATTTTCAGAGGAACTGTCATATTGTTTTCCATAGCAGCTGCACCATTTTACATTTACACCAGGGTACACAAAGCTTCCAGTTTCTTCACATCCTTCCCCAACACTTGCCTCCCTTTTGTGTTTGTGTCTGTGATAATAACCATTCTAATGGGTGTGAGGTGATCTCTCATTATGGTTTTGATTTGCATTTTCCTAATGACTGGCAACGTTGAGCATCTTTCATATGCTTGTTGGACATTTCTATATCTTCCCTGGAGAAATGTCTACTTAAGTAAGCCCTTTATCCATTATTAAATCTTTTTATTATTGTTGCTGAGTTGTTGCTCTTTATAATCTGAATATTAACCCCTTACCAGATATTTTCTCCCATTCTATACATTGCATTTTCACTCTGTTGATTGTGTCCTTTAGTGTACAGAAGATTTTAATTTTGATACAGTCCAGTTTTCTAAATTTACTTTTTCCCTCTGCCTGTGGTGTCATATTCAAGAAATCACTGCCACATGAAATGTCATGAAGCTTTCTTCCATGTTTCCTTCTAAGAATTTTATAGTTCAGCTCTTTGATCCGTTTTGAGTTAATTTTTGTATATGACATAGATAAAAGTTCAACTTTATGCTATACTTTTTTTTTAAGTGTGTGTATATGTGTAAATGAATTGTAATCAGGTTATCTGAGCTTGGGCATTCCTATTAAGTTAGTGGAGAGCTAACTCACTTGAAGTAAAAAAATACCACTCTATTCCAAATCAATGTAATAAATATTTCCTAAAAACCTCACACAGATTTTAGCTGATATTTCTAAAAGGGAAAGCTTCATTTCTGAATAAAAAGGTATCATTACAGAAGAAATGAAGATTTAGAATTTCAGGAGAAAATTGTCTCCTGAAAGCTGACAGCCAGTTTTAGGAAAATAACTGTGGTAGAGACATATAGAATTTCAGTTATGTATATGGACAAATTCTACAGTGCCATGAAAAGTCTATATTAAGTATTCTCTATGCATGGGGCAACAAAAGAATCTGTATTTCTGAGACAGCTTAGTATTTAGTGAAAATAAGGCAGCTGGTATACAGCACATAGAAATAATTACATACACATATTTATTGGTGATTGTTTGACATAGCCTTTACCCTTATGAGAATATATATGCAGTTGCCCATAGATATTGATGTTCAACAAGTAAGGGAAGTGTGCCAAGCTTGTCAAGGAATGCCAGATAGTCTGCAGAAAAGTTGATGCAGACAAAACATCAGTCTGGCTGTACTTCCCCAGAGAGTGTTTTTCCCATCTGTTTTAAAAATGAAGATCCTTTTTAATTTTATGTTTTCTCACTTTGGTGGTATTATTAAGGAAATAAGAAAATAAAGTTTGATAACAAACATTTTCCATCAATTACCAGTGCCATGCTGCTGCTGCTGCTGCTAAATCGCTTCAGTCGTGTCCAACTCAGTGCGACCCCATAGACAGCAGCCCACCAGGTTCTACCGTCCCTGGGATTCTCCAGGCAAGAACACTGGCGTGGGTTGCCATTTCCTTCTCCAATGCATGAAAGTGAAAAGCGAAAGAGAAGTCACTCAGTCATGCTGGACTCTTAGCGACCCCATGGACTGCAGCCCACCAGGCTCCTTCGTCCATGGGATTTTCCAGGCAAGAATACTGGAGTGGGGTGCCATTGCCTCCTCTGTACCAGTGCCATACATCCTCTAAAAAACCTACACACATATGAATACATACAAGCATATATATATATATATACACATCTATATGACATATATAATATATGTAACACATTACATAAAATTTTATGTGTATTAACATACATGTTTGTCTGACTATACTTATATATTCAAGCCTAACCTCTTCTTGAAAGAAAACACAAATATTTTTAAATCAGGGAAAGACTGAATGAAGATGTTGCAGGTTGTGATAGCTTCATATTCTTGCATTGTTTCAGACAGCATTAGGACAGTTATTTCCATTGCTTACAATCACACTGTTTGATGTTTTCAGTGTTCTCCCCTAAAATATATTAAACAACCCTTTCTACGTTCTTGTCATCTGGATCTCATCCCCATGCATGCAAGATATTCACCCACGTGGCCCTCCATCTGTACAAAATTGTTAAGGGAACTTAAGGCTGATTTACTTAAAATTCCAAGCATTTCAATATACTGGCAAGAGGGACTAATTTAAAAGTAGAATTATATTTCTTTTAAAATGCCTTTCTATAAGTTAGCTGTCATTGTTAGTAGTTTTATGAGCTATTTTCAGGGATTTATATAAGTAAATTTTTTTTAAAGGACCTCTAAAGTGACTTCTGAATCAGAATAATATCTGTTTGGGTGGGTGGCCAAGTGGGATTCTGTGACTCTGCCATGAAGATTGGACTGAGACTTGCCTTGGCACAGTTTGTCCACAAATTAAGCTTTTCCTCTAGAGCTGCCTGAGTGAAAACAACTTCCCACCAGCACCCTAGAAAGCTTCTTTGCACTAATTAGAGGGGATTTAAACTGGACAAATGTGGATGTCAGCTGAATATTTAGATAACACTTCAGGCATTAAAACCAACTGATGTAATAGAATAAGGTGAAAGGAGTCACAGATGGAGACAGAGTATTACATTTGGGGATTAGAGGTTGTCTGCTAAACTTTAATTACAATGGCACCTAAGATTTTTTAATGATATGAGATTAACTTCATACATGTTTCACTTGTATGTTGCTTTTAGACACTATTGAAAACATCTAGTCAGGACAATAAAATCCTATCTAAACTAATTTTCTTTTGATCAATGGATTGACGCTGCTAAACTGGGCAAATAGCAAAAATCTACTTGTGGGTGCACGTTCAGTCAAGTTTAACTCTTTGCGGCCCCATGGACTGTAGCCCGCCAGGCTTCTCTGTCCATGAGATTCTCTAGGCAAGAATACTGGAGTATATTGCCATGCCCTCCTTCATGGGATCTTCCTGATCCAGGGTCGGAACCCATGTTTCCTGTCGCTGCTTCAATGCAGGCGGATTCTTTACTGCTGAGCCACTGGGGAAGCCCTTAAGAACCTACTTGGTAGTTATTTAGTGGTTGCTTCTTCAGCATCCATTTCCTCTCCTTCCAGCTTCTTCTTTCCTAGCAGAATCCAACCGAGTTTAGATATCCGCTTTCCATACAGCATATCATGAGAAAGTGCTCCTATCCACAGCTCTACGAAATGGACCTTGATTTAACGAAATCCTGACAACCCCACTTCTCTTCTCTTGCCACCAACTGGTATAGAAATGGGCATGCGACCCAAATCTAGTCAGTAACACATGGGAGAGAGCCTTCCAGCGTGGGAGGAGGGCAGGACCTTTAGGAAGGTTTCACACTCAAGAAAAAAAGATGGTTTTTCTTCTTCCACTTGATGATGTTGTGTCTGAATGGAATGCCTGGCACTTCTGAGGCTGACAGTCAGAGTGGAGCTGGCCTGAGAGCACAGTTAGCCCTTTGAGGGTGGTAGAGCCATGGGTTGGAATGAGCCTGAGTCCCTAACAGCTTAGCTGTGTGGTGGAGAAGCCAGTGCAACCTCTGGATTTCTTATTACGTGCGATAACACATGTATTTATTCACTCAGTTTATAAGTCTACATGTATGGGGGCTTCCCTGGTGATCCAGTGGTTAAGAATCCACCTTGCAATGCAGGGAACTTGTGTTCTGTCCCTGGATAGGGAACTAAAATCCCACATGCCGCAGGGCAACTAAGTCAGAGCACCGCAACTTAGTTCTCGCGCCTTAAGGAGGCTTCGTGTGATGCAGCAAAGATCCCATGCTGCAACTAAGACTCAGCACAGCCACTGAGAGAAAATGTTTAAACATCTTTTTAAAAAAGTCTATATACATCAGGCTAAATGTTTGCACTAACTCCACCCCCAGCCACAAACAAACTCCTAATGACCTATGTGATGCTGTTAAGAGACCGGGCCTTTGGTGATTAGGTCATGAGGGAGAAACCTTCATGAATGGGAATGATGACCTTATAAAAGGCCCTAGAGAGCTCCCTTGACCTTTCTGTCATGTGAGGACATAGTGAAAAGTCATCACAACCCAGAAGAGGACCTCCACCAAAAGCCTGGCCCCTTGATTTTGGACTCCTAGGCTTTAGAACTATGAGAAATAAATGTCTGTTCTTTATAAGCCACTCAGCCTGTGGTGTTTTGTTATAACAGCCCAAGTGGACAAAGACAGTCAGTATTTTCTATTACATGCTGTTCCAAAGCATCTAAACTGATAAAATGTCCTCTTAAAATAGACATCAAGCAGTAAATTATTATTTAGTTAAATATACACTGTTCTTTTGTAAGAAAAGCATATCACAGAGAAAGAGTGATATAATAACATTCCCTCTTTTCTTCTCCAAGGTGTCAAAATCCAAGGATTATTTTTTAATGTCCTTCTTTAACCAATTATTTTCATTGCCAAGTCCTATACAATCAAAAAACATTCCTGTGGCGATTTTCCAAAGCCATATCGTACAGCCAAAGTTTCCATTTAAAGTATAAGTTTCGTCCCCAGTGGGACATACTAAATTTAAGGAAGGGTGGTTGTTCAAAGTGCAAGACTACACAATTCTCAACACCCTAAATGACCAAAAGGAAGAAAAAGATGCAAAAATAGCATTGCAAATGTTAGTACTTAAAAGTAGGAAGAATCCCAAATTCACTTCACAAACTAAGAAATATTAGCCAGGAAAAACATAATTTCGGTCAGAGTCAAATATACAAATTTAGGTCAGAGCTGACTTCTGGTTTTGAAAGAGTAAAGTTGAGTGATAGGAAGTAAGAAAAGGAAATTCTGAGAAATCTTCTGATCTACTATCATCTGGGTTCAGATTTCCTCTAATGAAGCACAGATTGGTCACTAGAATGCAAGCTCCTTCAGGGCAGGAATTTTTGTCTGTAACGTTAACCACCATATCCGAGCATTTACAATAATATACAGTGGATGCTCTTTGAACTAATAAACACAAATTCTGTCATCTTGGTGGAATTGGACCCCTGCATAAGGGTGTCAACAAGTTTAGAAAGAACAGATGTGGTTTTCTCTATATATTTACCCAACAGAAAGAGTTGCTGTGAACTTCAAATTAAAAGTATATATACTGTTAACAAAGTCAGAGAACTTTGACTAAGTATGACTTTATTTCTAAGGGAGCTGGGGCCACGTAGCATCGTTCTGAAAACTCCTATGGAAGGAGGAGACTGTTGGGAGACTTCTGGGAGAGATTACATGGATTGTAAAAAGACAAGTGACGAAGTCTTTCTTGTGCTGTGCCTTCTCTTTCTTCTTGCACACATTGCTGTGGTGTGTGGATGAACTGTCTTGCTCTCTGGCAGTCATTTTGTGACTATAGGGTGACAAGTGTCAGGAAAAAGGTCAACATGCTAGGAATGACAGAGTGAACAAAGAGAGAAGGCTAGATCCTTAACGACAGCATTGGACAGCTATACCAAACCAGTGAGCACTTTTCCAACTTTTCTTTGTGAGATTTATAACTGTTTTAAAAGTCACAGTTGATCGGGATTTCTGCAGCTAAAGTCACTCTGTACTGATAATTCTAAACTTTAACACATTTCAGAAAAAAGTCAGAAGGTATTCCATTATCATGCATTATCTCTTATTTAAGGTAACAAGTTTATGAATTCAATTGACCATGCAAGAAAACAGCAAAGACCAAAAATAACGCTGTGCTTATGATGACAGGGGCTAACAAAGAAGGACATATAAGAAATGTTTCAGAGATGGACTCGACAGAATTTGAGGACTAGATTTAAGAAGGTTTAGATTAAGAAGTGAATGAAAGTGACTCGATTGTTTCTTGTTTATGGGGCTGGGAGAAAACTGTTTTCTTAGCTATAAGGTGAACATCAGGAGTAGAAGCAGAATTGGGCGGAAAGGATGATTAGACTTCTAAACCTGGTGTTGATGCTCACGAGAGGAAGTCAATGAACTGATAGATATCTGGCAAGGAAATTTTGGTCTGGTGTTCAGAAGCAAGATGGGTGTTTCAATCACAAATTATAAATCAGACACATAGAGGGGAGTGTTTGACAGCTTCCATGGTGTAAAGACTCCAACCATGACCAATGTCAAACTATCAGCTTGCAAAATTTCTGTAAAATTCACAATTGGAAGATGGTAAAATTTGGCTCTAATACAACTCAGGAGTAGAATAATCACTTTTATTGGAATTAGACATACATGTATGAACTCAGCCCATATATGCATATATGTATTTATATAATGTAAATATATGCAAATGTATGTATTAATATATTGTTTAATATTTATATGTATATATAGATAATATAGAATATACATAAGTATATATACATATACCTAAATACAGTCATTAATGTGTGTATGTATATACGTAAATTCATCCACAGTTCTTTCCACTAGGTCCTGAAAACAAATATCCTAAAGAATGAGTCTACTCAGTGTCCAGATGGTTTCTGAATTTTATGTTACACTAAATCAGAACCAGGAGTCTTTGGAGAAATAATTGATTTGGTGGCTTGGGCAAGAAAAATACAGGATGTGCCTGATACATCTTTTGTGAGCTGTAAAATAACACAATGTTCAAAGAAGGGAAGGAACTTGTGAAAAGAACATTGAATCCAACTCAAAAAGGCACTCACTGGCCAATTCTGGGAAAATTTTCGGTATCCAAAGGAAATGACAGCATCATATTACAACCCACTGAATAATATAGGAAGCCATGAGTTGATTTTGATATAAGCAAATAAACAAATTAAAACTTTGATGAAGAATAATACATTGCCATGGTTTCATATTACTTCTTCCACAAAATACTTATTAATTGCAAAATGTACAGAAGCAACCCACCCTATTGATAAAATGATCAAAGTAAACATATCTAAATATGGGCTATATTGAAACCATGAGGCATTTGATAAGACACAATTAGGAGTAAACATTGTCAATTGTATATTTCTGCATAAGAGTAATTAGCCCAAATGCAATTGTGAGGAAACGTCAGAATAACTCAATTTACAAGAATAACTGGCCATGGCAACCCAGCAGGAAGTGCTAATTATGTTATCAGCCATTCATTGCTTTTCTGTTTGGTTTTTTTTTTTTTTCTATTGCCAGTCACTTTACTAGGTGTGAAAGTCACTCAGTTGTGTCTGACTCGTGACCCCATCGACTGCAGCCCACCAGGCTCCTCTGTCCATGGGATTTCCCAGGCAAGAATACTGGAATGGGTTGCCATTTCCTTCTCCAGGGGCTCTTCCTGACCTGGGGATCAAACTTAGTTCTACTGCGCTGTAGGCAGATTCTTTACTGTCTGAGCCACCAGGGAAGTACTGAAGAGGAAAAAAAAACAATACCCCTTGCCTTTGAGTTCAAAATTCAGTGTTGGTGGGACCAACATATAACAAATAAATACAGAAACAGGGAGAACACAACACATTCTTCTGTCAAAGACAATTGGGCAAGGATTGGGTCACTCAAAATCTGTGTCTTAAGTGTTAAGAGTTTGTCAGCTGAGGGAGGAGAGAGTGGAGGTAAGAATATGCTAAAGGTAAATTTGTGCTAAAGGTAATAGGTAAAGGTAAAGTTGAACTGTGGTGTTGGAGAAGACTCTTGAGAGTCCCTTGGACAGTAAAGAGATCCAACCAGTCCATCCTAAAGGAAATCAGTCCTGAATATTCATTGGAAGGACTGATGCTGAAGCTGAAACTCCAATACTTTGGCTACCTGATGTGAAGAACTGACTTATTTGAAAAGACCCTGATGCTGGGAAAGATTGAAGACAGGAGGAGAAGGGGATGACAGAAGATGAGATGGTTGGATGGCATCGCCGACTCAATGGACATGAGTTTGAGTAAACTCTGGGAGTTGGTGATGGACAGGGAGGCTTGGCATGCTGTAGTCCATGGGGTCACAAAGAGTCGAACACGACTGAGCGAATGAACTGAACTGAAAGTTGTGAAAATGTGTGGTGTGTTTAAGGAAAATCATGTGTATGTGTGTGTGTCTGTGTCTATGTATTCACATGCACTGTGACTTGGGAGAAAGGAAGGGGAGGAGATAACACTGAAATAGTAGCTAGGTACTATATTGTAAAGGGATTTACTGCTTAGATTAAAAAAAACGTTAATTGGTTTCTAAAGACAGTGGGAAGCCTGCCCAAACAGCGGGGTTGTTAGGTAGAAGAGGTGGCCATTAACTCTGATGGCATGCTGGAGAATGAACAGACAAAAGAGATCAGAGGCAGACTGATCACCAGAACGAAGGCAGAGATGATGAGGTTGGTTTAGAGGCCAAAACGGAAACATCTCATTGATATAACATCAGAAGGCTTTTTTAACTGACTTGATGAAAAGATGAGAGAGGGGGAAGAGTAGGGTACGACACAAAGATATTATTATGCAGAAGGAAGGTCATGGAAAGCAGGTCACAACAGAAGTAGGTTCTGGAGTGGACAACAAAGTAATAATTCTCCACTTGCTGTGCTGGGCTCTTTACATATAATCTGCTAACAAATCCATTTACAGGTAAGGGAACAGAAACTTGGAGAGTTTTTTTTTTTTTTTTTTTTTTAATTCAAATCACATTTGGAAAGTGTGAAAATTTTGCAGTGTTTTGAAAATACAAGATATATCTTGGCTGTCTGACAATCAGGTGGGAAACTCCAGCAGGAAGTGTAAAACACAGATGTGGAGTGACAATGAGAGCCTGGGACCAGAGGTGTAGCTATGGAGCCAGCTTTTCAAAGACATAAAATAGAAGATCACCCAGAGAGACGATACAGTCTTCAGGCTGGAAGACTTGAGTCACCAGAATCAGGGGTTAATCAAAGTGTCACATTCTATAAAGATATCAAATAAGATAAAGACTGGAGTAGGTTATGGGATTCAGAAATTAGAACTCTGAGAGAAATGGTTCTGATGTAAAGATAGAAGTCATTACAAAGTCTTAAATCGGTGCCAGTACTTAAAAATGAGGCTGGGTCTGCTATTATACTGAGGCAGAGACCACTACACTCATTTGGCAAAATGGTAGAAATGGGGCCAAAAGGAGCCTGAATAGGAAATATCTACAAAGGAAAGGAAATGACTCTGAACCTAAAATGTTTGACATTTATGTGAATATTTAGCTATACCTTCTGGATATAATGTGTCATAGTGAAAGTTTCGGTCCTGCTTATTTAGGACTACGCATACATCACTGACTGCCTCTGGATCTCAGTTTCAGTATGTGTAAAACCATCATCTCTGAATTCCCTCCAGCAGTAAAAACTCTTTGATTCTATGGCAGAACTAAGACAATGTTAACTGGCTGCCTTAAAACCCACTGGATGTTTCACGGAATAATTAAGAAATGTTTTTTAAAAAAAGAATTCTAGCTACTATTCGAAATCAGTATATTTTTCCAATTGCCATTTAAAAATTCTGGTTTGAAATTTAACTAGAGATTTATTGCTGTTGAAGTGAAATTTTTAAAGAGAACCATTTATTTGCTTCTGCCAATTGCATGCTGTGAACTTAGGTTTTAAAACTTCTTTCTTGCTGTATGATAGAGAAAATGGCTTAATACTTAATGCCCAAGGGAAAGACTTCCATTGCTCAGAAACACCCCCACCCAATTTTTAAATAATTTCATTGGCAAAAGAAAGCATACCAGCAGTGGCCAAAATTAATATGTCAAGTAACTAATATGTCAAATGTTTCTATAATTTCTATTGGACAAACCATCAACTGACTAGAAAAAAATTGAGATGGGAAGAAAGAAACAGAAAATGGAAACAGAGTGAATTTTTAGTTAAAATAATACTATGGCCTTAAGAGTAGGTAGTGAAATGCCAAAATAAAACAAACAAATAAGTATGAGTTTTTTATAATAACAAAAATTGAAATAACAAGCTGTTTTGAAATCAGCTCTAAAATGAATTCAAAATAGAATTTAAAAGCGTCAACCTTTCTCATCACTTCTTAAAAAAAAAAAAAAAAAGGAAAGAAAGATCCCAGAGGCTCTGAACTAAACTATTGGCAAAAACATGTCTCTTATGGGCATTTTGCCCAAAATATGATTTCTTCAAAACAGGATGTCCACTATTCATCATAGACCCATTAATTCTATTCCCAATATAAAAATCACATATGGCTTTTGCAACCAATCCAGGACTAAAAGGTCGAAATAATATCACAAAGGTAATGTATATAAGTACAAAGAAAGTGTATTATAAAATAATATTTTACATTTTAGTAAAATATCCACCCAATATTTCAAATTAAATTTCACACTCATTTTCTAGAAAGGAAAGAACAAAGCTTTGCAGGGTGCTGAGCAGAATTTGAGGGAAGTCCAAGGGAAATGGCAGCAAACACACTGAACAAATTGTCCGGTCAAATGGTCTTCCAGTTTAGTTGCTCTTAACAAGGAGAAATTGATAATAGAGAGGAACAAATCTGACTCCATATCAGATCTAGTCTTCTTCCTGTGCCGAGTCATGCTAGCTCTGTACCACTGTTGCCTACACTCTGAACTATTGAGGATGGTCTATTCTCAGGGCTCTGACCTCCGTTTACATAGAGATAAAAAAAGCTGCAGAGCAGAGAAAAACAGTTGTCTTGTTGGAGATTTATAGGAACATATTGACCTGACCTACATGGGCAGCTGCAAGAACAGAGGATTCCTACACCAAGAAGTTTGCCACAACTAACCACACCCCTCCCTCACCTTGCCTTTAAAAGTGTTTTGCTGAAACCCTTCAAGGAGTTTGGAGTTCTTTGGCCGCGAGCCACCTGTCTCCTTGCATGGTTCTGCAATAAACCTTCCTCTGCTCCAGACTCCGAGTTTTCGTTTAGTTTGGCCTCACTGTGCATCAGGCATACACACTTGTGTTCAGTTACAATCAGGGAGGCCGTTGTGGGCTAACAAATGGATCCAGACAACTATCCAACTGGTACCCTGTTCGTCACTAATTCTCCTCCAGTGGAAGGACCTTGGTCAATCTCAGTCATGGGCCCACCCCTTCAGAATAACTGATACTAACATTCATTCTGTGCGAGCAGAAGGATCTTTTCTCTTGCAGACAACAGTTACAGAGACAAGTACCTGCCTTGAATATGAAAGGAGTGAAATTCACAGTTCCTTTGAGATTTCAGGCAAGTCTTTGGAATGTTCTCGGGTTCGTCTGGCAGATGGGGAGAAGCCTGTAGGGATGCTCCCTAGGGAGGAACAGAACAGCTGGGCTGGCTTATGGCTCAGACCCTCTTGCAGTCTCTTATGCCAAACTTAGATCTGTTTGAAGAAAGGAGTAAGAGGCCTTGGAGCTTTACTTTTTTGCAGTGGGCCCTGCCTGCATTCAGGGAGCTTCGGCCCTCCGGGAAAATTTCTCTGAGACAATTTTCCATGGAAAACCACAGATAGGTCATTGATTGCCATTCAGGCTTCTATTGTCTTACACTTGGTTGACAATGCTGACGAGGTTGATCCCCTAAAGACCGAGAAACTGACTCCAAGAATCTAAATAAATTATTGCACCCCTCCCCAAACTGAAATGTGACTTCTTGACTGCTCCTGCGTGGAGTCACTCTCCCTCATCACGCCCCTGTGACCCTCCTGTCTCTTTTCACTCGGCTGGTTTAAGGAGCAAGACGGTTAGGGGCTAGGTAACATTGCTGTGTTTCCAAAAGGGATGAGAAGTCACAATCTATCAAATAGGTTGGGGAGTGTCGGGAAGACAAGTGATTCAAACTTTTGTGGCTCTAGTAGATACTGGCAACTACGTTACCATCCAACTGGGTCCCACTAGTGAGTGTATGACCAAATTCAACTGCTGGGATTTGGACAGAGTTCACAGTAACAAACGGAAGTTCATATGACCCATAGAGTGGAGTCCTCTGTGTTGATTCAGTGTATTATTGTTCTGGCTTCCACTGCTGAATATGTAACTGGTATTTATGTTTTACATGCTTTGTATTGTAAATGCCGATAAGATCCAAAAGGGGTTCTTCCTGTTTGGGAAAAGCTGCATGTAGGGAGGTGCTGATACTTCTAGGGCCCTACATCTTCAACGATCCTTTTGAGCTACGAGTCTCTGTGACTGATGCTGCTGCTAACATGAGCTTCCAGCAAAGGGAGGTGGCCTCCACTTGGAGGTGCCCCTTAGGGTTTAGACTCATTGCCTCCTCGACACAACTACCAGTTTTATCTCTTCCGAAAGCAACTGTCAGCTTACTATTGAGCTCTTATTGAAACTGAGTGCCTGACCCCTGGAGGAACTGTGATTCTCTGTCCTGGTATTTCCATTTTGGGATAGATCGACAGACTCGGTGACTAACAAAGGGAAAAGCATCCAGTAATGGAAATGGTACCTTCGAACATGCAGCCAGCCTGGCCCCAGAAGCATCTTGGCACTACATGAAAAAATGGCAGCTATTCCACTCCCCACCTGTAGCAAAGTTGCTGGCTCAACAGTGCCCTTGATTCACAGAGTTTCCCCTTAATGTCTGGGCCTGCTTCACTGATGGTTTGGCTAAGCTGACATCTGGTGATGTCCACTGGGCAGCTGCAAACGGTCAGGCTCAGGGCCAGCTTATTCAGAATTCAAAGTGGACAGGGTCATTCTGCTCAAGAAACTCAAGGGCATTATTATAGTTCTGGCAAATATGACACTTGATAAATCTCATTATATTTTTACTGATTCTTGGGTTGTGGCCATGGCCTGATTATTTGGACTGTCACTTGGAAAAACCACAGACTGGAAGATTCAAGACAACCCCCTTTGGCACTGCTAACCTAGGAAACAAATAGTGCTTGCTGATTGAACTGCCTGAGTCATGCATGTAAGGGGACCCATTTGCTGCTGAAACTGACTGGAATCAAGCTGCTGGTTGAGCCTGTCCTGCCAGACTGTCAGAACTGCTTACTTGAACCGTCATTAGACTAGACAGGTGACACATCAACCATTACGTTGGACACAAAGTAAAAGAACTTATGTTTTTGATCCACAGGCTACCCCTGCATGCCAAACTTCTGAGTCCTGACTAAAGCTGACCTAGTTGTCTGACAGCAAAGGCAACCACATGGCTGGGGCATCACCCAAACTTGGTCCTGACACAGTGATTACAGCTGACCTTTGACCTCTTCTTGGGGTTATCGGTAGTGCCTCACTGCTTATTAAGACTTGGTTAGCCTATGTGTTGCCGTTTCAGTGGATCATGAAACTAATCTATTTTTGGCTTATATTTCTGGATGACTTTCAGTCTGGCAATGGGGTGCCTTTTGTTGCAAAATAATTCAACAATGGGCTGGTAGTCAGGTATTCGGCAGGCTTTGAACACTCCCTGCAATTTACTGGGATTTGGTATTGTTGAGAATTCAGGGATTCTTTCTTGTAAAAAATTGACTCAAAAGATGTCTGGCTCTGCCTCCTTCACTTTCTTCTGGTCCACACACCTTGGTAAGGCAGTCTGGTCAAGGAACATAGCTGTCCTCAAAAACGGACCACCTCCTCTCAAATGTTTCCTGGGTAAAGAATAAAGGGTCAGAAGTGTTGGGAGATCATATAAAGCTCTTTTGAGATTTTGAAGTTCTTGACCACTGAGTGTGATGCTTCTTCTTTTCCCTATTGGCAAATCAGGCAAGTCTGGTCGTAAACCTTCTGGAGGTGGCATGTAAAAGCAGACAGGGAATTCAAATTACTCTGGTTTACAAATTTGGGTTTATTTTGATGACATGATCTTAGATAAATATGACTAATTGGCTGAGCACAGTGTTTGTTGAGTCCCTCTGTAGTGGGGAGCCAATGTGGGGGGCATGACGGGTCTCCATAGGTTTTATAAAAATACTTTTGTCCCGCTTGTACTCAACCTGCCTGGATGAAAGGTCTGGGTGCAAGTAATGGTCAACTAGAGAAATGATAAAGTTACAGCTGCTGGAACAGGATATATATTATGAATAAATGGAGAGAAAGCAACAGGAAAGAGCGTGTTTAATTCCAGGAACTTATGGGGATGAGAGGGACATTGTTGTCTTTCAGGACTACCCCTGGAGATTTCCTCAAGCTTAAAAACACCCTGGTGAGGTTTCCCAAACTGTTACAAGCATCTTAAATTTAATTGACTGCTGGGCCTGCCACTTGTCTACCTCCTACCACCTTCTTGAACCTCACAGAAGATTCAAGACTTGCTTACCAGGCTTCTTTACCAGTCAGTCCTAAAGAAAATCAACTCTGAATATTCACTGGAAGGACTGATGTTGAAACTCCAATACTTTGGGCACCTGATGCAAAGAGCCAATTCACTAAAAAAGACCCTGATACTGGTAAGACTGAAGGCAGAAGGAGAAAGGGGCAGCAGAGCATTAGATGGTTAGATAGCCTCACCAACTCAGTGGTCATGAATCTGAGCAAACTCTGGGAGACAGTGAAGGAGAGAGGGGCCTGGCATGGTGCAGTCCATGGGGTCACAAAGAGCTGGACAAGACTCAGTGACTGAACTTCTTAACCTTACTAAATCTGTGGAAACAGCAAAGGATGGCCCCCAGATCCTGAAGAAACCCTTCCCTAACAAAAAAACACCTGTCAGTATACCCCACCCTTCGAGTTCTCTCTCCTCCACCCCTTCTCCTAACTGTCCCTTTTTCATTCTGTGGTATGGACAAATGCCACACACCCAGTGGCGTGGATAAAGGGCACAGGCCAGGTGACTTCCCTCGGGGCATTTTCTGCAAAAACAAGGACTAAACTCAATTTTTAAACTGAGAACTCAAGCTTCTCAGCTGGCCAGAAGGTCATGCTGGAGACACTGTTATCTGTGCCCTTGGCTGATGGAGGTCCCATTTGAAGGGCCTGACAATTGTAATGTAGGTATTAACTTGTATCACTGGAAAACAGAGTGAGTTTCACCTGCCATAATAGGCTTTCAAGTGTGTTAGGAAATACCACAAATAGCTCATGCAGGTCTAGGATGACTGGAGATTACTCCAAGATGAAGCTACCATGACTATTTGGGTGAGCTTACTAGACAGATGATAACCAATTTTGTTATTTACATACAGCCTAAGGGATGTGATCTTACAATGGAAACCATCCACTTTGAAGAACTGCTATGAAATCTGTGCCTATCTTGAGCTAAAATGCTCAGTGATCCTACTTCTCTCCTGGAAGTGTTCAGGTCCACTTAAATTCATGGCTGTGGTTATTGTGGAGGATACATTGACCGAGACTGTGGCCTCACAGGCCAAGGTGGAGTCTGTGCAATTGCCCCTGCAATGCCTGGGTGAGTGCTTCCGTCTGGGTAGGAGGGGGAATGCAGAGCCATAAGGACAGGTGGCCTCCTGAGGCACATCCTTACTAAGTCACATGATTTGTCTGGCTGGACTGGACCACAGCCCTGGGACCCACAGCTGAAAGCAGTGCTGCAGGTTGACTTCATTCTGGTATTTGGAATCCTGTTCACAGTAGTCTTAATGCAACGCTGTATGAAACTCACTGGGCTGATCTGGTTGCAGCTAAGTGGCAGAATTTAACAAGTATGACACAGATAACACCTGTGGGGGTGTGCATCTTATCCTCAGTGTAGGAAGACGCTGAGGCTACATTTCCCTCAGAAGACTATACCCGTGTATACCCACAGAAACTATTTCTAAAGGGTAAATTAAAACGTAGAATCAAAATATACATAACAGTACATTTGTTCTCCGTAAATAGAATTCTAGCTTTTCTCGTGTTAAAATTATATACAGTTTTGTGAAGCAGCTGTCTTTGTGTATTATATAAACTGAGTTTTCTTGAAATGTTTGGATGCCTATGGTAATTTTGTTCTCTTATTGTGTATCAAGAAATTCCTTTTATATGATAAAGACTTATGGTTTAAGCATATTCTGGCCGAGTGATATCTGGATATTTTACTTTACACATCAAAGTACCATAAATTGTCAACAGCCAAATTGCTGGTATGCTTCATGCTTCATATTTTGTTCTTAGTACATTTTGCCATATTTTAACTGAATTAACTGCCTATAAAGAAAATATTTAATTTTCTAACCACTGATGGCAAGCCTTCCTGTTCAGTCTTTAGTTGAGGAAAAATGCCATTAAGAAACATTTCACTTAAGGATTACAAAACCAATAAAGCCCATTATAAAAATTCAAACATTAGAAGTATAGACTAAAAAGTGAATGTCTTCCTTCACTTACATACTAGCTTTCTCTCTCCTCTTGTGCAAAATTCCAGTCTCTCCCAACAGATGAACACATATAATTCACTGTGATGCTGATTTACACTTTCCTCTTGTCGCCATTCTTCCTCTCCCAGGTAAGAAAGTATCAAGACTATTTCAACTCTCTTGCCTTAGGAAATGTTTATGTGGGTGAAGCAACAGTGCAGGAAGAAAATGGCTGAGTGGTTTTAAGAGACCACCATATGGGTAATAGTTATCTCAAGGTGAGTGAGCCCTGGATACTGGAGGGACTCCCCTGAAGATACTGCTCTAGGCAAGGGGGCCCCAGACTGGCATAATTTGGAACGAGGTAAAACGTAAAAGATAACTAAGGCTGAATATCCTATCAGCCTAATGGGTAGGGGACTAGAACCGGATGGAAGATTATCTATATGAAATATTTAGATACATCTTCTATGTGTAGATCAAGCTGTGAGGACAGATTTACAACCATTACACGCACACATCCCTCTACCTCTGGTAAAGCAAGTCTAGCAATACCTTCTTTCTGTAACTTTAATGGTTTTTACATATGCTGTAAAATTTGATCCTCGAACACTTTTACAAAGGAGTATACTGCGGCAGAGGCTGAGATTTATCCCAGAATACATAATTCTTAAGGGCTTCCCAGGTGGTGCTAGAGGTAAAGAATCTGCCTGCCAATGCAGGAGACGTAAAGATACGTGGGTTCAATACCTGAGTCGGGAAGATCCTCTGGAGGAGCGCACAGCAACCCACTCCTATTCTTGCCTGGAGAACCCCTTGGACAGAAGAACCTGGTGGGCTATAGCTCATAGGGTTGCGAACAGTCAACACAACTGAAGCGACCAAGTACACATGCATGTAATTAAGTTCTAGAACAAACATTCACCAGAAAAAAAAAATCTAGATTCCTTTCTTTTATGTATGTATACATATGTATGTATGTATGCCTTTCTTTCTTGGTATGTATATACTCAACATATATAAGCCCGACACCCTTATCTATGACATGTACATGTTACTCTTAGGGCAAGTTGCAGCCATAAGGGCTTTCAACATGAGAACATGAGTGATACCATGTATATTCAAGGCAGACCATTTAAAATTTCAGGAAGTTGAAGTTCATTAAAGGCTTAAGATAATTAAAACATTGCAGAGTCTCCTCTGAGGGAATTCTGGACTTCTAAGTCTCAGTCTCTTTTCTTTTCTCTTTCCGTTTCTTCCTCAATCCCTCCCTCTTCAAATTTACAGTTTATTGCTTCAAATAAAAGGAGAATATGGGACTTCTGCTTATAACTAGGATAGCCAAGATGGAAAAAGAGGGACCAGGTTTAGGTTTTGACCTGAAACAACAAAGAAGCTGGGCCACATTTGTATTTTCAGATACTGGGCACTGGTACTACAGGACAGTCATCTTTTAGGAAGGATTAAGTGCCCAGCTTATTGTGTGAAGAATTTTTTAGGCCACAGCGTGGAGAGGAGACTCAGAGGAAGCTGACAGAGTCCAGAAGATCGAGGCTTAGAGTTACAGGACAGAGTATTAGAGAGTTGCAAGATTGCCAGGGCTCTGCAGAAGGCTCTCTCAAATCTTTAGCAAAGTGTTCACCATCAGATATGTGTAGGAGAAGAGCGAGCCACCTAAAAGGAACAATCACTGAGGCTCAGAGAGGGCTGGGAAAAGTCTGAGTTCCCACTAGTCAGTGTGTACAACCTCACAATCCAGTATCAGCTAGGGTCTAAAGGAAGCTAGAGGGGCCTTAACAATATCACACAATGAATATTTCAGAGCCCCCTCCCGCTCAAAAAAATCTATCAGGGATAAATATTATCATTTCATAAAGAAAAGGAGGCCAATTCATCAGAGGAACATAATCATCTTATATGTTCATGCATTTAATAACACAGTCTCAAAATACATAAAGCAAAACCTGAAGCAATTGCCAAATGAAACAAATTCACAGTTATAGTAGGAACTTTCAATCCTCCTCTCTCAATAATTTATAAAATAAAGAGGCAGAAAATAGGTAAGGATACAGTATATTTGAACAAAAATATCAACCAACTGGACCTGACTGATATGTATAGAACATGCCACCTAGCCTGAGCAGCACGTACTGCCTTCAGGGGTACACAAAACATTTACCAAGACAGACCATATTCTCGGCTATAAAAAAAGGCACAATGAATTTAAAAGGGTTCAATTCATATAAAGAATACTTTCTTAACCATACATTAGAAATGAACAGCAAAGATCTTTAGAAAATTCCCAGTATATTGAGACAAAATAACACAATGTTAAACAACCCAAAGGTTACAGAAGAAATCAAAAGGGAATTTAGAAAGATTTGACCTGAATGAAAGTGAAAACACAAAATATAAAAATCACGGGATGCTTCTAATATAAAACTTGGAAGATTTATAGCATTAAAGGAGTGTTTTAGTTGAAGAAAATATGAGAAAATTTTAGTGACTTTGGCTTTCTTAAGACTGCTTAAATATGACTTCAAAAGCACAGAGTATAAATTTTAAAAAATGAATAAACTGGACTTCATCAAATTAAAAACTTCTGCTCTTTGAATTATACTCTAAATAAGGCAAGCCATGAATTAAGAAAATATTGGTAAAACATCTATCTAACAAAGGATTTTTATCTAGCATATATAAACAGCTCTTACAATGCAATAAGAAAAATAGCCTAATAAAACACACACGAAAGATTTGAACAAAGATATCGTCAATTTATATAGATTGCAAATGAGCATATAAAAATTGCTTTAAGAAAAAGCGAATTAGAAGCACAAAGTGTTATACTATATATCCACTAGGAAGGACAAAATTTTTGAAAAAGACTGGCCATACTGAGTACTGACTAGGATCCGGAGAGCAACTGGAACCCCAGGATTGGAGCAGAGCAGCAGTCTGGGTTCACAGAAGGGAGCTCTGCTGAGACCAGGCAGCCTGGATTTTAGTCTTCGCTCTTGAGGCTTTGGGAAAGTCTGTATTCCTTCTATCACTATTATCAAATACCAGTAACAACTGGCTGTGTTTACTTCATCAAGCTCTAGTGATGATAAGGTGAGATAATGGGAAACCACTTTGTAAACATGGGGTACAACGTGATTTGGGCTTCCCTGTTGGCTCAGTGGTAAAAAATCTGCCTGCCAGTGCAGGAGCTATGGGGTCGATCCCAGGGTTGGAAAGAGCCCCTGGAGGAAGAAATGGCAACTCGCTTCAGTATTCTTGCCTGGAGAATCCCATAAGCATGACAAAGAGCTGGACACAACTGATCGACTGAGCACAAATACACTGTTATTCTTTCAAAAATAAAATAAATGTGAATACATAAATATATTTTTAAAAAGGCAATTTAAAGAAAATGATAATGAATATCATGCTAAAATCTTTTCATGACTTCTCATTGCTGTTAAGCTAGTTTAATTATTGTAAAATTTCAATATTCAATTACTTAAAAGGCCTCCAAATATTTACAAAGAATTTGACAAATAATACACAGGTGTTTGCCTAAATTCATGTTGACCATTTAAGATCACACTACTATCTATGGTGCTCAGTTTGTCAATAACAAGCAAGTAAACTGTTGATATTTCTTAGTATTTTAATAATTATTCATCAAATCAGAACCAGACAGTAAAAAACACTTTTCATAAAGACATTACTTGTATATTAACACATCCATCTTGATTTAGTCCGGTAGCTTTGTAAGAATCCATGACTTTAGTTTCTCTAGTTCTGCTTTGCTTAACTCATGATAAACACCTGGGAAACTGTGAAACTTTGTGCTCACTCCTAGAGATTTTAACACTGAATTTGTCTCTTCACCCCAAGAATGAAGAACTAACTCATCTGCAGTACCATGACATTGAAATAATTCAGGAAGAACACCATCACTTTTCTGAAGAGCCTAGAGAAGAGGATATAAACATGGAGAAGTTTAAGAAATCATTTAAGAACAGTATATATTCTTGGAAGTCAGGGAGGGCAGAAAAATTTCAATTTAACCAAAGCTTCAATATTTAAAGGGGAAAAAGCAGTAGTGGCGGTGATGTCCGAGGTATATATTGATGGACTAAGCTCAGGAGCTTAGCTGGTTGATAGCACTATAGGAATTGCAGTTGTGTGGGACCTGCATTTACTCCAATGAGGGCTGTTTCAGAAACAGTCAAAGCATTTCCTGAAGAAACCTTGTGTTTTGGGAAGACAACCCTTTTCACAAAGAGTGGAGACAGGGAGGAACACAAGGGAAAAATGGCATTCTTGTTCTCATTTCTGTACCTGCTGGTTCTACTCCTGGTAATGAGGCTGTATCACTATTACAGTCCATTCATAAACTAGGAATAAGGCTGCAAAATAGGTGTCAGTCATGTAACTTATTCTTTGGTTTGATTAAGTCATAATTAGCAAACCTAGCTAAAATCATCTTCGTTTTTAATATGTATACAGGATGCATATATATTATATACATATTTTTTATCCTTTCCCCTTTGAGACTTTGATTAACAATATTCTTTGCACAAGGCATTTCTTAAACCAGAATGACCAGCTGGAATTAATCAATATAGCTAATTTGCCCATGAATTCCCAGGAATGCTCTGTGAAGCAACCATTATTGTGTAATTATCAATGCCGTTTTAGTTTCAATGTGTGACTGTCTCATTTTTTGTCTTCTGTTTTGCCTTTAAAATCTGACATTTACCTGGTAAACAGCAGATGTTTTATTCAGAAAACTAGAGAGAGCAAATACTCCTGCCACATCTCGATGATTTCTATATGCCAAATGCATTGCCATGCACCCTCCCATAGAAAATCCTCCTAAAAGAAGCAAAAATTCACTTGTCAGTAAAATCAGAATAATGCTAATTTGGAACAAGATATGGCTATGCCAATCTTCCATAAATATCTGGAGACCTAAAAGAGATACAGTGCAGAAGAAAAATTTAGTCTACTTTAGATCTTACGGAAAAAGACCTGCCATGAGTAAATAACACTATTCCATCTACGTCATCGCTAGTAAAATAATTTGTTATAAAAGGAACTAGAATTGCACAAAGAAATAAATCTTGGTCATCAAGTAAAAACATTTATCATAATTCAAAATATATGAGTCATAACACAACTGTTATTTACTTAAACGTCTAATGTCTACTTATATTTTGTTTATACTTACAGGAGTACTCACACCATAATTAATAACATGCACCTTTTTGTCTTAGTTGCCAAATTATAAGCTAGAGTTTTTCATATATTTCTTAGTGATCTTTGAATTAGGAAAGATGATCAAAAATTTGGTGAACTAGTTAAAATATCTTTGTATTATCATATTATTTTGGAAACTAACTTATGATGGTACAATTAAACCATATACTTATATGTACTTTTAAAAAAGCTTGGAAAAAATTTATTCACTTAACAAAATTTTATTGTCTTTTATGAGCCAATCACTGTCATTGGAGTGCCACTAGTCACTGGAGATATGCAAATTAAAATACATGGATCCTTCTGCTCGAGAAGGAAAGAGATACGTCGCAAAGTGTGGAGATGGGGACCTGACACGACACAGCACAGAGCGTGGCTCAACTTAGAGATGTAGGGTGATATTCCCTAGCGTGGCTGAGAATTAAAAGGCATCTCATGGTTTAAAAGAAATCGGCATGTTATAGAAAGTAAGCCTGCAGAAACACAGTTTTTATTTTTGGAGAAATTCAAGAGCGTAAATAATACTTTTTGCCAAATGTACCTAAGCAAAATACTGAATGTGACTAGTGTGACTGAGGAACTAAATGTTAATTTAATTTTACCTAGTTAAATTGGGAGTTTAAATACTCACATGTGGCTAGGGGCTATGCTATTGGACAATGACATTCTAGATAACCTAAGCTGCATACCAATGATTAGAAAAAAAGCTTCAAAATTCATAAATTGAGCAAAAATGAAACTAGTGTTTCATTAAGAAAATAATGTAGCTAATTAAATTTGATATTTAAATCTAAAGTGGTAAAGATCTTAAAAAAGTCATACAAAGACAAAATGTGAACAAAAATAGGTTGGTAAGCAAAAATATATTTAAAAATTATTATAAAACCACACCTACTGAGAAAATTTTACACCTTAAATGCCCCCAGCCCGTCACTTCATTTTTATTAACTAATCACTTTATGTGATTTCAGAGTTCCTTGATGGGTCCAATCTCACAGCAATAATAAAAACTAAAAAGAAAACACTTTCTTACATATGAAATGTGATTATCAACAAAGGCATCCAAAGACATTTAACCTCAAGTTCAATTCTCATAATTTATAATGGAGAAAAATGTACTCACTGAAAATGTATTATTTTAAGATTCAATCTAAGCCCCTTATCCGTTTATAATCTTGTGAGGTAGTCTGCAATTCCTCACCAGTGATCTCTGACAATACAGTCACCTTTAACATTGTGGACACCAGTGGGAAAAGGGACTTTATGCATTTTTTCCTTCTGATAGAAGAAAATTTAACACAAAGGACTAGTTATTTGAATGCATTTTCCATCTAAGTATCTAAAATGCAATATAAAATATACTGTTCAATGAGTAAATACCAAATAGAAAACTCATTGTAGGTAATACTTATAATGTATATTTATAGTTGCTGGCAAAGTATTAAAATGTCAAGAGTTAACATTTCAACATACATTTAAGATTAACAGGCTGAATAAAGCATGTTAAAAAATAATAAACCTAGCTTTTATGAACTCTTTAAATGAAATAAAACAGTAACGATGTATAAAAACTACACTGGGAAAACCAAGCTAATCTATCTGAAAACAAAGTTGGGGGCAAGGGGACAGGGAACTTACAATTCATATTTATCATCAGTTGAACAGGATTTTTAAAATGCAATAAAATCCACCCTACATTCAAATTTCAACAATTTTCCCATTTGATTTATATGTAATTATTCTTCAGACTGAACTGTGATAAAGTTTCAAAAATTTGGGAACATATAAATTATGCCAACCATATTTGTATATTTTCTCTTATATAAAGTTCATAGGATAAATAGAATATTTATCATTTTCTATGGAAAGCTATTAAAACAGCAATCCCAAGTCTTAAAAGTTCTGATGATTACTGTTGAAGAAATGCAAGTTATTTAAGACATATATATGTTGTAAGAAGGTAGAAAGATGCTATCACTTTCCAGTTTTACCTCTGAGATCATCAGAACATATATAATATCAGAAAAGTGAGCCTGGATATTGTAGAGCTAGGTTTCATCTTGTTAACTGCTACCATCCCTTCATTTTAATTTTAAATCTTTTTTTAAATTAATTTGCTAAAATATATGTCCACTGAATAAAATGTTTCCATCATACAAAAATAAAAAAAATGGGTTACCCCAAATATCACTACTCATATATCTCTGACATGTTTTAAAAATTTATTTTAGCAGTTAAACTCACTCTATATGTACAATTTTATATCTTACTTTCTTGTAATACTGATTTGAATGTCTTTAAGCAGAGTTATGAAATTCTATAATGATTTTCTTTTTTTCATTGAGCACATGCTAACTATACCAAGTGCCTTCTAAATGTGTATATACAGTGTATATCAGTCACATAACATTCAGCTGTATTAACTAGCCATTATTCCCTTAACCACTTTCCTCATGATGGGTATTTACAGCATCCATGTAAAGTATTTAGGTGTAATTCCAGAAGCACATGATTACCCATGTTTCAACTCTGCTAATACACTCATATTATTAAAAGTTTTATAATCTGGTCATTACCATTTGCCAGATTCTATACATCCCAGATCAAAATTAAACCTAAATTATGTCAATTTTCTCTTAACAACAAATTATCACCACCTAGTGGCTGAAAAAGGAATCTCGTTATGGGACAAAGTTTCTGACTAAGTCAACGGATCTGGGTTCTAGTCCCAACTCCATTTTAGCCAGTAATCTCTTTGAATTTTACTTTCTTCTTATCTGAAGGCTGAGTAATCATTTTCTATCTTACCTATTAGAAGGATCAAGAAAGATACCATATGAAAATGTCTATAATTTAAAAACTTTTTAGTGCTAAGCTGTATTTTAACAATTTTCTCAGAATGCAGGATCTGAATCCCAGGTTTCCTGAATCCAGGAACAGCTAGGATACCAAATTCAGAAAGTAATTTAATAGTCACTAATTACTGCTTGTGTTTCCCCTAATTTTTACCACGCACTCTGAAGAATTATGTGTGGTATAAATGTATAAATATATAAAAATACACTTTCTTATATCTGATATTCTTCATGTACAGGCTGAGGATTCATGAGTGTCTCTAAGGAGCACATTTAAAGATCTGGCCCAGATCCTCCTATCGAACCAAAGTTTATTCTTTCCATTAAGAAAGAAATATATTCCCACTGAAGAAAATAAGCAAACAAAGGATTTCTTTTCTCAGCTAAAATCTACAGCTGAGTGCAGGGTCCTCAAGTGTAACCTTACAGCCTTGTGTTTCCAAAGGCTTGAAACACTGTATGTGTTGGTCTCCCATTCTACTGGACCTACTGCCTCTTTCCCTGTCCTTCAGCCTCCACAGTGTTGTCAGTCCTTTTAAAATGCTCATCCCACTGACTCATTCTCTGTATGTAATAATCCTAGCGGTTGAAGTGTGCACCAAACTAGTAGTTCCTGAGACATTTTAGTGTGTCCCTTGTTTTCTTTCATGAATGTGTTTCCCTTCTTGTTCACCAGCCATATTCTCACTCGTTCTTTAAAACTCAGTTGGAAATTATCTCTTCTAAGAAGCAGTTTTCAGCTCTCCTGCCCCCGCAAAATCTGTATGTTCATTCTTCACTGTTCACACTATATACCTTGTAAATACTTTTACAATAATACTTGGATTGTATAAAACACTTTATTTCGTTATCTCCCTCATTATAATGTAAAGCTTTTGATATATATATTTTTTGTACTCCAGCACTTAAAAGTTCTATCAATAATTTGGAAATTTAGTATGAGAAGCATCATTTTTGACCTGACTAAGCTGTGTAACGGAGAAGGCAATGGCACCCCACTCCAGTACTCTTGCCTAGAAAATCCCATGGACGGAGGAGCCTGGTGGGCTGCAGTCCATGGGGTCGCTTCGAGTCGGACACAACTGAACGACTACTTTCACTTTTCACTGGAGAAGGAAATGGCAACCCATGCTGGTATTCTTGCCTGGAGAATCCCAGGGACAGGGGAGCCTGGTGGGCTGCTGTCTACGGGGTCGCACAGAGTCAGACATGACTGAAGTGACTTAGCAGCAGTAGCAAGCTGTGTAAAGTACTGGAAAAAGGGTATATCATATACCATAAAAACATTGTTTTTAAACTAAGTTTAATATAATAAAATATCACTAATTAAAATAAAACCAGAAAAAAAATGGGCTGCCAATTATTCAAATATAGAGAATAGTTTTGTTTACAAAACTATATTGGTTAAAACCACAATCTCAGAGACAAGGGTTCCATGAGGACACAGTATATATTAAATCTGAAATTTTATCACATACTAAACAAAATTAATAAGAGTAATAATTTTGTACTTATTCTCATGTTTTCCTTTTTAATTCTTTAATTTTCAAGTTTTTTCTCTTAGAATTCATTAAAAAAAAAAAACCTAACCTTACTGTGTTGTTCATATATGTGTTTCCTGTATCTCAAATGCATTGTTCTTTTAATAAAAATGCACTTTTCTTTGACTTCTCATTGACTGCCTCCTTGATGTCAAAAATAGCATTTAAAAATCTTAAACAATCTATGAACAATGAAAATCAGCATGTATACCATTAGGGAAAGAAAATAGCTGGTACGGAAGGGACACGGAGCACCTTGAGAGTCTCCCAAGGGCAGCAGCGGCCCAGGACAGGCTTCCTGCTGCACAGCAGGGCAGGTGGGATACAGAGTGGCTAACAGCATCATCCCCACACGCCAGGCATGTTTCTAAGTCCTTCACCAGAATTGATTAATTGAAGTATCACAACTCTATAAGTACTATTGTTATCGCCCAAGCCCAGAGGTTAAGGACACTCACATACCCACAAAAATAGGCATTGGATCTAGGATTAGACACTTGAAATTTGAGTGCACAGACCAAGTTCTTAACCATGTTAAGCTGCTGTCAGCTGCATTAGTGTGTTTGCAATTATGGTATTTATAACTTGGTAAATGCACATACGAACATTCAAATACATAACGATATTGCCTCATGTACCAT
Organism: Neotragus moschatus; assembly: GCA_006410615.1. Lineage (NCBI taxonomy): Eukaryota > Metazoa > Chordata > Mammalia > Artiodactyla > Bovidae > Neotragus > Neotragus moschatus. The sequence continues at coordinate 4,060,798 of SJYA01002489.1, read as the reverse complement.
GTTTTGAAGTGAACTGAGAGCTCAGTCAGATCAATAAGACAATAAGAAAAGTGACAGTAACTACAAGAGAAAATCTAATAGGACTAGAATGCCATTTCTCTAAGCATCAACAGCCAACCCATGTGAAGAATCCAGCATATGAAAAGGAGGCAGTATAACAGGTGTTTTGTTTTAATAAAGACGGTTAAGAATCACATATATTTCGACACACACGTTTAACTCTATAGAAATGCCTCAAAGATTTATTTTCACTGAATGGTTAAATAACTAACGGTACAGGTAACAAAGACAAGCAACCTTGAATCTACACTTCTATGTCTCTTTCATATCTCAAGCTATGAAAGAGGCTTTATAGGAGTTGATAGGCTCACCTCACAAATTCTAAGAAAATTTTTCTCTTTCCCAATTATTTTATATTCATATAAGTGCATATAAATTTCCTATTACATATATATTTTGTAATAAATTTCAAATTTCATACTTTAGTCATTTATAACTCTTCTAAAATGAAATTTGTTGTTAAAAATTCAATAGAGCTGTGATAAAATATTGATCACATTACTGACTGCTTAATAAATAAGATCATCTTTTAACAAGGTTTTCTTGGAATTTCATAAAATAATTAAAACCTTTTATGATATAGTAGAAAGAAACTAAAATAAATTCTAGATGAATCAAAGAATTACAAATTTAAAAAACATTACGGAAAAGTCAGTAGAAAATCTATTTGAATATTTACTCAAATTCTAGAAGAATAACTTCTTAATCTGAGACGTTATTTGGAAAAACCAGATAACCAAAAACAGCTTTCTCATGTCAGAATGTAACAAACAGAATTAAAAAGAAAATAAATTAAGGGTAAAGTAATTGCCACTTTTTACTTATTTTTTAGCAAAGATTTTTCAATACAGTATCATTCAGCAAGATATAATAAGATGGATATTCTAATAAAGGTGGGAGAAGTATCAACAGGTACACTGTTTTCGTGAAAAGAATTTGACAGCATGTATTTATTAAGAGTTTTACAAACATTCATACAAATGTTCAGTTAAACAGAAGAATCATGGGCTTTAAAATGAAGTAAACCTAGATTCAAAATTCTTATCAACTCTTTGACCCTACAACAATCCATATATAGTCTCTTTTCAAAAATGAATACGATGAAATAACTGATGGATATGGGGAAGGGCAAGGAATAGGGATGGGAGAAAACAAAAGCAGGGAAGTATCAACAGTTACAATTCAATGTGATACATTCTTTAACGCATGCACATTAACAGTACTAAGTGTATTTTCTACTTACTCACACTGTCATCGCATTATTTCAGGATCTTACTATCCTATAGAATAAAGGATAAAAGGGGACTGAGAAAGAATTTGTTTTATTGTAAAATGAGCCAAGTATTTGACAGACATCATCTTCCAGTAAGGGATGTCCCTGGTGGCTCAGACGGTAAGAAGTCTGCCTGCCATGCCGGAGACCCGGGTTCGATTCCTGGGTTGGGGAAGATCTCCTGGAGAAGCAAATGGCAACCCACTCCAGTATTCTTGCCTAGAAAATCCCATGGATGGAGGAGCCTGGCAGGCTACAGTCCATAGGGTCGCAAAGAGTCAGACACCACTGGGCAACTTCACTCACTCACTCAAGTCTCCCAGGAAAATAGATACTGTATCATTATTCCCACTTTACAGGTGAGGCAACAGAAAATCAGTGCAGGTTATTGGTGATGAACCAGCTAGGCAACGGTGGACTTCAGACTTGAACTGTTTTTGTCACTATGCCATCATGCTCTTCTAGCTGTTAGTCGAACTATGAGAGCAATAGGCATTTTCCAGTCACATAACAAACTTTCTGCTAAAATTATCTAACGTCCAGTCAGACAACAACAAGCATTACTTTTTCTACTTCTATTTACCATTCATATCACTCTCTATATCTAGATATCCATACTACGATAGTTAAAATTTTATTTGCACATCTTAAAATCTCACATATCTGATACTTTTTTCTTAAATTGTTCCCTGCTGCTGCTGCGGCTAAGTCGCATCAGTTGTGTCCGACTCTGTGTGACCCCATAGACAGCAGCCCACCAGGCTCGGCCATCCCTGGGATTCTCCAGGCAAGAACACTGGAGTGGGATGCCATTTCCTTCTCCAGTGCATGAAAGTGAAAAGTGAAAGTGAAGTTGCTCAGTCGTGTCCGACTCTTTGCGACCCCATGGACTGCAGCCCACCAGGCTCCTCCGTCCACGGGATTTTCCAGGCAAGAGTACTGGAGCGGGGTGCCATTGCCTTCTCTGAAATTGTTCCCTAATAGCTCCAAATACTTATGACTTCTTCATCTAAATTCCAAGTACTTAAATCATCAGTTTACTGAGGGCTTCCCTGGTGGCTCAGAGGTTAAAGCGTCTTCCTGCAATGTGGGAGACCTGGGTTCGATCCCTGGGTCGGGAAGACCCCGTGGAGAAGGAAATGGTAACCTACTCCAGTACTCTTGCCTGGAAAATCCCATGGACAGAGGAGATTGGTGGGCTACAGTCCACGGGGTCGCAAAGAGTCGGACATGACTGAGCGACTTCACTTTCACTTTTCAGTTTACTGATCAGATCATGCCACTGATTATAAATATTCAATTCTGTGCCAGGCGTTGCAATGGGTGCTGAGAAATAAAAATAAATATACATGATCATTCCATTTGAAGAGTGGCCAGTTATATAGCTTTAGGGCACTTGTTGAGGCTAGTTGGCAGGACAGTTACCACAAGTACCTCATGGGCTCGTCTAGGTTTTAAGGGGCACATAGATCCTGTTGTATTTACCTGTGTCTCTTTAAGCATTCGACTTATTGCCTGACACACAGTACTTAGAAAATGTTTGCTAAATGATCGAATGACAGAATCCGTTATATGCTCATGTATCTTGAGTTCTAGCTTGTAACTGTTTCATGATGCCCTAGACCGAGTTGGTACCCTTTACTAGGTTCTTCACAGTACTCCTATAATGTTCTATATTCATCTCTGTGACATGGTGTTAAACATAGAAACACAGTTAAACACTGATGAGGAAACAAAGGCTCAGCAAGGTGATGTTACTGGGCTGGAGGGCCAGTTACTTTTAACTAACAAAGTGAATACTGAAGCCAAGAGAGAAAAGAATGGATTCCATCCATTGTATCACATTGCTTCTTAACTCAATGAATAGCTTAGAACTTCAACAAACACAAAGGCAGTTTATTAATGTGCTCAAATCCTATCTATATAGGATTTCAAAGTGCATTCTAAACTTATTTACAACACGGTGGTGGTTTAGTCACCAAGTCGTGCCGACTCTTGCAAGCCCACAGACTATAGCCCACCAGGGTCCTCTGTCCATGGGATTGTCCAGGCAAGAATACTGGAGTGGGTTGCCATTTCCTCCTTCAGGGAACTTTCCCGACCCAGAAATGAAACCCACATCTCTTGCATCTCCTGCAATGGCAGGTAGATTCTTAACCACTGCACTATCTGGGAAACTATGAATAGGTCTTATATCATATATAAAGGGCTCCCAAATAAGGTTCCAAGTAAAATTCAAAGTATAGAATTAAACAAGTGAATCAAAATATTTAAATTGCCAACATCTAAAAGTCTTACCTACTAATATTCTGTCCTTCTTGATGCCAGTTTTTACTTCATCATCAATCAAATCTGTAAGCACCTGGCACATTACATCAATTGATTCAAGGTGCTCTGGGCACTCATTTGATATTTTAAGTCTGTCAAACCACACATTGGAGATTCCTCCTTTCAAAGGAGTATATGGCCTGTTTAAAACCAAAAAAGAAAAAAAAAATTAAAAGTTTTTAATTTCTAAATTATTAGTGCCTTGAATTAATTACAATTTCTTTAATGTTTTAAAAGCTAAAGAATTCATATTAAAGACATCCCCATGCGTGTCTTAACTCTCCTATACTTACATCGGTTCTACTAACACTTATTAATGCCAGTTCACCATAGTTTCTCCATCTTTTGAGTTTTATATGTGTGCATGCTATTTTTTTCCACTCAATTTAAATGATCAATTAATCAGCTACTATTTCTTTAAACTTCTGCCTTGATATACTTTAAAAGTATAAGGATCAATATTTAAGCATTCACAGCTAAATAAATAATGGCTGTCCATGCAAAAAGTCAGGCCTCGAGAGCAGAAAATATGATTCACCAAAGTGTTTTTAAACAATGGTTAGTTTAGCACAGAAGTTTGAAAGCTGAGTTAATAATTTAAAGGTTTCCTGATTACATCCGGGCAGACTGTCTTTAGAACAGGGGTCTTCAGGTTGTTTTTTTTAATCAGGAGTTGGAGCTATTTTATTTTTAAATCTTCTCAGGAACCTTGAAATGAAAGAATTTAATGGGATATAAATATTCATTGGAAGTGCTCTTCATACAGATATCCTAATACTGTCTGCAACACTCAATTTGGGTCTCAAATCGAGTGCTTTGTTGGACTTACAAAACATTCTATGTGATAAGATTCCCTGAGCTGGGTGTCTTGTTGAATAAGATTGATCTTATGAGATGCTTTACATTTAGATATCAGGTAGGATGGCTACAGTATTAGTGAATCTTGCTTTGGATTCTTTTAAGTATACGTGTGTGCGTGTGTGTGTGTGTGTGTGTGTGTGTGCGTGCACGCATGTGTATCCCAAGGTATTCCAAATACTGTCTTAATCAACTACAAAGGGGTTAAGGGGTCTGGTGACAAGTCCTATGCTGGTAAAGGTAAATGAAGGGAACTGAAACACTCTTTCAGTCTCCTGTAGCAAACACAGAGAGGTTTATGGGGAGATATATATATATATATAAATATATATTTATATATATATATATGAGACACACACATGGAGAACCAATGGTTTCTCAAAGATGAGGAACAGGACAGTTCAACAAAAGATACAGATACTCACTTAGCAAATGTTGCTTTCTATTTATGAGACAGTGAAAGATGGGTTTTATGTTCTAAGTAAGAAGGCCACAGAAAACTCAAACAGTGACAGAAGTATACACTATAATTTGAAAGAAATCTAAAGCAGTGCTGACCACAGATGCAGGGTTTCTTCTAGATCAACACTTCTATTGCTTTCAGTTCAGTTCAGTCTCTCAGTCACGTCTGACTCTTTGTGACCCCACGAATTGCAGCACATCAGGGCTCCTGTCCATCACTAACTCCCAGAGTCCACCCAAATTCATGACCATTGAGTTGGTGATGCCATCCAGCCATCTCATCCAACGTCATCCCCTTCTGCTCCTGCCCCCAATTCCTTCCAGCATCAGGGACTTTTCCAATGAGTCAACTCTTCGCATGAGGTGCCCAAAGTACTGGAGTTTCAGCTTTAGCATCAGTCCTTCCAACGAACACCCAGGACTGATCTCCTTTAGGATGGACTGGTTGGATTTCCTTGCAGTCCAAGGGACTCCCAAGAGTCTTCTCCAACACCACAGTTCAAAAGCACCACAGTCAAAAGATTGCTCAGCTTTCTTCACAGTCCAATTCTCACATCCATACATGACCACAGGAAAAACCATAGCCTTGACTAGACGGACCTTTGTTGGCAAAGTAACGTCTCTGCTTTTGAATATGCTGTCTAGGTTGGTCATAACTTTCCTTCCAAGGAGTGTCTTTTAATTTCACAGCTGCAGTCACAATCTGCAGTGATTTTGGAGCCCCCGAAAATAAAGTCTGATACTGTTTCCACTGTTTCCCCATCTATTTCCTATGAAGTGATGGGACCAAATGTCATGATCTTAGTTTTCTGAATGTTGAGCTTGAAGGCAATTTTTTCACTCTCCTCTTTTACCTTCATCAAGAGGCTTTTCAGTTCCTCTTCACTTTCTGCCATAAGGCTTAGCCCCGTCTCAAATTAGCTATATATTCTCACCCTCCAGAGTCAGTGAAATAAAAGCATAAAATTTACGGCCAGAACAAAAAAATGGACGGCTAAAAGACACCAGCTGAGATCTGATTGCGCTTCCTTGCATATTCTTTAGTGAAAAACCAACTGGAATCCCTGCAAACCCAAGAAGCCAGAGCTACTCAACTTTCATTCTGTCATCCACAGTAGCAAAAGAACTCTGCAGTTTACGCAGATCTGACTGTAGGAAACATCCAGTTAATACTATCAACATGTGGTGTAGAAGGAAACAGGAGAACTATACAACGGTTGCGCTGTTTTAGTCTTCACTCTCCAAAATAAATGGATATCCACTTGAGGATCCTAAAAGTCAAGAAAAATATTCGGGAAACTTTCTCAGAGAAAGCGAAAGAAATCTAGAAACAAGAAAGTTGCTCTAAGATTTAACAAGAACTCATCTGAAGAGATTCTTTCATTTACTGAAATACAACTGTCTTATAAACTTTACTCTGTAACACAGTTTCTAAAATTTCAGCGTATACTACCAGTATCTATACCCCAGTACATAAAACCCTAACATCCTCTCCTAGTTTATGCTGTGCTGTGCTCAGTCACTTAAGTGCTGTCCAGCTCTTTGCAGCCCCATGGACTACAGCCCACCAGGCTCTTCTGTCCATGGGATTTTTCAGGCAAGAATACAGGAGTGGGTTGCCATTTCCTTTCCAGGGATCACACCCGCACCTCCTGTGTCTCCGGCACTGCAGGTGGACTCTTCACCCACTGAGCCATGGAGGCCTGATTTATGCACACATGTGAAATGCTGCAAATATGGGATACTCTGTCTGCATGTGTACTGCTTCGATGTTGACTGTCCTGTTTTTGTTTTTGCTTCTCTCTCCATTCTTCTTCTCCTCTCCTACCTCCTCACATATTTTGCCCTTCACACTAGGTAAACGATGTCAACCTTCTCGAATATATCCTTCAGTGTTTTGCCTGCACATATATCAAAAGATGTTTCTTTACATTATATTTGTTTTTTAACAGCACTATATGCTTTTCAAAAATGAAATAAGCCTACTTGGTTTTCTTATGTGCATTATATTTTTCTCCTTTAACAATACCTCATGGAAACCCTTTCATGTGACGTAGTTCTTACCCATCTTCTTAAATAGCTATATACTATCTTGTAATTAAGATGCTCCATAATTTAATTGGTCATTTGCTTACAAATGGGCATTTATTTGGTACCTAAGTTTCAGCCACTAAGGACAGTCCTGCATTAAACATATTTGCGTACTTGTTTTTACATACTTAGACTTTTATTCTATGGAACAGAGTTTGTGGAACAGGCCTACTGGACTGAAAGGTATAATCTGATAATTTTATCTTAATAGAGGTTTCAGAGTTGCTTCCATGAAGGCTATAAAAATTCACCTTTCTACAAGAAAAGTCAGAGAACATCTTTTGGCCCAACAGCTCTAATTACAATAGTAACATACTTTAAAACGTTACCACTGGAAGGTAGTAACTACAGCTTTAAAATAAACTTTACTGAGATGTAATTTACATATATAAATGTGCACCTTTTAAATACACAGTTCAAAGACTTTTGACAAAGTATTTTCATAGTGATACAGAATACTTTACTTCAGAAAATGCCATCCTGTCCACTTGCAAGCAAATCCCATTCACTTCCAATACAGCCACTATAAATTAGTGCTGCCTTTTCAGAACTCTACGTGAAGGAATTACTTATTCACATCACTGGCTATTTTTTCCTACTGGAATTTTGAGTTTTTCTCACTAGTTTCAAAGTGTATCTGTATACTCTTCACCTAAATATTGTTCATTTGTATTTCAAGTATTTTTTCCAAATAGATTTCTGCATGTTGACATATGTATATAAAGTATCTTTTTTTAAGCCAAATCAAAGACTTTACAGTTGATGTACTCTGAGAGGTATAATTTTAAATTAATTTAAATTCAATTTTGGGGTATTCTGATTTATTTTATTCGCAGTTCAGATACTATTACATGTAGAATCCAAGATTATCTTCTAAGATTTTTGCTTTCATTTTTACATAAGTTTTGAATTTTTCTGGAATTTATTTCCTGCATGATGTGACCTAAGGGTTGAAATTCATTTTTTTCCCTATGTGCCAATTGTGCCTGCCCTGCCACAAAAACAAAACACCTTTTCTCATAAAGGTGAAGTTCACCTTTACAAGAATTTACCTCTGCCGTATTACAGTTCTGAAGAATCTAATATCTCTCACCATAGGCTCTATAAGAGAACTAAACCACCATAATGCCTAACACCTTTACTACATATAATGAATGGACTTCTCTCCAAAGCATCTAGAATGGTACTAGTTCTATCCTTGGCAAAAAATGAGAAAATGACTGTTTTGTGACTCACTGGAAAAATTCTGGTTGAGAAAGGCTCTATTTTATTCCACTGATTTATTGGTCTACTCCTGTATTAGGATCACACTGACTACATCACAATGGTTTTAGAGTAAATTCTGAGCTTGAGTCAGGTGGTCCCCTCTCCCTACCATCACTACCACATATCTCTAAACACCTGTCCTGCCTATTCTTAGGTATCTAATCTTCTTTATCTAAGAAATAGTAATCCAATATTCAGTAAGTTTTAAAATAATTTCAAATAATCCCCTTTAAAAGTCCTTTGCAGGATTTTAACTAATATTGTATTATTGCCTGGGAATTAACATTTTATGACATGGATCTGGGAGGAATGAAGATTTTTGCAGACTGCACTCTTTCCAGGATCTGCCACATTCTGGGCCTTACCTAAGGCTTCTCCTGCATCATCCCCTGGGCTCTCAGTGGGTGAGACAAAATCCTACCTCAGCTCTGTATGGGGACTCCTTCAGAGCCTAAATTCTCCCTCATTCCTGTAGGCCTTCTGACTTCAGAAGCTGCTTGGCTCAAGACAGGGAGATAAATTGGAATCAGAAGGGGAGAAAGCATTCCATCCACCCCTCCTCCCAGAACCCTCTCTCTGGATTAACTTTCTTAACAGGACTCAGAAAATGAAAGCAGGTGCTTTCCATATAGCATTAATGCCACTGTTAGACAAAATTAAATCCCAAACCAATGAAATTGCCACTAAAACCACAATGATCTTCTGAATGAAAACAGTATACAACACTCAGGCTAAAGCCTGAATTAGACTGGTACTCTTGTGACTTGTTTCTACTTCCCTTTTCATTTTATTCTATTTCTCTTAAGTGTTTACTTGTCTGTCTAAGCACTTAAAAAAGGATGATATCATAGGCTAAAATATGAATCATTCTGGGAACTCAGCCATTAATAGAAAAAAATGACACTTACTTAACTTTTTGTCTTTGACAGTGCCTTATTTAATTAGAGATAGATGCTCCATAGAATGTAAGTTTTACCAATTTAGCAGCTTTTTGTTCTCTCAGTTCTCTAACAAAACTAATTCTGTCCAAAGGAAGATAATAGGGAAAATGTGATGAGACTAATTTAGAATAATTTAGATCTTTTTGTTAAGAAAACAATCAAGAATGCATAATTCTCCTAAGATGGTAGAATAGCCTTTCAGTAAAGCATGAAAGTAAGATTGTTTTTTAAAGCAGCTAAACAAACTGGCACATATGTTATACTCATTCGCTTTCTTCCTCAAATAAATCATTTCATTAGCTGGCATAAGACAGCTCAGACATTATTACCATAAATAAGTATATTTGGCAAAGAACGTCTGTGTGGCTTCTCAATCAATCGATCAATCAAATCATTACACACTGGTAAAATATTAAGCAGGAATAAATGTTCAAGGTTTATGAAAAGAAAAGAAGTTGCCATTCAGCTTGTCACCAAGTTTTGTTCCCTGAAAGTCATAAAACCAAAAGGTCATTCACAACCTTTCAGATGCTGTCACTAGGTTCCAGGCTTCCTCTCTGTCCTCATTTCACTGTTCCTCCCCCAGGATTCCCTAGGTTCCAGTCACACTTCCCTAGATTTTCTTCAGAACCGCCTCATTACTGATCCAAGGACTCCTGACATTTCCTCTCCCTGGAATGCCTCTTTCCACAGTGATTACCCCCAGTGCCAAGAACAAGTATCTGTTGAATGATGCATGTCAATAAGCATTTGTGACTTGGGAATAATTTTTGTCAGTTAGAAATAATAAGGATACCTAAGCAGAGACATTACTTTGCCAACAAAGGTCCGTCTAGTCAAGGCTATGGTTTTTCCAGTGGTCATGTATGGATGTGAGAGTTGGACTGTGAAGAAAGCTGAGTGCCAAAGAACTGATGCTTTTGAACTGTGGTGTTGCAGAAGACTCTTGAGACTCCCTTGGACTGCAAGGAGATCCAACCAGTCCATCCTAAAGGAGATCAGCCCTGGGTGTTCTTTGGAAGGAATGATGCTAAAGCTAAAACTCCAGTACTTTGGGCACCTCATGCAAACAGTAGACTCATTGGAAAAGACCCTGATGCTGGGAGGGATTGAGGGGAGGAGGAAAAGGGGATGACAGAGGATGAGATGCCTGATGGCATCACTGACTCGATGAGTGAGTCTGAGTGAACTCCAGAAATTGGTGATGGACAGGGAGGTCTGGCGTGCTGCGATTCATGGAGTCGCAAAGAGTCAGACATGACTGAGAGACTGAACTGAACTGAACTGAAAATTATTTAGCTTTGTTCTGAATATCTTTTGACTTTAATTCTTGTAAAAATCCATTCTGTGATTTCTAGAAAAAGGTCAAAGTTTTCTTTTGTTGATTTTTTAAAAGGATGTATTTCTAAGGAATAATATACTTAGAACACGTGTCTAACTCTTATGATCCCATGGACTGTAGCCTGCCAGGCTCCTCTGTCCACGGGATTCTCCAGGCAAGAATACTAGAATGGGTTGCCATTTCCTTCTCCAGGGGATCTTCCCAACCCAGGAATGGAACCCAGGTCTCATGCATTGAAGGAAGATTCTTTACCAACTGAGCTATGAGGGAAGCCCAATAACATACTAATATATACTTAATAACATACTAATAGATACTTAATACTTAAAATACTTACAAAGAAGTAAACTACTTCTTCAAAATAGCATTCTTTTAGGACAGTTCCTTGCCAGTGAAGTGTACTTGCAGTACAGATCCACTGTTATCAGGAGACAGATCTCCTAATACCATGTTTCAGGCATGAGTCCTAAGTGATGGAGTAAAGATGAACCCATTCTTTCAGAATATAAGTTTACTGAAAAATATAAACATGCACTTCACATGGAAAAATAGAGGCACTACTGATAAACACTAAGAAACTATATCATATAAGTTATTAATAGCTAAAAATTATTATTTTTAAAATGGAAATTCTACTAGTAAACTCAAACCAACAGAACCTCTAATTACAAATACGGCTAAAGTAAGTCACAAAATAAAAATCTTTATTGAGCACTTCAATTAAATATAGTCCAAATTAACATAATAAAACAATGAAGCAATATTTTCCATTTAAATCAACACAGCAGCTAAATGCTGACTTTTACTGAATATGCTCTAACTCAGCTGATTAAAAACATCTATTATATAGGGCTGAGAAAAGGAATACCTTATAGCCAAAGTGGCAATTCACAGTTTAATAAAAACATACTGATTTGCTGTAAGAGGCCACAACTGGGTATAAGCAAAAGAGACTACTGTTCTCTTAAGTTCTTTTAAGCATGTATGACTGTTAGAAGCAAAAATTATAACCCTGTTTGACAGAGTTTTCAATGTGTGTTGATAAAACACATAGAACAAGCAGCATGTATAACATTCAGGAGGGGAAGATAAAGGAATCTATATGGTTATAAGGCTTCGACATTTCGTATAAGTGGTAAAAAACTAAGTAGGTAAAAGATGTGATATACATGCTATAGTCTTTAGAACAATCAGGAAAAAACCCAATAAATAATGATAAAGTATTAATTTTCTTAAATCCATAAAAAGATGGAAAAGGGAAAAAGAAATACAAAGCAATAAACTTAAATGCAAACATAGCAATAGTTGCAATAAACACAAATGGTCTAAATAAATCACTTAAAAGAAACTGCTAGACTGATTAAGAAAAAAAACAAAGCCCCAATTATGTTATATATAAGAAATACATCTCAAAAATAATGGCACAGATGTTAAAAGCAAAAAAAATTTAAAAAGATATGCTATACAAACAGTAAACATAGAAAAGCTGATAAATCCTGTAAGATTATTAAGTACAGTTCAAAGAATTACCAGAGATTTAAAAATGAGCACTTTATAAGACAGAAGTAGCTTTTAATGAGGAAGACAGCACACCTGCCTGGAAATGTACCTCATATAGCTTAAAAACTAGGAGAGAAAACCTGGCAGAACTAAAGGGAGAAAGAGAACTATCTAAAATCACAGTTGGAGGTAACACCCATTCTGTGGTAGCTAATGAAATGACTTGGAATCACCAAGAAAACATGAAAATTTAAAATAAAAACATAAAATTTAGTATAATCACCTTGAACTACTGACATCTATAGAACGCTATACACAATAAGAGTTACCGAGAGGGACCACCTGCACAACCATAATACGAGCCAGTGAGTATCCAAAGACTCCAACTGTACCGAATACTGGCAGCAACAGAAACGAAATCAAGAATCAACAGCAATAAAACACCTAGAAAGACCCCAAATACTGGGACACTGACAACATATTTCTCAATAATCTAACATATATTTCTCAATAATCTATGGGTTAAAGAAGCTTACAGAACTGTTGTTTTCCGTATCTGCCCAGAAGAGGATCTTTCATCCCCCATGCTCTTCTTACAACGTGACTCAGATTCTCCACCAAGAGGTAGAGTCAGTGTCTCTCTCCTTGACTCTGAGTGGTCCTCTGACTACAGAGGAAACAGCACTATGCACCTTCTTCTAGGACTAGGTCTTAAAAGGCAATACCGCTTCCTTCTGGCTCTCCTTAGTGTATCTGCTCTGCTCTTGGACATCAGGCTCCCTGCTGCCAGGATGTCCAAGACATCAGACAGTAGAAACTCATGTAGTTGTTACGGTAACAAGACCAAAAGATCAAAGGAAGATCCCAGCTGTTATCAAATATTAAGTGACAGATACGAGCGAATCTTCAGATGATTCTAGTCGTGCCCAGACTTCAAGTTTTCCCAGCAGAGGCCCCAGTTATCACAGAACAGATCAAGACATTAGCACTGTGTCTTTTCTGAATTTCTGACCCACAGATGGATGACCACAATAAAACTGTTTGGGGTGCTTTAAGATTCCCCTGGAGGAGGGGGATGGCAACTGACTCCAGTATTCTTTCAGAGAAGGAAATGGCACCCCACTCTAGTATTCTTGCCTAGAGACTTCCATGGACAGAGGAACCTGATGGGCTATAAACCATGGAGTTGCAAAGAGTCAGACACTATTGAGCAACTAACACTTTTGCTTCCATGGGAGCTTAGCAAAGATTTCAATATATTAAAAATACAAAAGAGAAAATTAGTGGGAATTACCTAAGGCAGTGATTAGTGAGAAATTTACAGCTTTAATATAAATAGAAGGACGGACATAACAAAGGTTAAAGGAAATATAAATAACAGAAAAAGAGCACAAAATAACCAAGCCAAAACTGTCTCTATGAAAAGATTAACAAAATTAATAACCCTTTGACAAGATAAAGAAAAAAGATATAAATTATTGATATTGGTAATGATATAAAAAATATCAGCACAAATCCTAAAGGCATTAAAAAAGAATATCATGAAGGCATTTATATCAATAAATCTGGTAAATTAGATAAAAGATACAAACTCTATGAGAAACACAAATGATCAAAACTGATACAGAAAGAAACAAAAAATCTGAATATCCTCATTATATGAAAGAAACTGAATTTATTATCAAAACCTTCACAGAAGAAAACTTCAGGTCCAAATAATTTCACTACTGAATTTTACTAAACACTGAAGGAAAAAAAATAATACAAACTCAGAAAACGGGAAGGTAACATTTTCTAACACATTTTAAGAGATCTAGGGAATTCCCTGGCTGTGTAGCGGTTGGGACTCAGTGCTTTCACTGTCGAGGGCCTGGGTTCAATCAGTGGTTGGGAAACTAAGATCCTGCAAGTTATATGGTGTGGCCAAAAAAATAAATAAAATAAAAAGAGACAGTATAATCTAGATAAGAAAACTTTATAAGAAAAAACTACAGATCAATATCCCTCATGAATACAGATTAAAACTTCTCAACAAAATCCTAGCAAATCAAATTCAGCTCTACATAAAACAAATAATACATTATGACCAAGTGGGGTTTAAGCCAGGAATGAAAGGGTGGTTTCACATTTGAATGTCTACCAATGTAACAAAATGAAAGATAAAAACCATGATTATCTCAAAAAATAAAGAAAAATGATTTAACCAATTCAGAAAAAAAACTCAGCTAATCAGGCAAAGAAATAAATGTCCTTAATAAAAAGGGCACAGAAAAAACCTTTAACAACATCATACTTAACAGTGAAATACTGAATTCTTCCCTTCTAAGATTATACAAGAAGGCATTCATTGATTCTATTAAACACTTTATCAGATGTTCAAATAAGCACAATAAAGCAAGACAATAAAGTAAAAGGAAGACTGGGAAGGAAAAAGGAACACTACCTTTATTTACAGACAGTATTATCGTTTACACAAAAAAACAAAAGAATCTACTAGATAGCTTCTAGAAATAAGTGAATTTAGGAGGACAGCAAGATATAAGAGTAAGATCCAAAAATGTGTTTCTTATGTAGAGTACACAGAACTGTATTCAATATCATGTGATAAACCATAATGGAAAAAATTATAGAAAAAGAATGTATTTATGTATATAACTGAGTCATCATGCTGTACAGCAGAGACTGTTACAGCACTGTAAATCAACTATACTTTAATAAAAGAAAATTTAAAAGGTGTTTCTATGTACTTGTAATAATCAAAGTCTAAACTTTTAAAAAATTCTATTTACAATACAATGAAAAAATAAGAAATATTTGTGACTAAAATTAGCAAAACATCTCTCTACTGAAAATTCTATATCACTGCTGAAAGAAATGAACAAAGTTCTAAAGTGGTGACATATCATGTTCATTTCCTGTAAATAAACCTGCTATGGATTACATGCAATTCTAATAAAAATCCAAACAGGTGTTCTGTAAATTGTACGTGGATTCTAAAATTTACATATAAATGCAAACAACCTAGAATGAAGGAATGCTGAAAATGAACTTATCAACTTATCACTTGATTTCAACATTTGCTATAAAGCTGTATTAATCGAAACAGTTTTGTATTGGTATAAAACTAGATAAACAGACCAATGAAATAGAACACTCTAGATAAGAAGTCATTAAAATACGTTCACGAAACGTTACACAAAAGAGCTTATAGCAATGATAATCATTGTTTTTAAAAACTAGAAATAATCAAAATGTCTATCAACAGTAGAATGAATAAATAAATGTATGGTATATTCACACATAACATCTACTCAAAAATTTTTAAATGAACTACTGATAGGCACATAAACACTATGTTGAGTGAAAGAAGACAGACACAGAAGGTTAAATTATTCCATTTAGTTGAAATTCAACAACTGGCAAAACTATCCTACAGTGATAGAAATCAGAACAATGGTAACCTATGCGTGGTAGGAATGGATTAGAAGGAGGCACAAGAAAACTTTCTGGGGTGATGGAAACGTTCTTGTAATTGAAGCAATTAAACAAGAGCATATATTCATAAAAACTGATTGACCTGTACACTTAAGGCATTTGCATTTCACTGTAAATTTTACTTGTAAAAAACATACTAGGACTTCTGGTCATAAGATGTCATTACGAGAGTGAAAACGCAAACCAAACAGGGACAAGATGTTTAAATCTGTGTTTTAAAAAAATTAAAGCTTTCATAAATTAATAAGTAAAAGACAAAAACATGGGCAAACAATATGACTGGATGTTTCCTTTGAGGATATACAAATGCTCAATGAATATAAGAAATAATACTCAGTATCATTAGCATTAGAGAACTACAAATGAAAAGCAGAAGACACTACTGCACAGCTACTGGACTGGCTAAAGTTAAAAAGACTGACAGTGGGAATTGTTTATGTGGATGTGAGATGAACGGAGCTGTCAAGCATTGCTGCTAACAGTGTAAACTGCTCTAACCTCCGTGGAAATATGTTTGGCATTCCAAACCAGAGCCAACACAGCTAAACCTGCTTCAACATTTCATTCTTACTCATTTCCATAAATATCTAACTTGGGTGAAGTTACATAACAGGAAGCATCATTTCAAAGGTGGGAGCCTAGATCCATTCTAGGACAAAACTGTGGTGAACAGGTCATTTAACCCTGCATACCAATTAGGTGGCATCAATGGAAAGATTTACAGAGCCAGATCATATTTTCAGCATACGATGGTTAAGAATAACTTAGTCAAACAAAATACTACAGTAGAGAAAAACTTAACAGGTTTGCAGGTGATGGAAGGAAAAACAGGAGAGAAAATAAATACTATAAAATGCGGACCATGGCAGAAAGTGTGAAGGAAAATGTCAAAGCATGAAATTTGCTGCAGTTTTACAGTTTATTAAAATTAACCTTTATCAAGTACCAATTACATTAAAAAAGAGAGTTAAGAAAGGCATGCATCTACCACTGCCTCCTGATGCTATTTAAAAGACAGTAAACAAAGGAGATGATACAAGACTTTCTATGGGCAGCGCAGGAAAAGCGTTCCAATAGATGTAAAGCAGCAGCTACTCCATGCTACCAAATGAAACCATATTATGCTACAAAAGCAAGGTCAATAAATCTGTGCCCAAACTCCCTGCCTAAACAGAGGAGACTGTTTGGAGTATCAGTCAGAGACCTTGAAACAGCAGAATACACTATAAACGTCAGATTCTTCTAACAACATACAGTCAAACAGCCTTCTAAGGTGTGGAATCCAAACTGAAAACTACAAACTTAGTGGCACTGTAGGCTACCTCAATTTGGCACTTGCTAGTGAAAAGTGGTCCATGATGCTTTAGAGACAGCAAGTCACTGGCCTCATGCTCACTCTAGATTAATCCTATTACTGGATAGGTCCTAGAATGAATAACTGGAAACTCTTAGGAACTACACTTCTTACAGCATTTACTGCAACAAAACATACTTTAAAAAAACTCATGTCAGCAGTTAAGTCATTTACACAGTGAAAATATCAGTACTGATATACATATCCATAGTTACACATTCCTAGAACAGTATCCTTAATTATATCAAATTCTGTAAAGTCCTTCTAATTGACGCTACTTCATAAACATCGTGCCAGTGTGCTAAATTAAAAATGCCACATATAAAACACTGTATAACCAATCACTGTATGTACAATCTTTTTAGGTTTCCTATCTCAACATCACCACCTTCCCATCCCCCCTAATTTTCAGTTTCTCCCAGTACCTGCTCTATATGTCGACACTGAATTGACTGCATGTCTTACATTTTCACAAATGTCCTGGATCAGGCTTTCATGATGGCTAGACTATCAGAGCTCACTTTTGGCTCTGTGCTAGAACTCATACTAGAATGAAGCTTTTAAAATATAAAAAAGTCTTTCTGTTGTGGCCACATCCCAAACTAACTGAGTCAAACCCTGGGGATAACAAGTAGATGAAATTGCAGATAAAATATAGGACACCAGTTATATTTTAATTTCAGATAAAGGATTTCAGAATTTAAAAATTGTTCTGGAAAAAGAGGACCTCAATTTAAAATATTATAAATACAAAAAAAAAAATTATAAATACAGAATTAAGCTGAAAAACCATCCAGCTGCTGTGTGTGTGTGTGTATTATGCTACAGAGTTATACTGAGTAATGATTTAAATGACTGCATACCTGGGAGGAGCTGTTGGATAGATAACTTTTATGTGCTGGAATGTTAAATCCTGGTTTAAAACTTGTTTGATCCATGTTCTCAATCCTTCTCCAGAATCACCTGATGAATCACAAAATCTAGATTAAGTTAAAACATTTTGCCAGCATAGTGTTTTGACAGAACAGTGTATTTAAAAGCAGTCTATAATTTTCAGGTCACATAAGCTGGAACAAGAAATAAAAAACTCTTCATAAATAAACTGTACAGAAACCAGTTTATCAATGTGGACTAACTGCTCAAGCATCAATAGTTAGAAATAATTCTAATTATTTTACTCCTGACTCCACCCACTGATCACTTTAAAGCTCTCTTTAAAGNCTCCCAGTACCTGCTCTATATGTCGACACTGAATTGACTGCATGTCTTACATTTTCACAAATGTCCTGGATCAGGCTTTCATGATGGCTAGACTATCAGAGCTCACTTTTGGCTCTGTGCTAGAACTCATACTAGAATGAAGCTTTTAAAATATAAAAAAGTCTTTCTGTTGTGGCCACATCCCAAACTAACTGAGTCAAACCCTGGGGATAACAAGTAGATGAAATTGCAGATAAAATATAGGACACCAGTTATATTTTAATTTCAGATAAAGGATTTCAGAATTTAAAAATTGTTCTGGAAAAAGAGGACCTCAATTTAAAATATTATAAATACAAAAAAAAAAATTATAAATACAGAATTAAGCTGAAAAACCATCCAGCTGCTGTGTGTGTGTGTGTATTATGCTACAGAGTTATACTGAGTAATGATTTAAATGACTGCATACCTGGGAGGAGCTGTTGGATAGATAACTTTTATGTGCTGGAATGTTAAATCCTGGTTTAAAACTTGTTTGATCCATGTTCTCAATCCTTCTCCAGAATCACCTGATGAATCACAAAATCTAGATTAAGTTAAAACATTTTGCCAGCATAGTGTTTTGACAGAACAGTGTATTTAAAAGCAGTCTATAATTTTCAGGTCACATAAGCTGGAACAAGAAATAAAAAACTCTTCATAAATAAACTGTACAGAAACCAGTTTATCAATGTGGACTAACTGCTCAAGCATCAATAGTTAGAAATAATTCTAATTATTTTACTCCTGACTCCACCCACTGATCACTTTAAAGCTCTCTTTAAAGTTCAAAAGCAGAGACATTACTTTGCCGACTAAGGTCCGTCTAGTCAAGGCTATGGTTTTCCCTGTGGTCATGGATGTGAGAGTTGGACTGTGAAGAAGGCTGAGCGCCGAAGAATCGATGCTTTTGAACTGTGGTGTTGGAGAAGACTCTTGAGAGTCCCTTGGACTGCAAGGAGATCCAACCAGTCCATTCTGAAGGAGATTGGCCCTGGGATTTCTTTGGAAGTAATGATGCTAAAGCTGAAGCTCCAGTACTTTGGCCACCTCATGCAAAGAGTTGACTCATTGGAAAAGACTCTGATGCTGGGAGGGATTGGGGGCGGGAGGAGGAGGGGACAACAGAGGATGAGATGGCTGGATGGTATCACTGACTCGATGGATGCGAGTCTGAGTGAACTCTGGGAGTTGGTGATGGACAGGGAGGCCTGGTGTGCTGTGATTCACGATGTCGCAAAGAGTCTGTCACGACTGAGCGACTGAACTGAACTGAAGCTTGAGTTTTTAAGTTTCCCCATCTGTTTACAGGATATAATAGGAATAATAAATTAAATTGATTTTTCTAAAAAAAAAATTCCATATCTGATTTTAAACACTGTCATTTCTTATTTTATTCTTAAAAATAGTAAACTCCTAAAGTGCTTATAAACTTTTGTAATTGGAATAGTCTAAAACAATTTTCTTTGTTAAACCAATAAATTTCTCCAAAAGACGTATTCAGCATACTTTTATTTTTGAACTTGAAGAAATGAAAATTTAATTTTGATAATACATTTACATAGTCTAAAATAATGATCATACATCCCAAGGCTGAAAAATAACCAAGCTTCATGCAAGAACGGATATACATGTATTTCCATAAAAAGAAATTAAACTGTAGGTTCATTTTGTGTAGTCTTAAAGAGAAAAATTTCAAGTTAACGACTCTTAGTTTGTAATCAATCAATTCATTAAGACAGCAATTTAAAAAGTATCTACTGAATACCTATTAATGAGTGAGACACTATGCTTACTGCTAGGCAGGCAGTGACAGAAAGGTGATGGAGAGAAAGTTCCTGTGCTCACAGAGTGTATAGTTTATTGTGAGAAACAGACATCAGTCAAATAACCATATACAGAAATGTGAAAGAAAGTGGCTGCAAATGTAACCACTGCAAAAAAGACACTTGGTGCTTCAAGGATTTCTTATATTCAGAATCACCCCCAACAAGATTCAGAGATAACTTCACTAGAATATAAGCTCCACAAGGAAAGGTTCATTTTGTGTTTAGCCCGTGAGTTACTTGTTCATCTGATGCCTAGAACAGGACTGACACAAACTAGGCATCCAGTAGATAGTTGTGGAATGGTTTGAACTGGGATCTATGGGATGGGGAAGAGTCAAGTGCAGAAGGAAAAGCAGCTCAGACAGCATAAGGCAGATGCTGAAACCCTGCACAGGAAGGAGCCGTATGGCATCGAAGAACTGAAAGGCAAAAACGAGAGGAAGAGCAGTGAGAACATGGAGAAGCCAGGAAAGTAATTTTTTGCAGAAAGGGGGCACACTTCTAAGGATTATTCTGGAATCCTTATTTTGTAAGCTGTGTGAAGACAGGCCTGAAGGACGACAGAGATGTAGAAGGATCAGTCAGGTGGCTGCTGTTCAGATGACAGTTGCTTAGACTATGGAGTAAATAGAAATAGATACTAGACATAATAAGGAGATGAAATTAACATCTCCTGCATTGACAGGTGGATTTTACCACTGAGCCACCAGGGAAGTCGATGAAATTAACAGAAACTGGAAACAGATTAGTTACGAGGGGTCAATTGTGACGGGTTTCGAGGGGGACACCAAAAGTATTTGGCCAGAGAAGAAACACAGGAAGCAGCAGGTCTGTAGACGCCGAGTATGAGGTACCAAGGGCTGAGCAAACTACAGCCAGCTGGAGGACAAAATCCAGGTCCCTAAGGGCTGAGAGTTAAGGGTTTTTAAAGAATTTTTTTTTAAAAAGAAAGAAAATGGAGAAACCATAAGAGGAAAAGAAAAATATGTGAAGGGAATTTGTGCAACCTACAAAACTTAAAATGGTTACTACCTGACCCTTTACATAAGTCTGCTGATCACTGCCCCACACTATCTGCCGCCAGAATCCTCCTCAGGTATCTTTCCCTGCTCCTGTCACTCTAGGCATCCTAGCCTTACTGCCATTCCTTGACGGTTCCTGGTCTTTCCCTTGTCTGTACAGTCTAACCCAATATTCACATGATTCATGCAAGTCTAGCAGCTAAAATATCATGTATATGGTGAAATCTACTCTGATCACCTTATTTAAAACTGTAATCCCATCATACATCTCATTCTCCTAATCTTGGTTTCTTTCTTTCCGAAGAATGTACTATCATTTACCATTAATACTTCTTCCAGTAGAATGAAAGGCCCTTGAGAGCAAGGGTTTCTGTTGTTTTGTTCATTGTTGTGTGCCCAGAGTCAGGAACAGTGCTTTGCACAGTGACCACATAATAGGGATTTCTTCAGTGAATGAATTCATGCATGCATGACTATTAGGCAATTGGATAAACAGGTCTAGCGCTCAAAGGAGACCTAAAATGAAGATGCATATTTGTTTCACATGAATGGAGATAAAAATAGAATCTGTGGGTTTGCATGGAATTTAGCCTGGGGAGAAAAATGTAGAGGGAATAACAGAAGAGGAACAAGGACTGAATTTTGAGGAAGTCAACATCAATGGCCAGGGAGAGGAAAATGAACGTGCAAAATAAGCCACAAAGAGCAAACAGCAGCAGAAAGAACCAAGAGGGTTTCAAGAAGAAAGCTGAATGCTGCTGACAGTTCAAGTAAAAGGATGACTTGAAAAATGCCCATTATATTTAGCAACACAGAGGTTACTGGTGACTTCAGTAAGAGCCAACTCAGTCAATTCACTAAGACTATATGGGGAGAAAGCAAGTCATATAGGGTTTGGGTCTATGTGAATCTTAGAGCTCAGTGTGAAATACAGACATTAACTTAGGTGAAGCATATAACAGCGTGAATTAATCTAACCTGAGAAGTGAATAAAGCTAAATTAAGTTATCATGCTTTCATCATCTTAAGAAAAGGTATTGGTATTATAGTAACTGGAAATGCTCAAATTAAGTTGGCTATATATAACACATTTACACATGATGTTCTATGGTTGTTATATCCTATAAGAGAACCTCAAGTTTTTAAGATTAAAAAAACCAAAATCTGCCTCTAAACACTTTTCTACCTTGAAAAGCAAAACTAAATGCTACAGAAGAGCATGGATCCATCTATTCACAAAGGCCAATCCTTAAAAAGTCAGCACCTGATTCTAAGAGTATACAAATTGTTAAAACTGGTTTGCCACATTTGTATCAATCAGACGTCAAGCATATACTGTAACACAACCACATATATCATTGTCTAATGTAAAATCATATTCCCAGTAACTTGGAGCACAAAATACGTAGGAATTGCATTATACTTGCATAAGTGGCAGGATTCTTTGGATAAACTCTTTGTTGAAAGTACAAAGGGGGAAAAAAAAGACTGCAGGCATAAGTCTGGGTTTCAGATACATACAGTCACAAATTTAAAAATGTCATTAATTTGAACCTGAAAGGAGTAAGGAAAGTAACTTTCCTAAGCACAGTGGCCCAGGCGGAAATAAAGAAAAGTCTCAGAGTTTTTCCTAAAGATATTGTGGAATAATTTATTAATTAAAAGGACTGTAGCACTGGGGAATTTCTGTGCGTTTATAAACACCCTTGCAGCCCCACATAGTATTAGTCTCTGAGTTACAAGCATTGCCGTCATCTTAGGCCTCTCACCTTCTAAGTATATTTCATCAGCCAAGTATTTCCCTTTAAATATCTTTGTTTTCTTCTCTATTTCCAAAATGATACACACTAGATTAAAATTTTTTTCATTTTACCTCTCCAGAGCACTGATTTTGGACTCAGAGATCTGGGTTCAGATTCCAATTCTACCACCACTGATAGTAATAGCTAAGTAACCTTGGACAAACTATTCAATCTACCAAGACTCATTTTTAAAATGAGAGTATTTCCAGGTTTCCATCCTGTACCTTTGCAATCCCCTCCCCCATCCAATCACTGTCTTCTTTAAGCCTACAGAAGTCTTGGCTCAAAGACCATTCCTCCGTCAAACCTAAGAAGCTCTTCATCTCCCAAAAGCTTTGATAACGCCTAACCATTTTTTTCCCCCCTTAAAATTCACTTGGCAGTAAATCATGCCATCTTGGTCTCTCCACTAAATGAATTTTTTTACCTTTCGGTGGGCCCCCTGAGGACACAGGCTGAGTTTTATTTCTTTAAGAAACATTCCCCAAGAACTTACCCCAAAACTTTTGAATTTGCAAAAATTCAAACAAGAGTTGTTTGAAAGAGAAAGAAGGGAAGCGGGGAAGACAAGAGTAACTACAGGTGAGCGTAAGAAACGCTATACAGAATTGAATACCTTTATAAAAGGCAGGTAGTGGAGGGAGAACCTGCCCCTAGGGCTCCGCTTTATTCTGGGGGCTGAATGACAGGAAGGGTAAAGAGGAGAAGGAAGGGGAAGGAGAAATGGGGGCAGGGGGAGACTTCAGCCCTGGCACAGTGCCTCACAGAAAGGAGTACTAATCCACTACGGCTAAAACTCAAATCACTAATAGCTGACTCTGAAAAGTGCTAGACAATGTATTTGTCTGTAGGAGAAAACGTATCTAACTTGCTCTGTTTAAACTTGGGGGAAGGGAAGGGGCGGGGGGTGGCAGGTAGGGATGTGTGTGGCCAAGGGTTGCAACGGAGAATGTGAACAGAGGGCTGGCCAAGTGACGGGGCACAAAGGCCAGAAGCGAGGACCGCGGGGCAGAGGCCGCAAGACAAGAAAAAGGAAGACAAGGGGATACGGCTGTGGACAGGTTACCAGCTCCTGTGGCCACATCCGCGGGGGTTAACAAGGAGGCAAGGTCATGCGTGCCTCCACGAGGGCAACACTGCGGGAACCGGAGAGGGGGGCGTTTCCCATGCTGCAGTAACCTGGACGGAAAACCGTAATCCACCTGAGCCATGCAGAAAGATCAGCGAGGCGCTGTGCCTCCCAGCCGGCGAAACCATGCAGCGTCGCAGGCGTGCTGAGCCCGACGAGGCCGCCATAACTGCGGCCTGGACCAGAGCTGCGCGGGCCCCGCCCCTACGCCGTTCTGCGGGCCCGCGCACGTAGGCGCGCAAGGGGCGCGCCTGGAGACGCGCTTGCGCAGCGGGGTTGCGCAGCCCTGCCTCTGGGTGAAGTCTGAGGCCGGTTAGGCTGTACTGAGGATTTGGATTTGCTAAGACTGGTGTCATATAGGTGACTCCTTTGGTAAGGCTAATGGATATACTTATTTGCTGTAGGAATTTTCAACTGCAGTCCTAAAACTCAAGGTTGCTTTTTCATTTGGAGACATATAGGTGTTATGTCTGGGCCACCTGGGAAGCCCTATGTGAGTATCTGAAATAGGCAGATTCATCAAGACGAGTAGAGTAGTGGTTACCAAGGGCTCAGGGGAGCAGGAAATGAGAAGATACTGTTTAATGGGTACAGAGTTTTTGTTTGGAATGATGAAAATTTTCTGGAAATAGTGGTGATGGTTATACTACATGGTGAATGTATTTAATGCCACTGAAACATCACTTAAAAATGGTAAATATTTTGTTGTGTAGATTTTACCACAGTTTTTAAAATAACCAAAAAAAAAAAAAAAAAAAAGCTTAACATCTTTCTATATCAAGGCCTAACAGTAGAGATCTTTTAATACTGATGGCTACAGCCCCAGAAGGGGTTTCCCAGGAGGGGCAAGGGTAAGGAATCTGCCTACAGTGCAGGAGACTAAGAGAGGGAGGTTCAATCCCTGTGTCGGGAAGATCCTCAAGTAGGAAATGGCAACCCACTCCAGTATTCTTGCTTGGGAAATCCTATGGACATAGGATCCTTGCGGGCTATGGTCCAGGACTCACACAGTCAAATATGACTGAGCAGCTTCATATGCAGACCCAGCAGGTGGCTCCTGCCTTCCTGTAAAATTCAACAAGAAACTGTAGAACTTTTAAGTGCCCTTAAACAGTAGCCTTCCATTCATTGTAGACTGCACCGTATTTAAGCAATTGCCACTTTTATTTGCTCAAGGTAATTTTGTTATTCCCAGTTGACTAAACTGCTTATCTTCATGGGTCAAATGCCAAGATAAGCTCTAAGCTATCACAGTGTTCTACCAGTGCTGTCCATGGGAATGGCCCTAACTGCCATTAGTTAAGAAGATCAAAAAGAAGCTGAGTCATTGCTCAAGTCTCTAGATCTTCAGCAGAGAATACTGAGAACAAAGTAATTAAGGAGGACAGGCTGGGATGGACAGAGCTCTGATAGCCAATTCTCAGAAATTGCTTCTGTCTCTAGAACGGCCTTCCCCACTTGAATTCTGAATAACTTTGGAGAACCAGGTGAGAAAAGGGTAGTGTTATAGGAGAGACCCCTGGATATATGCCAGGTAAGGCTTTGAGTTCTACTCTTGGAACTCCATTTACTGCCTGAAAAACTTTGCTGTGCCTTACCCCTATGCTTTTGAAACGACAAGAAAAGTCAGAAACATAATTATGATGATTATTGTTGCTAATAATAGTAATAAACTCCTGAAATTCATCAGGGCTTTCTAAGTGTGAAGCACTGTCATCAGTAAATTCCTGTAAAACTGAGACAAGCTGGAACCTGGGGCCTGGGACCCTTTGCTGCAGTGCTTGCACCTGGATAGATATCTCTTCCAGCTGCAAAATATTAATACAAAGAAACTATAAGGGACTAAAAATAACTGTGTGCATGTGCAGTTGGGGAAAATTATGGAAAACCAGATACAGAAAGACCGACTGCCACTTATGAAGAGCTAGGAGCTGAAGCGGGGGACTGCATATGCTTCCTGCAGGTAACACCATCAAAGCAGTAGGCAAACCAGTTAAGCCACTCCTCCAGCCCAACCCTTGGGCACACCCCTACCCTCTCCATATATAAAGAGCTAGTTTACCACCACTGACCCTCCCCCTACCTCCAGGTGAGCAAGGGAGTAAGGAAACCTGTTACTTGTTCTTCCTCCCCTCTGCTGCAGCAGGGACTCCAATAAAGCCTTGTCTGAATTTTTTGTCCAGCCTCTTATCAGTTCCTATTGATTAAGGAGCCCACAAAACCTGGCCAGTAACAAAACTGCATATTATTACTATCTATTTTGGCCAGCGAGGCTCAGAGGGCTAAAGAACTTGGCTCAAGGTCACACTGCTAGTCATTTGTAGACCCTGGATTCATATATTGGTTCTAGATAAATAGTGAGGTCGCTCAGTCGTGTCCAACTCTGCAACCCCATGGACTGTAACCCAGTAGGCTACTCTGTCCTTGGGATTCTCCAGGCAAGAATACCGGAGTGGGTTGCCATTTCCTTCTTCAGGAGATCTTCCCGACCTGACTCTAAAGTCCAGGACTTTAACTGTTACATACATTTAATACATGAGTTCACAAAAATTAGTGTATGTTCCAACTATTTTAGGGAAAAGAAAAAGTGTTTCTGGGATTTAAACTATAGTTCTTCAGAGTCTTAATCGATTAGGAGTTCTGTGTTTCTTCAGATATCCCCAAATCTCCTGGTTTTAATTCCTGATTTGCTCGTATACCTTGAATGAGCATCAGTTCACCTTGAAGGAGCATTAGTTGAAGCAGGTACCTGAATGCTGGGATTCGGAGTTTCAGTTAAAACCTGAGCCTTCCCAGATTTAGGATCATTATTGAAATAAGCCAGATTTTTCCAAACCTAATCAAAATACCCCTTTGTTTCCAGTGATTTCAGTGCTTAGCTATTGTTGCTATTCCTTTCATCTTTATTTATAGAACAAACAGAAGGTTTTAGATTACTGTATTTAGAAATGCCATCTGGTAGGCAACTATTGGAAAAAAAAATGTTTTGTTCCTTTCATGTAACTTTGTTTTGTAACTTTCATGGTCTTTTCATCCATTACTTTGAAATGTAATTAAGTTTCAGGATGGTTGTTTGCTTCTTTTTATGGTGGATCTTTTGCCCTTTTGAACTTGGGGGAAGAGTTATCCTTGGGAGATTTTTGTTCATACACTTTTTTACTCTTTGTGTAGCTCTTCTTTTTGTTGTTGTTATTTCCTCTCAGCTAATCTATATGCCTTTTACTGATACCCTTTTGGAAACTTCATTGTTTAAACTCAGAAGAATAGATAAATAAAAGCAAAAACCAAGTAAAAACAAAAAAGCCAATAACCAACCCTCCCTTTTGGCAGGGTTTTAAGCCCCATTTGGATCTAAAGATATAAATGGTAGTGTTGGAATTTAGTTTGCTGCTATAGATTTAGAAATCCTTAAGGACATATTTATTAGTTTAAAAAAAAGAATGAAATATTAGCCATTTAGAGTAGTATATTTGGTACTTTCAATGATCACAGTTAAATGGAATCACTTTAGTCATGAAGACAAGACAGTTTTTATATTTGCTTTCATCATTCTAGAGCATCAAATCTTACCCTCTCCATTGGTTGGTTTTTATCTGTTGCACTATTCCAAGGGACAGAGAAACACACACACACACACACACACACACACACACACACACACACACATATAACTGATACATAGTGGACAGAATGTCTCAGCATTACATAACTTTGTAAATTTTGTAAGTTAGCAAAGTAAACTTTGCTTTATACTTTCTCCTTATGTTTTATGGAAGAAAAACTAGAAAATACTTAAAGGTCCTGAATTCTTATTAAACAATAAAACTGAACTTTTTAGAAATGAATGGCTATATGAGATTATAAACTTTAGTAAAATTATCTTCTCAATTCTAGGGACCTTAAATTTTTTCAGTTCAGTGCTTCTGGATACAGATGTGAGGAGTCCTCCTACTTTACCCCACTATTCCTACTAGATATACATGGCATACATACATGGGTCTTTGCAGACTGGGAGGTCAGCAGGGGCATTGTCTTCTAGGCTGAGGCAGCATGGTGGGGATGATACATGACTTACTCAAATGTGGAATAAATACAGTCCTGGAGTATGGGCACTTATCACTCCTGCTATATTATTAACAGTCAGAGTGATTCACATCAAAGCAGTGTCCAGGCCTTGGGTGAGGACAGTGGAAGTTTCTGCCTCAAACATAGGCTGGGTGTCAGTCTATATGACTGGACACTGGAACAATGTTCTCTGCATTGCCATATGACTCTTCTTTAGGAAAGGGACCATCTCCCTTTTGAGCACTTTTTCCGTGATGAGTTTCCATATTTCTAAGCTACTTTCTGGAGACAGCTCCTAGTCAACTTCCTCTAAGTCCCTATACTCCTCTTGGGAATCCTTCTGTTGATCTTCATAATGTCTGTGGACTCTCCCATCCATTCTTTACTCTTGCATAACAGATCTTGATGGCTCTTCAATTTCAGAGAAAGAGTTATTAGCAATGCCTAACCAGATCCTACTCCCTTGAGGGCAGGGAAGGCTCCGTCTGCAGACTGTCCCATGGGCTGGGGGGAAGATGATGCATGCCATACATGTATACTTTTTTGGGAAAAAAAAAAAAAAGGAAAGTAAAAAGAGCAATTTCCCTATTAATACAGTCAACATTTATATCCTGCCACATTCATTTAAGAACAGATGAAATATAGATGTAATCATAATAGCATGCAGTGAGCAGAGTATTGAAGTGAGATTCCAACTTCAGGAGTAACAAGCTATGTAACATTATACAGGCCATTTAGTCTCTTTAGACCAGTTTTTCCAACTGTGAAATCAAGGAGTAGGGCTTGGTAAGCTCTCAAGTTCTGTGATTCTACGATCATGAAGGAATTTAAATTTGTGACACATGACGCTTCTATAAATATATTTAATTATGCTTTTAATATTATGGCTCAAAACTCTATTATACTGCACACACTTTTGTTTAGTAGTATCAGAAATATCAGCAAATATAATTTTCCTTCTTTCTTGTGTGGCTGATTTTGTTATGCCCAAGTTGCGAAATCTCCCGATGACCATCAGGAAGGCGACGTCCGATGCAAAAGCAAGAGTGTTTATTACCAAGCTCGAGCTGGGGCTCCCACCGATACCAACACAGCAGCTATAGGGAGGAGCCCCAAACTCTAGGTTACACTGCTTATATAGGGTATTCTCAAGCGAAAAATTCGAAAAATGGGAGTCTCTGGGTCTGATTGGTCACCTCCTGGTGAAGGGTTAGGTGTTGGGTTCAGATTAGTTCCCATTTCCCAGGCTTGATTTGAATTTTCTGGGCTGGCTGTTGATTGGTTCTTGTGTGCTGAGCTAATTTCTGGGAAACTGAAACTTATCTTTCTGAGGAAATTGGACCAGCGGTCTTTTTGGGCCTGTCATGGAGTTTGAGTTGCTCTCACAAGTTTAGTACCTTTAGTCTCTACTTTCTTCCTGATGGTTTCTAAAAACCAGGAAAAAGAGGGTTTAAAGGATCTTTAAAAAAAAAACAGATCATACCAATCCATCTTTGTAATTTATAAAGTAAGTGCAATTTATTCTGAAGTTAAGTACTTTCTAGTTATCTATCTCTATCATTGATCAATGAAAAATATGTAAAAGTATGACTGGATTTTCTATTGTCATATCTATGTTTTATTAGAATATACAGAAACTGTAAAATCCTCTTCAATTCATATTCTAAAGGCAAATACCATTCCTTTGTCTAATTATACTTTCAGAGAATTTTTTAACAAAATGCTGGCAAAATGTGAGCCTTTAAGGGAAAATTTTTTTGTGTGTAGGTTAAAAATGGATACAAGTAAATATATTAAAAATAACTGAAAGCAGGGTCTTGAAGAGATAGTTGTACTCCAGTGTTTATAGTAGTACTTATTCAAAATGGTCAAGAAATGGAAGCAGCCCAAATGTCCAGTTAAGAGATGAGCGAAGACAAAGTAATGTATATAATACAATAGAATATTATTCAGCCTTAAAAAGGAAAGAAATCCTGTTACATGCTATAACATGAGAGAACCCAACCCAGGGATCGAACCTGGGTCTCCCGTATTGCAGGCAGATGCTTTACCATCTGAGCCACCAGGGAAGTCTTGAGGACATTACGGTGAGTGAAGTAAGCCAGTTACACGGGGACACATGCTCTATGATTTCACATATGAAGTACCTAGAGTGGTCAGATTCACAGAAACAGAAATTAGAGTGGTGGTTACCAGGGGCCAGGGCAAGTGAGCAAAGAAGCGTTGCTGTTTAATGTGTATGTGCTGTGCTGTGCTAAATCCCTTCAGTCGTGTCTGACTCTTTGTGACCCCAGGGACAGTAGCCTGTCCGGCTTCTCCGACCATGGAATTCTCCAGGCAAGATTACTGGTGTGGGGTGCCGTTTCCTTCTCCAGGGGATCTTCCCAACCCAGGGATGGAACTTGAAGTTCTTATGTCTCCTGTGTTGGCAGGCAGGTTCTTTACCAGTACTGCTACCTGGGAACCCTTAATGTGTATAGAATTTCACATTTAAAAGATGAGAAAGCTCTGGGGATTTATTTCTCAGCAATGTGACTATACTTAGTACTTCTGAACTGAACACTTAAAAATGGTTAACAGGGTAAATTTTATGTTATGTGCTACTGTTATTATTTAGGTCAATAGATGCAAGGGACAAAACAGGAGTTTAAGGCAGTGATTATTCAGAAAGTTAATCTGGCACTTATTACGCATTTTTATTTGTATGCATTTTGTTTCATTTGCCTTCACAGAGTTTAAGAGAATATAAGAATATACGTGAAAAGATACATTTTTATTAGACAGTGTTGAATATCTACAAACCCAAACACAATTTCAACTAATTTAGACCAAATTGTCAGTGTTGTGTGGTGAAAGGTGCGTTTGGTTTGAGGTACAAAACCTAAATTTAAATACTTTTCCTCTCAGCCCTGTTACCTTCTAAACCATAATTTCCTTAGATGCAAGACCTGTTTTACTTGCAAGTCCTATTTTACTCATCTTCCTGAGATGCCTAGAATGGAATCCTAAATATTACTCGTTGGAATTGAATTATACTTTTAATTAAGTTATATTTTGAAGAAAAGGTATGAAAGAAGGGTAAAACTCTACAACCCAGTAGAAATATACCTGACCTTGGTCATGTTGGCAGTAGCCAGGAAGCGCCAGAAATGTGGACAACCAGACAAGGCCAAAGCCAGGATCACAATATTAAGACCGGTTTCCAGCTTCACTTGGAAAGCAGAACTTTTTGAAAAATCACAAAATGCCTTGTCAAGAAATTCTGTAGTGGGAATAAAGCAAACCTAGGATATGAACCTGAGTGGAGAGAAGAACTAGGTCATAAGGCCAAGGCAAAGAAGGATCCATAATCCAGGAAGGGTGCTTGCTTAAAATGTGGCATATGTGATTGGAGCACACAGGCCAACCAGCCTGTGAAGATAGGATGTGGTCCTGTGACAAGGCTGTTAAATTGATGGTCATACCGGAGAGGGGATGGTCATGGTCTCTTTTAAGAGATTGTGATTCAGCTTAAAGTTATAGGCCACCTCAAGTAAAAGGGAGACACACACACCCCAGTGCACTTTGGGGGTTTTCTGAATCCACCAAACGACTCCCTAGAAAAGTGTGGACCTCAGGTGCTCCATGCTCTTCTGTGTTTACTTATGAGATTAATGTTGATAATATCAATCCTGTTCCCAACAAGCAGGGCTTATGGGAAGCCTCTGCTTAAATCCTCAGCTAAACCTTAGCACTGTCTACCTTGTGCTAGCTACCATATCATCCAGCTTCATTGGTAGGAGAAACATGATTAACTTCTATAGAGACTGTCTCCAGAATTTTTTACATTATATGTACTCTATCACTAAAAAGATTTTATCATATCTCTTATATTTATGTATGTTATGTAATGTATTATTTAGTAATTCATTATATGCATATGCAACATAAATAAAAGTAGAAATCTGAAAGCTTGGGATGAAAACAAGGTATAAACAAGTTTTAATATCTTCTTTCCGAAATCCAAAGGACTATCCTGTAAACTATTAAGATCAAGTTACCCTATGTAGAAAACTCTTTTTCTGGAAGATGATACTTGCATATCTGAGCATGGCAAGAACAAGGAAATGAGGTCATTTTTATGGGAATGCTTCATTTTAAGAAAGCATGATATACATCTCCAAGTCTATATATATATCAGACAAATTAAATATGGCATAATTTGTATTTCAATGAGTGTCTATTTCTTTGACTTTTTAGAAGACACATTGGGTTTTTTCCATCTTTCTATTCCTGGTGCCTCGATAGTAAAAAGATTCCTCACAGTTCTTTCTTTCAAAGATGCTTTTACATCTAATATAAAGTTTGCTTTTACAAAAGCAGTTTTCAAAACACTCTTCAGGAGCACCCTCTATTTATTTCCCTGTTTATTCCTGGAGAAAACCAGTCTGTCCTACTCTTTCTATCATGTTGAACAGCAAGAGTTCTCCCAATGTGCTGTGCCCACTCTGGGCCCCTTTCCCTTTTCACCTTCTGATCTCTCAGCCAGGGATATCTCTCCCCTCCTTTACTTGCTCATTCATTCTTCAAATCTCAAATCTATCTTCTCTTCTTTTGTATGATCCTTATGGAGCCCAAATGCCCCACCTACCTGCTCCTCTGGTACGTATGGCCACCACAAACCCTGCATTTGCACATTTGACCATTTACTTTCCTGTCTCCCACTTCCCAGTCCCCCACAATGGCCCTAAAATACCAATAAATATAAAGATCTTGTCTAGCCTGGTTGCTGTGTGATCACAGGAGCCTTCGAAAGCAGACAAAGAAGGCAAAAGACCCGGTGGAGGGATGATGCAAAGCTTGAGAATGACTTGACTCCCCATTGCTATCGTTCGAGCTGGAGGCTGGGGACTATAAGCCAGAGAACGCAGGCAGCCTCCAGAATGTGAAAATAGCGGACAAGAAACTGGGAAACTCAGTGCTACAACCACGTGGAACTGAACTCTGCCTCACAGCCTGAATGAGCTTCAAAGCAGGTTTATCCTCAGAACCTTGAGAAAACCTCGATGTCTGAATCATAGAGCAAAGAGCCAGCTGAGCCATACTGTGCCTAGACTTCTGACTTAATAAACGGCTATAATTTTTAAGTCAAAAATAAAGAGCTTCCATTTAATGTTGCCACTGTGCTAAAACCTGTGCAATGATTCTCTCACTTGAAGGCAGGCTGCAGTTGTGTATTTGTGTGTGTGGGCATGTGCACACGAATCCACACATGTAGAGATAGAACAGTTGTTTAAGTTTTTCTCCCATTCTCCCCATTAGTTTATATTTACGCAATTATTATAGAATGTGTAATAGACAAAGGATGTTCACAAATATCATTCACTACAGCTGTGTCATTAGGAAAAGCACAAGAGAGAAATAAGGACTCAATAATTTCCATTTTGAAAAACACTGAACACTAGCTTTTGGAACTTTCACTGGCAAAAATCACAACTTCTTGCTTCAATTTGCAACAGTGATGGTCTATGAAAAACTGTTTATCCGGGTAGTTTATTTCTTTCTTCTAACAATTTGTATATTCTTCTTACTAGCATGGAAGTCTAAATGGAAAAACATTAATAATATTTTGTTTATGAACACAAGTGGGTTGACTCTAATAAAAATATTGATTCATGTCTTCCTTCTCTGTGAGAAATGCCACCCATAAAGTTAGCTGGCACTTGCTTCTAGTAATAATATAATTTCATGAAAGTCAGAAAAAGTACATACCTTCCACTTGCAAAAGTGTGAATTATTTATTTTTCTTAACAAAAAAGTATAAAGCACATCAGTGTTCAACGTTAGCTGAAAACAATTTAGCAGCAAATTTTAACTAGACTATGTAAGACATCAAAAAGGCTTGTCATAACATAGACTGTAAGAATGTATACCCCTTTCTATAGAGCACAAACATAAAATTTTAAATCTAAAAAAGTTTAAAAGATAAGGAATAACCAGCTTTCATTGTTTATTTCCCGTTTTTAAAAAAGAAAGATTCATATATGCCGTATAGATTTAGATCTTCCTCTTCTCCATGAAAAGTATCCCATTTATGTAGGTTTTTTACATCGTGCAGGTGGAGCTGATAGACAAAAAAGTGTGCTTCATGGTTACGAAAATCATCACATATACTAACAATTCCCATCACTTACCTCTCTAGTCAGAGACCATTTTTGCTCAGTCACATAGTTAACATCTGGAAACCACTTGGGGTAATAGCTACCACCAATTTGTCGCTTATTCAGGGAAAACTTGGTAGAATGGGGCTAGAGAAAGTAAATTCCATGTTTCCTTCAACATACACACACACACACACACACACACACACACACACAGACTCAAATCTCATCATTGTCTATAAGCCATTCATTAGACCAGAGAAAAGACTGATCTATCAATAAATATATTCCTTGTCTTAAACTTCCAGAAAACATAAAAACATACTGCAAATGAAATGTCTTGATTATTTCAGTTCACACAGGTCATGATTTTTCATTTTGACCCATGGCCCTGGTCATAAACACAAGGTACATGCAGTTTTTCTTATAAGCTGTGCATTGTGCAGAGCACCAAGTTTCCCTCATCACATCATTCAGGGGCTTGTTCATTTCTGAGTAAGGAAAAGAGGAAAACCAGGGAGTGTGGTATTAAAACAGCTGGACTCTTTGTACCTAATGGCAGCCATTTCTTAACTGTGTCCCACTGATCTCCAGGGTATTTTCAATGGGATCAATTCAAGAAGCCTCTCTAGGGATTTCATTTCAAAGATTCACATGATCTAAAGAAGAAAGAAAGAAAAGATACACAGTACTGTAAAGAAGTATTTTTTCCCCCTTTTCTATAGTGGTCCATGTCACAAGTTAGAAAAAAGGTTTCTCTTTATATTCAGGGATTATGCTAATCATGCCAATAATTTGGGGATCTGAACCTTAAAATGAAGTCCTTTGAAGAGAGAACTTTAATTTGTGGCTATGGCTGTTATTCTCTAAGGCTGTCATTGTTTATAATTATTTTCTTTCTTAATCTGTGGTTGACTAAATCCAGTCCTCAAAAGGTGTCACCACATGCCGCCTGGCTGTTTTGCTATTGTTTCACTTAAGCTCACATAAGCCTTTTGGTTATTTTGTGCCTAGTACAGTGAAGTTGCATTGTGATGGCTGTCATTTGAACTGAGGTAGAAGAAAAAAACCTCAAACTAAGTGATACAAATCAGGGATTACTCATATATCCATGTGTCTCATTAATTTAAAATTATCTAGTATTCACCACTTCTCAAAATGAAGTATATATTCTAAATATATATACACACATATATATTATTATAATAATACATATTTATATTATATATAAGTATATAATATATATTTAATAGATAATATATATATCTCTTCCAAAATGTAGCCAAATTAGGTGGTAATGGTTTAGTTGCTCTTTTGTCTTACTCTTGTGACCCTATGGACTGTAGCCTGCCAGGCTCCACTGTCCATGAGATTTCCCAGGCAAGAATACTTGGGTGGGTTGCCATTTCCTTCTCCAGGGGATCTTCCCAACCCAGAGATCGAAACTGTTTCTTGCGTCTCCTGCATGGGCAAGTGGATTCTTTATCACTAGCACCACCTGGGAATAACTTCACCAGCACGCCGGCAGGCAGTCATTTTTAGATTATGTCCTACACCTCATCTCCAATTCCAGTGGGTAACCCAGTCCAAAATCACTGCAGATGGTGACTGCAGCCATGAAATCAAAAGATGCTTACTCCTTGGAAGAAAAGTTATGAGAAACCTAGATAGCATATTCAAAAGCAGAGATATTACTTTGCTGACTAAGGTCAGTCTAGTCAAGGCTATGGTTTTTCCAGTAGTCATGTATGGATGTGAGAGTTGGACTGTGAAGAAGGCTGAGCGCCGAAGAATTGATGCTTTTGAACTGTGGTGTTGGAGAAGACTCTTGAGAGTCCCTTGGACTGCAAGGAGATCCAACCAGCCCATTCTGAAGGAGATCGGCCCTGGGATTTCTTTGGAAGGAATGATGCTAAAGCTGAAGCTCCAGTGCTTTGGCCACCTCATGTGAAGAATTGACTCATTGGAAAAGACTCTGATGCTGGGAGGGATTGGGGGCAGGAGGAGAAGGGGACGACCAAGGATGAGATGGCTAGATGGCATCACTAATTCAATGGGCGTGAGTCTGAGTGAACTCCAGGGGTTGGTGATGGACAGGGAGGCCTGGCGGGCTGCAATTCATGGGGTTGCAAAGAGTCAGATACAACTGAGCGACTGAACTGAACTGAACCGAACCCAATCCTAACCCATTATGCTTTCCCAATCTGCCCTCACCTCCATCCTTAAAATCACTACCTAAATTCAGGTAGTCTTTGTCTACCTAAATTCAGGTAGTCTTTGTCTATCCCTAGTCTATTAAAAAGGACCTAATGAGTCTCTCCCTATAGCCTCTTTCAATCTACCCACTTAGTGTCCTTTAAGTTATTTCTGTGTTGCCAAAGCTCCCTTGTTACATACATGATCATGTCACTCCTCTATTTA
Source organism: Neotragus moschatus (assembly GCA_006410615.1). Taxonomy (NCBI): domain Eukaryota; kingdom Metazoa; phylum Chordata; class Mammalia; order Artiodactyla; family Bovidae; genus Neotragus; species Neotragus moschatus. Next base: position 4,024,181 of record SJYA01002489.1, on the reverse strand, counting down.
GAAAGAAGAATCAACTCTGATCTGAGATGTTTCTAAAAGTTAGCTTGTCCTTTGTGTCTTCCTAAGTTAAAATATGGTCCATGTGTAAAGGCTGGTTGGGATGACCAGTGTATCACTTTTGGCCGTATGGTTTTTACTTGAGAGATTGGTTCTTATTTTCTTCTGTTGTTCAAAGTTCCAAGTGACGTATGTAAAACCACTTTTTCCTCTTTCCAAATGCAGTTCCCTCTGCTCTAAAACAGGTTTCTCCATGTAACTGGTCGCATCCTAGACCCATTTGCCTGTACCTCAAGGAAGCCATGTTAAATGATGGAATTTGGGTTTCAGTGAGTTCTCTTAAAGATGCCTCATTTATTTCTATAGAATAATCTTTTCACTTGGCATAAAAGTTAATGTCACTTTTATAAGTTCTTGCTGAAACTGAAATGTCCAATGTGCTGGCTTTCCACCTGGAATAAAATTAGGATTAGGATTAAAAGGACTCACTACGCTGAAGAGGGCCCTGGATTTTTAAAATTATTTTAGAAGATTTCCTATTGTTATTTTGCATTAAACATGCACAAACTAAGCTATGAAGCCAATTAAAGTTGCTTCTGATTTACTCTGACTGCGCATAAACATTCTTATTCACTATCAGTGCCAGCTTGAGCATTATCCAAGTCTTAACGCATGGATCTCCCCACTCAAGCCACCACCAATCATAGCTGGGAGAATATGGTCATATTTTTCAAGCCTTGTATAGGATTTGTAAAGGCTCTTCTACTCTACCTCTCAGTGTAAAGTATTTCATAGAAGACTGAAAGCTTGATTTTGTGTTGATTCTTAAGCCTTTCACACAACATAAATATAAAAAGCTTTATCTGAGTTTACTTATACTGTCTCACCCAAGATGGATCTTAAAAATGCTTTAAGAATCCCCCCCTTGTTCGTCATGTGTTAGGATGTGTGTGAGAGCAGGAAAAAAAAAAAAAAAGCCAAGGACTGAGTTTGTTTATCTTAAAATTTTTAGCTTGTCGTCAATCATTTCATTTTAATGTGCTACGTCATACTACAGTAATTAACCCATTTTCTGCTGACCATACCAAACTTTCTGTGAAATCAATTTAAAGTTGTCCCTTTTGAAATTTCTCCCCCCCAAAACAAGGAAAATACAGATTTGAAGTGATTATAGGAATAATCACAGTAAAATCCAACTATTTAAGTACAGTTTGAACTTATATTTTTCTCTCCTGGCTCACAATTTCTAGCATATTTGTCATGCAAGGCACTAGGTTATATATATATTTTGCAGGATATAAAAACACACAGATTAAATGGGTCAATCAGTTCATTAACTAGTTAACTAACTTCCTACCTCACTTTTTCTCTATTTACATAGCTGTTTATATTTGTTTAGGGGAGCCAAACATGATATCCTGAAAATCATTCTCATAAGCTATTTACTCCACATAATAGAAGTTTTGTGATACAGAATCACACAATTATAATGTTCTTTTAAAAACACACACACGATCCTTCCCCCATCTAAAAGAAAAGTTATAAATTTAGGCCAATATAAACTTGTCAGAGTTCTCTCTCTCAATTTCACACCAGGGCGTGGTGCTGCACAGCTGGGGAGCTGAGCTAATAAGTGTTGAAAAATGAAAAATGCTGCTTTATGGCATCACATAAACTGGCAAAAAGAATACTTTTACCTCCACCCCATTTTTGACAAACAAATGGCAAAATGTAGATGCTGTAAGAATGAAATTTTATGGTATTAGACCCATGGGACAAACAGAACGGTCTTGTGGGATTTTCTTTTTATTGAATACTATATGTAATAAGAAGTGGCATAACATTTATAAAATCTAATCACTTTTGTTCCATTTTTGAACCCCAAAGGGGTCATTTCTAGGAAAGCTGTTGGAAACACTGAATAATGATCTATTTATCCAGTAGTGAAACAGGATTATCCCTTTTACAAGGAGACTGAGTTTTCCCTAACAATGTAAATGCTATAATATGAATGCACACTTTGAGGTTTTTGAGGAACACCAGGTACAACAAACATTTATCAAACACCTATAATGGCATTCAGAAAGTAAGGCTGAGTCCTCTTAGGTAATTTACATTCAATACTGGAATCAGGATGCAACTGATCTTCTCGGGTTGATTTTGTTTCCTGTCTGATGGCCATTCACTCATTCTCACTCATCAGCCATTCCTTCAGCACTCAGTCTGCAAACATCTAGTGAGGGCTTACCATGTGCAAGTTCATAAGCCTACTTGAATGTCTAAAGTGACAAGAATGACACCGTTAAAGCAAGAGGACCCACATTTATCATGAGGAGAAATCCCTTTTTGCAGGGGCTAGGAACCCATCTGATAGAGCCAAGGTTAGCAAGGAAAGAGGCAAAAGCATGAGCAGTCAGGGTACATTNGGTCAGACACAACTTAGCCACTGAACAACAACAGCTAATAAGCAGTTATAATAACAATGGGAAAGCATTTCTCCACCACTCCATCCCCTAAGGCACCTAACAACTGCTACTTTGTGTTAATGAGGAGTATGCTATTTATGCTTCCCTGATGTCTCCGACAGTAAAGAATCTGCCTGCAATTGAGAGACTGAGGTTCTATCCCTAGGTTGGAAGATCCTCTGGAGAAGGAAATGGCTATCTACTCCAGTATTCTTGCCTGGAGAATTCCATGGATAGAGGAGCCTGACAGGCTACTGCCCATGGGGTTGCAAAGAGATGACTAACACTAAATAACTATGCTATTTATTCTACTAGAGTTTGAGGTCATTGGAGGCAAGTTATCAGTTTATTCCACTTTGTGACCAGCACAATGGTCTCACACAAAGTAGATATGATCCAGGCAATGTGATAAGTGCTAGGAACAAAATGCTTAGAATATAGGAGTAGCTCTTATTTTTTCTAAATTTAGAACTTAGAGGCAAATATAATATATATGCATGTGATATTGGCTTTACAGAATGAAACAGAAAAAAATGGGAAAGGGAATAACAGTAACAACAAAATATCATTTACCATATCTCCTACTAATGTTCATTTGTTTTTGTCACAGTTATAAAAGTAGAAATTATTTGATAACATTTAGTTTTCAACTGTAGTCTCCTCGAAGCTAATCTTAAGATAAGAAATGAATGTGAGGAGTTTACAAAAAAGATGGAGCAATTACCAGTTGGAAAATGGAAAATGAGATATGGGGGTAGGGGGAGGAAATAAAAGGTACATTATTAACATGGTACTACAGAAAAGTCAAAATTCTACGTTTTTTCCTCTCCAAATTAAGTTAGAAATCAGAGCATGAGATAGCTTCAAATGTGTGCTCAAGAAAAAGTTCCAATTATGATATTAATACATTTAGTTCATTTTTATGAAAAATTTAAGTCACTTGAGAAGCATAGAGAAGGTCCCTTTTCCATCCTGCTATGGCATGATTCAGATTAATGTCTGTATCATAGTCTAAAACTTAATTTACAGTTGATCATTTCAGATAGGTTCAATACTAATTGGGACAGAAATTAATCATGCTATTGTTAGTGAGAACTTAATGGAAGAAATTTAGGGAGGTTAGTTGTTATGACTATTTTACACCAATACCACATTTTGCAATACAGACCGGGGATGATCAATATTAAAAATTTCTCAATACTAAGCTTTTACTCAATTCAGTTCAGTTCAGTCACTCAGTCGTGTCCGACTCTTTGCGACCCCATGAATCGCAGCACACCAGGCCTCCCTGTCTGTTGGATAAAAGTGTGAATGACTTTTGAACCCTAACTTTATCAATTGCAAATGGATTTGTTTTTCAGTTTCCCCAGAGGACTGAAGTGGGAAGGCAGCATCCTAAACTCTTGTATCTCTTCCCATTTAACCTTCTCAACATGCCACTAAGTCTGGTCTACCCCTGAAAACATGCTTTTCAGCTCCACTATCCTGACCACAGTGGTGCAAGACTCAATCAACTCTTTCTTAAATGATTCCAGTTACTCACCTCAGATTTCTTTCTTGCTACCATACAATGCAATTTTCATGCAAAAAGTATGGATAGCTTCTTAAAATTATCAATTTCACTATATGATTCCTTTCTTCTTAAAGATCCCCCAACGGCTTTCCATCACTTGTATAAAATTTAAACCCTTTTTGTGTCTGACAAGGTCCTACCTGGCAGGGCTTCCTCCATCGCTGAGACCATCTTCTGTTGTTCCCCATCCATCTCGTTCCACACTCGCCACGCTAACCTTCCTGCTTTTCAAATGTTTCTTCCTAGCTTAAGTCTGTGTACCGTCAAGTATCCGGACTGGGAAAATTGTTTCCTCAGAGTTTCAAGTCTCTATCTCCAACTGCTTCAAAGAGGTTTTACCTAACACTCTAGTCTCTCTGGTGGCTCAACAGTAAAAAGAATCTGCCTGCAATGCAGGAGTTACAGGAGACATAGGTTCGATCCCTGGGTCAGGAAGATCCCCTGGAGAAGGGCATGGCAACCCACTCCAGTATTCTTGCCTGGAGAATTCTATGGACAGAGGAGCCTGGTGTGCTACAGTCCACAGGGTTGCAAAGAGTCGGACATGACTGAAGCGACTTAGCACTCACGCACTAGTCTCTCTTCTCTGACTATTTATTACTGCAAACTGTATCATCACTTTAATTTTTGTATCTTTTCAAATTGAAAATGAATTTGCATTTGTCATCTTATTGCCTTTCTTTGCTTCGTTATTTTATTCTTCAAATGAACCACAGAGTCAGCTAGCAGAGATCTTATCTGCAGTGGGTCCATCATGAGAAAATAGAACAATGCACCATACACAATAATGGTCAATGATCATTTATTGAATGAGTAAATACATGAAATAAGGAATGAATAGATTCTGTTCCAGCTTCAAGCCTCAAAATTAAAGTACCTCCTTAAGAAAAGATGCTGAAAAAAAATCGTCTTTGAATCACACTTAACACGCAGTGGCTTATTCAGATTCTTTTGAATTGTTACTGAAACCTGTTCTTCAAGATGGGCTTCCCAATGGCTCAGCAGTAAAGAATCCTCCTGCCAATGCAGGCAATGTGGGTTAGAGCCCTGAGCTGAAACAATTCCCTGGAGAAACAAATGAAAACCCACTCTAGTATTCTTGCATGGGAAATCCCATGGTCAGTGATGTCTGGCAGGCTGCAGTCCATGGGGTCATTAAAGAGTCACATGACTTAGTGACTAAACAACAATTCTTCCTAAGTGCCAGCTCCTCTAATAAAACCTGCCCTTACCCCAGTAAACATTGTGTCTACCTTCCCTGAATATTCTTATTCTTGAATTATTCAAATTATTCATTCAGACTTTAATTATTGAGTAATTTGAAACAAAATCTCTTCCATATATATAGGCCATATTTCTTTCCTAGACTATCATCTCTGGGGGACAGGACCTTATCATATCCGCTCTTATAGAACTTGGTTCAGTGTCTTGCAAGTACAAGTTTTCTAAATAAATGAAATATTTGTGCTTGTTTATATTTCATCATAGTTTCTAAAACGCTAGACTATGGACTAGACTATACAAAGTGTATCACAATTGTGTATATAATAATATTATATCAGTAGTAATCCTTGCAAAGATATGGAGTACATTTTAGAGATATCGTGGCGAAAAAAGAGGAACATTTGTTTTTCCACTGTTTTTTTTTTTTTAAATTTGCAAAATGTTATTATTACATACTGTCCAGCCAATACTTTGTAAACTCTATTTTAAGTTTTAACTGATAGACACATTGCAGTTAATGAGTCTAGTACTAAATTTTAATTTTCTGTAACTCTAAACAGCCTACCAAAATACAAGTTTTTAGGAGGAGAAACTAGCTTTATCACTAAAATCCTTTGGATAATTTGGGAGGACATAATGTCTAACAGTCTTAATTCTTTTTAATTCAACTTGTGGAATAGCTTTAATAGTAAAATTCTATATTTGTCTATATTTATTTGTGGTTTTAATTTTGAATACCACATATTATTTTTAAGCTAGCAATGTATACATTATCTCACTAGGTCTCACTTTCCTCATTCCTAGATGTTAGTATTTGCCTCTTTGGCTCCTGACGGTATCACAGCTAGTAGAAATTGACTTTCAGCGCATTTGTAAATGATTAAGTTCCTGCTCTATCCACCTCACTGTGTCTTTGTGAGGACTGCATTTGATAATGTGAGAGTGCTTTAAAACTGGAAAAGTCATATACTAATGGCTTTTTCTCTGAATTGTGGATCATTTTAGACTGATGCACAGTCTTAATGGTGCCAGAATCATTGACCTTTGGATCAGTTAATTCCATTGAATTAGATAATGTGGTTTGTTTCAACATTTGATCCAACTGATTATAGCTGGGATATAGAGTGTTCCTGAGTGCTTGCATGTACATATACACACACAGACACAGACACACACACACACATTAGAGGGGGTAGCAGTTTACTACAAAGTAAGTTCAAGGTGAAAAATCAATATAAATGATTATGACAACTTTATTACCAGAATGCTTAACCTGATCAGGGCAGAAGTTTAAATGGTATACATCATATGCACACACCAGTTATAAATACTGTATCTTTCCTTTTGATTTTAAAAGTAGTCCCTGCTTCATCTCACACCTTACCACCACCTCTTCCTCCCTTGAAAAGCAGCTACCACTCAGATTTGTTGGTATCTTGATAATTGATAACTTTTTTGAAATTCTCACCTTTTCCTAAGTGTATATGTAGAAAAGATTAAAAGAGGTAGTGAAATGAAGGTTGCTCCTAGCTTGCACGACCTTCTCAGAGAAGGAAGAGAGAGGCAATGAACTTCTTATTCAGGTCTTGTCTTCTCTCTGAACTCCACATTTCTTCTTCTTCAGGTCCCTTGTCTGGAAACAGGTTTTACTGGGCTAATGCAGTCTACCTTAACTCTGAGTCTATTTCTTGAGTCTGAAATAATTTCCAGATTGCTCAGGTAAATTACTATTTTTCATCCTTGACATGTAAGATGAGCTATTGCCCTTCCTAAATGCCTTACTGTACCCCAGGCAGAGTGGATGGCACTCCATAGTCTCAGTCTGGTAAAGCATTTATCACAGTGCACACTAATGTTTTGCCTATTACTTCTTCTTTATCCCCCATAACTGATCTTTCTTTAGGAGAGGGACCATGTTCTCTGGTGCTCAAGGACATGGTCTGTAAATGAATGAATACATATTTTTAATGTACTGAGAATTAGTATATGTGCCGGACATTTTACAAACTTCATCTTGGTTAATTTCTTCGGCTCATGAACATTATTATTCAGAGGGACAATGTCTTTCTCATGCTTACAAAAAAAAAAATTGTTTGGATTTGAGTGAGGTTTGTCTGATTCCAGAATTCCTATCTTTGCAGTGATATCCTGCTGCATTTGTAGTGATGAATTAATCTTTGCATTCCCATTGCGTTGATAGCCCATGGGCTTTTGTGGTTCTCTGACATTTTTTTTTAAGAGATCTGAGAATTTTAAAAATTCACTTCTTTATTTCTAAAGAAGTTTACCATATATGAATTTTTGCACAATAAGCTCTATTCTTTTTCCAGCAATCCAATTCAGAACCCACAGAGGTTTGGGATTCTCCATGCCATTAATCTGAAAGATTCCTGTACTTCAGTGCTTCGTACTCTAGTATTCTCTTTCTTGTGTTCATTTCTGAGTTTATATTTTACTAATGTTTCTCTTTTTGAAAACATTTTACAGTTTCCATTATGTATATTAATACAGACTGGCTCTAAATAGGAAAAGGAGTACGTCAAGGCTGTATATTGTCACCTTGCTTATTTAACTTACATGCAGAATATATCATGAGAAACGCTGGGCTGGAAGAAGCACAAGCTGGAACCAAGATTGCCAGGAGAAATATCAATAACCTCAGATATGCAGGTGACATCACCCTTATGGCAGAAAGTGAAGAGGAACTAAAAAGCCTCTTGATGAAAGTGAAAGAGGAAAGTGAAAAACTTGGCTTAAAGCTCAACATTCAGAAAACGAAGATCATGGCATCTGGTCCCATCACTTCATGGCAAATAGATGGGGAAAGAATGGAAACAGTGGCAGACTTTTTGTTTTTTGGGGCTCCCAAATCACTGCACATGGTGATTGCAGCCATGAAATTAAAAGATCCTTACTCCTTGGAAGGAAAGTTATGACCAAACTAGATAGCATATTCAAAAGCAGAGACATTACTTTGCTAATAAAGATCTATCTAGTAAAGGCTACGGCTTTTCCAGTGGTTGTGTGTGGATGTGAAAGTTGGACTATGAAGAAAGCTGAGCACCGAAGAATTGATGCTTTTGAACTGTGGTGTTGGAGAAGACTCTTGAGAGTCCCTTGGACTGCAAGGAGATCCAACCAGTCCATCCTAAAGGAGATCATCCTGGGTGTTCATTGGAAGGACTGATGCTGAGGCTGAAACTCCTGTACTTTGGCCACCTCATGCGAAGAGTTGACTCATTGGAAAAGACTCTGATGCTGGGAGAGACTGGGGGCAGGAGGAGAAGGGGACGACAGAGGCACTGACTCGATGGACATGAGTTTGAGTGCACTCCAGCAGTTGGTGATGGACAAGGAGGCCTGGCGTGCTGTGATTCATGGGGTCACAAAGAGTCGAACACAACTGAGCAACTGAACTGAACTGAACTGACAGTATTATTATTTGCACAGTGTATTGCATATAAAGTACTATGAAAACTACTTTCTCAATTTTTCTCCTTGTCTGGGCTTAATTTTCATCAATTTATCAAAAAAATTTAAGTACTTAAGTCTTACATGATTTGTAAATTGTTCACTTAAATTGGCTTCTTCTGCTCTTTCTGGACATGTGACCTTGTTTTTCAATGCCATAGGAAAAGTCCATACACTTTACCTGGGATCAGGGGTGTGTGTGTCTGCCTGATGTATGAGGAGCTGATACCAAGAGCTGCTCAGTTCTCAGTTTAGGTACTGAGCAAGTGCTTTATAGGAGCATATCTTTGGTAANTCTTCTGCTCTTTCTGGACATGTGACCTTGTTTTTCAATGCCATAGGAAAAGTCCATACACTTTACCTGGGATCAGGGGTGTGTGTGTCTGCCTGATGTATGAGGAGCTGATACCAAGAGCTGCTCAGTTCTCAGTTTAGGTACTGACCAAGTGCTTTATAGGAGCATATCTTTGGTAAACTGCTTAAATCTTTTCGTATTTATTCATTCATATGTTAGGAGGAAATAGGAATGATCACCATCTTATTGAGCTGGTAGNAAGTATATATTCTAAATATATATACACACATATATATTATTATAATAATACATATTTATATTATATATAAGTATATAATATATATTTAATAGATAATATATATATCTCTTCCAAAATGTAGCCAAATTAGGTGGTAATGGTTTAGTTGCTCTTTTGTCTTACTCTTGTGACCCTATGGACTGTAGCCTGCCAGGCTCCACTGTCCATGAGATTTCCCAGGCAAGAATACTTGGGTGGGTTGCCATTTCCTTCTCCAGGGGATCTTCCCAACCCAGAGATCGAAACTGTTTCTTGCGTCTCCTGCATGGGCAAGTGGATTCTTTATCACTAGCACCACCTGGGAATAACTTCACCAGCACGCCGGCAGGCAGTCATTTTTAGATTATGTCCTACACCTCATCTCCAATTCCAGTGGGTAACCCAGTCCAAAATCACTGCAGATGGTGACTGCAGCCATGAAATCAAAAGATGCTTACTCCTTGGAAGAAAAGTTATGAGCAACCTAGATAGCATATTCAAAAGCAGAGATATTACTTTGCTGACTAAGGTCAGTCTAGTCAAGGCTATGGTTTTTCCAGTAGTCATGTATGGATGTGAGAGTTGGACTGTGAAGAAGGCTGAGCGCCGAAGAATTGATGCTTTTGAACTGTGGTGTTGGAGAAGACTCTTGAGAGTCCCTTGGACTGCAAGGAGATCCAACCAGCCCATTCTGAAGGAGATCGGCCCTGGGATTTCTTTGGAAGGAATGATGCTAAAGCTGAAGCTCCAGTGCTTTGGCCACCTCATGTGAAGAATTGACTCATTGGAAAAGACTCTGATGCTGGGAGGGATTGGGGGCAGGAGGAGAAGGGGACGACCAAGGATGAGATGGCTAGATGGCATCACTAATTCAATGGGCGTGAGTCTGAGTGAACTCCAGGGGTTGGTGATGGACAGGGAGGCCTGGCGGGCTGCAATTCATGGGGTTGCAAAGAGTCAGATACAACTGAGCGACTGAACTGAACTGAACCGAACCCAATCCTAACCCATTATGCTTTCCCAATCTGCCCTCACCTCCATCCTTAAAATCACTACCTAAATTCAGGTAGTCTTTGTCTACCTAAATTCAGGTAGTCTTTGTCTATCCCTAGTCTATTAAAAAGGACCTAATGAGTCTCTCCCTATAGCCTCTTTCAATCTACCCACTTAGTGTCCTTTAAGTTATTTCTGTGTTGCCAAAGCTCCCTTGTTACATACATGATCATGTCACTCCTCTATTTAGAAAGAAGAATCAACTCTGATCTGAGATGTTTCTAAAAGTTAGCTTGTCCTTTGTGTCTTCCTAAGTTAAAATATGGTCCATGTGTAAAGGCTGGTTGGGATGACCAGTGTATCACTTTTGGCCGTATGGTTTTTACTTGAGAGATTGGTTCTTATTTTCTTCTGTTGTTCAAAGTTCCAAGTGACGTATGTAAAACCACTTTTTCCTCTTTCCAAATGCAGTTCCCTCTGCTCTAAAACAGGTTTCTCCATGTAACTGGTCGCATCCTAGACCCATTTGCCTGTACCTCAAGGAAGCCATGTTAAATGATGGAATTTGGGTTTCAGTGAGTTCTCTTAAAGATGCCTCATTTATTTCTATAGAATAATCTTTTCACTTGGCATAAAAGTTAATGTCACTTTTATAAGTTCTTGCTGAAACTGAAATGTCCAATGTGCTGGCTTTCCACCTGGAATAAAATTAGGATTAGGATTAAAAGGACTCACTACGCTGAAGAGGGCCCTGGATTTTTAAAATTATTTTAGAAGATTTCCTATTGTTATTTTGCATTAAACATGCACAAACTAAGCTATGAAGCCAATTAAAGTTGCTTCTGATTTACTCTGACTGCGCATAAACATTCTTATTCACTATCAGTGCCAGCTTGAGCATTATCCAAGTCTTAACGCATGGATCTCCCCACTCAAGCCACCACCAATCATAGCTGGGAGAATATGGTCATATTTTTCAAGCCTTGTATAGGATTTGTAAAGGCTCTTCTACTCTACCTCTCAGTGTAAAGTATTTCATAGAAGACTGAAAGCTTGATTTTGTGTTGATTCTTAAGCCTTTCACACAACATAAATATAAAAAGCTTTATCTGAGTTTACTTATACTGTCTCACCCAAGATGGATCTTAAAAATGCTTTAAGAATCCCCCCCTTGTTCGTCATGTGTTAGGATGTGTGTGAGAGCAGGAAAAAAAAAAAAAAAGCCAAGGATTAAGTTTGTTTATCTTAAAATTTTTAGCTTGTCGTCAATCATTTCATTTTAATGTGCTACGTCATACTACAGTAATTAACCCATTTTCTGCTGACCATACCAAACTTTCTGTGAAATCAATTTAAAGTTGTCCCTTTTGAAATTTCTCCCCCCCAAAACAAGGAAAATACAGATTTGAAGTGATTATAGGAATAATCACAGTAAAATCCAACTATTTAAGTACAGTTTGAACTTATATTTTTCTCTCCTGGCTCACAATTTCTAGCATATTTGTCATGCAAGGCACTAGGTTATATATATATTTTGCAGGATATAAAAACACACAGATTAAATGGGTCAATCAGTTCATTAACTAGTTAACTAACTTCCTACCTCACTTTTTCTCTATTTACATAGCTGTTTATATTTGTTTAGGGGAGCCAAACATGATATCCTGAAAATCATTCTCATAAGCTATTTACTCCACATAATAGAAGTTTTGTGATACAGAATCACACAATTATAATGTTCTTTTAAAAACACACACACGATCCTTCCCCCATCTAAAAGAAAAGTTATAAATTTAGGCCAATATAAACTTGTCAGAGTTCTCTCTCTCAATTTCACACCAGGGCGTGGTGCTGCACAGCTGGGGAGCTGAGCTAATAAGTGTTGAAAAATGAAAAATGCTGCTTTATGGCATCACATAAACTGGCAAAAAGAATACTTTTACCTCCACCCCATTTTTGACAAACAAATGGCAAAATGTAGATGCTGTAAGAATGAAATTTTATGGTATTAGACCCATGGGACAAACAGAACGGTCTTGTGGGATTTTCTTTTTATTGAATACTATATGTAATAAGAAGTGGCATAACATTTATAAAATCTAATCACTTTTGTTCCATTTTTGAACCCCAAAGGGGTCATTTCTAGGAAAGCTGTTGGAAACACTGAATAATGATCTATTTATCCAGTAGTGAAACAGGATTATCCCTTTTACAAGGAGACTGAGTTTTCCCTAACAATGTAAATGCTATAATATGAATGCACACTTTGAGGTTTTTGAGGAACACCAGGTACAACAAACATTTATCAAACACCTATAATGGCATTCAGAAAGTAAGGCTGAGTCCTCTTAGGTAATTTACATTCAATACTGGAATCAGGATGCAACTGATCTTCTCGGGTTGATTTTGTTTCCTGTCTGATGGCCATTCACTCATTCTCACTCATCAGCCATTCCTTCAGCACTCAGTCTGCAAACATCTAGTGAGGGCTTACCATGTGCAAGTTCATAAGCCTACTTGAATGTCTAAAGTGACAAGAATGACACCGTTAAAGCAAGAGGACCCACATTTATCATGAGGAGAAATCCCTTTTTGCAGGGGCTAGGAACCCATCTGATAGAGCCAAGGTTAGCAAGGAAAGAGGCAAAAGCATGAGCAGTCAGGGTACATTCCATCCCCATAGAGAAACTCTGGACTTCACAAAGGGAGGCGGCAGAGCAACTCAGGACCCTCCTCTAAGGCTTCTAGCTATTGCTGGGGTCCAGTAGCTGGGAATTCCCAGTTACATTTAAATAACTATGATTATTTAAACTATATATCTATTTTATATATACCTTCCCTGGTTTTCCATAGCTAGAAATATAATGTCTCTCCTCTAAACTTGCTAAAATTGTATCTGAAACCTTCTTAAAGAAGTTACTAGTATTTACCTTACATTATAGATATGGATACTTCTTGTCTCCCTACAAAATGTAAACTCCTAAGGGTAGGACTAAAGTTTGATATATCCTTTACTCACCCACAGTATTTAGCACAGTGCATTCTGAATATTCTATCATTTGGTTGAATAAATATCTTCAGTGGAGTCAAGCATACATAAAATATAGCATCAGATAATACCACAGTAGTAAATAAAGACAAAAAGATAAATACTAATTGAGAAAACTAAAAAGCATGACTACTACTGGGAGAAGTACCATTCAGGCAGTCTAAATCATGTGCTAACTAATAAGTAATAGGACAAATGAGGGAACTCTGACTATAGTTTTTAAAATGTGGAATTATACGAACAAGTCACTGAAAAGTGACTTTCCCCAAATTCCCCAAAGATTTTGAATATACTTTATAGGACACAACCAAACACTACAGTTACATGTGCAGTCATATATCATTTTTATATTTCATAATTTAATAAAATGCATCACTGGAGTATTTCCTCACAAACAAATGCAAATTCTGCAAATGCAGATAATTTCCAGGAATGAACCCATTTCCCCGTCACTGTTATTAATCTCAGTGTTAGTTACTACTACAAGTTATTACTGAATCTACAATTACATACACTGAAATGGTAAAAACAAGGATTTTAGTCAGTTGTAGTAGGTTCTAACTATTAAGTAGGTGGCATTGAAATGTATTTTTTTCTCATCATCCTGCTTTATACTCCAAGCTATAGAGAGGAACCATAAGTTCTTTAAGAATATAGACTTGTCAAGGATCTTTGTTTTAGTGCTCAGAATATAGCTGGCAACCTACCAGTACTATTGACATTTTGTCTTCCCTCGTGGCTCAGCCGTAAAGAATCTGCCTGAAGTCCAGGAGATGCTAGTTTGATCTCTGGGTTGGGAAACCCTAGAGAAGGAAGTGGCAGCTGTTCCAGTATTCTTGCCTAGAAAACTCCATCGACAGAGGACCCTGGTGGGCTACATACAGTCTGTGGGGCCGTAGAGAGTTGGCACATCTAATCAATTAAACGCAGCAATTACAAGTGCAGAAAGCATAGAAGAAGGGCCAAGAGTAAAGATAACGAGTCTCCCTTGGCCCAGGTTATTTGAGGTGTCAACAGAAGTTGGTGATTGTTGGAAATATGTATCTAAAGCTTAGACTGAGGGTGGAAGTAAACTTTGGGAGTCATCAATATCAAGGAATCAGATAAGGCCATGGGCATTGAAGAAATTACTGTCAGAGAAAATTGGTAGTAGGAGGGAAGAGAAACTAGGAAAAAACACTTTTTAAGACCCGTATTAAAAGACTAGGCCAGGGAAGAGAAATCAGTGAAAAGTTCTCAGGAGGAATCACGACGGTAGAAGGAAATAAAGAAGGCAATTATTTTGAGACTGTTATTTAGGTAAACACCTGTGGGTGCTATAGAATGAAAATTAGGCCATTGGATTTAATAGTTAGGAGGGAGGTGATCAGGAACATTTTTTTTCTGTTTTATTGTGATATAGTTGACATATAACACCATATAAGGTTAGGGTATACAGCATAATGACCTGACTTACATGTACTGTAAAATAATTATCACAGTAAGTTTAGTTAACATACATCATCTCATATAGATACAAAATGTGTTTCCCTTATGGTAAGAACTTTTAGGATTTACTCTCTCAGCAACTTTTAAATATACTCCACAGCAGTGTTAACTGTAGTCATCATGTTGTATGTTACATCCCCAGTACTTATTCACAACTCAAAGTTGGTACCTTTTTGACCACCTTCACTCAATCCTCTCACTGCTCATAACTCTGGTAACCACAAGTCTAATCTCTGTTTCTGTGTGTTTGGTTTTAGATTCCACACATAAGTGAGATAATACAGTGTTTGTCTTTCTCTATCTGACATTTCACTTCATATCATATCTTGAAGGTCCATCCATGTTGTCACAAATGACAGGCTTTCCTTCCTTTTAGTGGTTGAATAGTATTCTAATGTACACTTATACATTTTGGAGAGCATTTTCCATTTCCATTTGGAGAGAGTATAAGTGCATAATGTACACTTATACATTTGGAAGCAGTGAGGCTAGGCATCAGGTTGCTCAGGTTGGGAATCTGGACTGGAAAAGTGAACACAGCCAGTGTAGTCTTTGAAAAGTTTACTTGTCACATCCAGAGGGAGACAAAGCTTTAAAAAGGGCTATTTGAAAATATGGGGGTGGTTTGAGCATATTATACAAGTTGACAAGAGATGCCAGGAGAGGGAGAACAACGGCTTGGACAAGAACTCAAAGAAGATGGAAGAGGATGGGAAAAGCCTCATAGGGTAGGAATGCTCTTCCCTGTAAGACTGGAAAGGAGCATAGGCACATTGGAGCGTGGGGATTGTGAAACCGCGCATGACTGTACCTTATAATGGCCATTTTCTAAGAATGAAAAGAATAGGACTTGAGAAAATCTGTAAAGGAAAGGAAAAGACAGCTGTATAAGAATGGGGAAGAATTACAAAGTAGTCATAAATGCATATAGGAAATTTAAAGGAGCGGACATACATTGTCATCAAATTTGTACCCGTAGCTACTGAAAAGAAACTGAAGAAATGGAATGATTTATTAATCTTGTGTTGGAGTTGGCAGGGCAGAGGGTCAAGGGGAGATGGGACTATCGATTGAATTGATGAGACTGTCATACCGTATAAGGTAAGTAGGGACAGCATCAGGCTGAGAAATAACAGGTAGACTGGGAAGATAACGAGAGGATAAAGCCCACAGATCCCAGCAAGGTCTCTGAGCCAGTTTAGTGAGAATGAGGGACCGAGAAAGATGGAAGGACAGGCAGTTACATATAATTAAGGACTTTGAGAGGTAATTATTTCAGAGGTGGAATATTATTATGTGGAGTAAAGTAGTGTGAGAAGACTCCCTGAGGAAGTTAAGACTGAGCAGGATCTGTAAGAATGAGGAGAGTTTTTTCCTTGGTTTGTTTGACACAACAGTGGGGAAGAGGGAGGACATTCTGTGCTCAAAATCCAAGAAGAACTGGGGGCAGGCTGAGAGAGCCATCATGCTTCCCCCAGCTAGAAAGGCCCACTGCTGCCCTGGAATGTACAAGAACAAGCCTGACTTACATTATAGAAGAGTTTGAAAACCCGTTATGGGATTAGCACTTTGATCTAGTGGACAATTGGGAGCCATAACAAAATACTAAGCAAAGAAATGCCGTGAAGCGAGTAATTTAGGCACATTTGCTGGACAGAGGCTGTGAAAGGGATCCCAGAGGGGAGGTGTGTGTGCCCAAGGGTGTCCTTGAGCAGGCTCAGGAGACAGAAGCTGGAACCAAGACATGAAAGGGGGTGCCTTCAGTCAAGAAGTGAAAGGATTTGGTGACAAACTAGAGGCAGGGAACGTATGGAAGAAAGAGTTCAAGTGGTCCTCAAGTTCCTGGGCCAGGACACCAGAACACAGCCCTGCAGCTGAGGGAATCTCAGGAAACTGGAAAGGAGGGCGCGTGGAGATGCAGAGAGGGGGGCATGTGTACATAGGAGAGCTTTCCATCCAGGCAGACCTGCCCCAGTGCTTCTTGTTTGTGCTGTGAAAAAATAAGGTCCTTCTGAAGCCACTGGATGTCAAAGGCTCATAAACATAGCTGATGTGTGATGGAGCAGTGCCCTGTTGAGAGGTGGCAGTAGCAGGCATCAGCCTGGCATGAAGGAGTCAGAAGTTGGGTGGCTCCTTTCGTCACTTGGAGCAAAGACTGCTGGTGAACAGGCTCTGTTAATGATGGCTGCGTTCCAATTAAAAAACCTTTAAGGGAGGATTATATGAAAAAGACTGTTTAATCACACCTTGAGCTTTTCCAGTTACAGCTGCACACGGATAGTGAGCACCATGCTGGGAGCACTACCTTTGATTGAAAAGCATAAAATTTTTACAGGTTTCTTTTTTTTTTTTCTTACTAAGTTAAAATTTGAGGGTCTCTTTTGTGTTACACTTTGGGTAATAATCTAGGACAAAATAGTCAAAAATGCATAAATGAGCCCAGTTAAAAATATGTTTTAAAATATCATCTTTGATGGTCCCTAGTTATTTAGGTTATGGAAAAATGTGAATTAATGAATATTTTAAATAAACTTTAACATGTAATAAGTGCAAATCTGGCCTAGATAGGTCAGTAGTAACTGAGAGTAATGAAAATATTTCTGGAAATGGTTGTTTAATGGCAGAAATATGACAGTATTTTATTATATTTTTGAAATTCATTTTTTCTAATATGTTTCCTTTAAGTTCTTTTTTTTTTTTTTTTTAAATAGACTGTGTCTTTTAATAGCATGCTGTTTTATAATTACAGGGAAGTATGCTACACAAGGGAAAAAAGTCCCTCAACTCTTAACTAGATTTTGTTCTCATTGTTGAACCATCAAGAGTGAAAATAAATGTTGCCCAGTAATGACTTCTGTTTTTTCCATGTGGAATGTGATTAGTAGAATTTTCTCCCCATATAGAGTGCAATTTATAAAATTTTTAATTTAGTTCTAGTTTTAGTATCTGATTCTTCAGTAAATTCTAAACCCATTGAAACACCTTTTCTAATTCTTCATGGAATAAGCAGTAAGAGTGGTGGATTAGTTCTCTAGTGCTATTCTAAGAAATTATCATAAACTGAATTGCATAAGAAGACTCAAGTTTATTCCCTCACAGTTCTGAAGGCCTGAAGTCTGACACTGAAGTGTCGGTAGGGTCACCGTCACTCCTAAGACTCTTGGGAGTCATTCTTGATTCTTCCAGCATCTGGTAGCTCCTACTGTCCTTGGTAAGTCATGGCCTTCATTTCTGTTTCTTTGTCTCTGGGTCTGAATCTCCCTTTCCTTTCTTTTATGAGGACGTCAGTTATTGGATTCCAAAACCTAGGATTTTATCTCAAGACCCTTAACTAGTTATATCTGGAAGACCCTTTTTCCAAATAAACTAATATTATGAAGTTTTGGATAGACATTAATTTGGGGGGGGATAATATTCAACCCATAATAAGTGGTAATAGTCATGTCTCAGGCTTGCATTATTTCATGTGTTAAAAGTGGTCAGCCAGACCACCTGTAGTGGGGAGGGCCTGCCGGGATGAGTGGCCAGAAATGTGGAGGCCTCGGGATATAGCACGGGAAGTGATCTGGCAGTCAAGCCATCCCTTGGGCCTTGCACGTTCCATGATGGAATTTGGATGGGCTGCAGCAAGATCCTTGGCCTTGTGAAAGTCTTCCAAGGTCTCCTCATTCTTCTCTACATGGGCACATAGTCAGAAACTTCTGCTCTGATGTCTAAATCTAATTCACGACATACTGGATCACACCAAGAAGAAAATAATGGAGCAGACCAGTCTAGCTATCTAGGCAAGGCTATCATTTCTTTCTTAATGAATATTGCTAGTAGCATCTTGCATGTATAGTCGATTAATTGTGTCCAACTCTTTGTGATTCTTTGGACTGTAGTCCACCAGGCTCCTCTGTTCATGGAATTTTTTAGGCAAGAATACTGGAGTGGGTTGCTATTGCCTCCTCCAGGGGGTTCTTCCTGACCCAGGGATCAAACCTGCATCTCCTGTGTTTCCTGCTTTGCAGGCAGATCCTTTACCTGCTGAGCCATCAGGTAGCCTCTTAACACTTGTATGAAATGTGTTTTCTCTTTGAGACTCACACAGGTCACTGAGGTAGGTGGCTGAAGCAGGAGACACAGACTTGTGAAAGACCATGTTGCTCAAGTGAGTTCAGCAAGTGTTTTATGAAGCATGTGTTTGGTTCTAGGCTCCGGCTAAGACGTCCCTAAAGTAGAACAGTGCAGGCTTGCTGGTCACTGGTCCAGTGCTGTACATTATATCAAACATGCTGTGCATTTCTGGTCACGAAATAGAGATTCTGGGCCTGGAATCTCAGTTCCTCCATTTACCTCTCTGAGCCTCAGATATTATACATGCAGAGTGAGAAGAAAAAGAACTCCTTCATAGGCTTGTGGTAAGAGCCCATCCGTTTATATGAGTAAAGTATTTAGAACAGTGCCTGACACATAGCAAGTGTTTAATAATGTTCAATTACTACTCCATGCAAGGTGCTTAAATTGAACAAGTGTTTATATAATCCTCAACTTCAGGGAGATTATTGTTATTAATACAAACATACTTACATGGTACTTATAGCTTGGTAGAATCTTCTTCCAATTCTTTCAAAACCCCTTCAATTTAGTCCATATAAGCTAGAAAAATGGACTTGCGTAAAGTTAGCTGACTTATTTAGTACAGCAAGTTAATGGCAGAGGTGTGCACTCAAATCTATATGACCTATTGGCCACACCTTAAATATTAAAAAGAGGGGAAAAACGTTGGTGGATATTCAGTAACTCTATTCCAGGCTTCAGTGATATGGAAAATTGAACTGAGAGGCATCCTGTGGAATGGAAAATATACTGGTTTAAAAGTCATAAAACTTGCATTTTAGCTTCTTCTCTGCCATTTGAGCCTGAAAATGATGTTCATGCTTTTGCAAAGTATCCTGACTATTCATGAGATAAATTCTCACCCCTCAAGTCCATGTAATGTATTTCAAGTAGTAGAGCTTTGAATTGTAACAGGCAAATCCCTTTTTTATTTGCTTAGTTTGTATTTCCTGGAAAATGACAGAGTCTAGCTCATGAAGCAAATGTATTTGTATAACATGTTGGTTGCCATGCATTCTGGAGATGATCCCATGCACTGCTGTTGATGCAACAAGGAGGGGACTTTTAAGTATTGGTGCTATGAAAATGTAATGCAACTGGACTTGGACAGGTGCCTGAACCAGACCACCCATCATATTTATTTTGCTGTTAAACAGTTCAAACAAATTCATCTGAAGGGCTTTAAACTTTCTTGATAGTGAATAACTCACATTTCATTTTATATATGTGATGATATTCCTGCTGAAAGCTACTTTTGTTGCATATTTTTTGAGAGATCTTTTGTCAATTTTATGTTTAGGATTTGCTTTGGAAAGTTATCCTATCTTGTGGAGGGAGAGAAAAATCCTTTTATTCTTTTCTTAACCTTATCATGGGATTTTAATCAATGTTCAAAGTGATCCCTCAGAAGAATGATCTACTTTGTTTTTTTCCTGAGTTTGTTCACCAGATCTATTGACTAGGATCTGTCTTATTCCCGTGACTCTTTGCCGTGTGACATATCCCTCCGTATGACCTGCAGGAAATTCTCCCATGAGAGACTAGCATTATGCCCAGCATGTAGTGGGCATTCAGAATGTGCTTGATTAATGCTTGATGTGTGTGTCCATCTCACTAACACAGATAGTTTTGGGTCTTAGCTTCCTTTTAAACTAACCCATTCCCTTACTGCCAAGATCATGTTTCCCGTGTCTTTTGGGGAACAAGCAGAGCATTAGGAAGCTGTCTCAGAAAGGCATATCTAACATTATATTTCTCTTGTTGATGACAACTTGGTGTTACAACTAGCTCTGTCTTGTCTTAATCTGTGAAGAAAGTGAATGGACCGCATCCTTCCTCTTCCAAAAGGACTGAAACGTAAAGTAGGGCTTCCCTGTAGCTCAAATGGTAAAGAATCTGCCTGCAGTACAGGAGACCTGGGTTCAACCTCTGGTTCGGGAAGATCCTCTGGAGAAGGGAACGGCAATCCACTCCAGTATTCTTTCCTGGAGAAACCCATGAACAGAGAATCTTAGCAGGCTACAGTCTGTGGGGTTGCAGAGTCAGACATGACTCAGTGACTAACGCACACAAATGTAAAGTGCTTGTCATCACCTACTCTGACTGTACAATTATTCTAAACCTAAGGGAGTGACTTTTCCCAACCCCAAGGAAACCAGATTCTCTAAGACAATGACTTCAGGGTGGTGAGAATGACTTGGTCTGGAGTCTGTACTTCCATATTCCTTTGATTCTAAAAAGTCTGCCAGGCTCCTCTGTCTGTGGGATTTCCCAGGCAAGCATACTGGAGTGGATTGCAGTTTCCTTCTCCAAGGGATCTTCCCAACCCAGGTTTCCTGCATTGTAGGCAAATTCTTTACCCATTTTGCCGCCAGGGAAACTTGTAGCTAAGGTACTATTGTTCAGGAAAAGACTATCAAATTATATCTTCACAATGGCTTTAATAAATGAGAGTCAGAGACACACAGTATTCATATTTTCTCAGTTAAAAGTCTTCTTTTTATGGCAATACAATCATCTGTTTGAACTCCTTAGAACCTTGTTCTTTATCACTTGTTCTTGTCAAGCAGTTTAGCCTAGTGGCTAAGTGTGCAGACTTTAGAACCACGTTGCCTTGGGTTTGAATCCAAGCGCTACCATTTGCTAATTGTGTGACCATAGGGAAATTACTTATTTGTTTAGGTGTATCAGTTTTCTTATCTGTAAAATGGACCTAATAAGAATACCTAATCAATAGGAACTAATAAGAATATTAAATAAAGAAATCTATATAAAACATGCTTAAAACAAAACCTGGCATTTTTTCAAGTACTCAATACATCGTAGTCATTATTAGTCACGGTCCCCCTACCCACTGTCTCTACAATAAGATCCCTACTGTCAAATTATGACAGATATGCAGTCTTGGGATTCAGAATGGATTCTAAACAAAACAAACTAAAAAGCAAAAGGAGGTTAGGTCTCAAGAAATTTCAAAGTAGAAAGTATCCTTCATGCCCCTGATAGTTACCAGAAATTGAAAAGAGTGAGGAATTGACGTTCCTCTTGGGCAGTGTTTCGCAAACTTTGCATGCCCAAAGTCTCTTGGTGAGCATATGAAAATATGAGAGATTCAATAGATTTGAAGTGGAGCCCAATACAGTGTGTTTAAATAAAGCCTCAAAAGAGTAAATGTTGTAAATAGTCTACCAATTGCATTTTGGAAAACCCTTCTTGATTTTGGTAAGTTACTACCACCATTCTCTCTCATGTACCTTCATTCATTCAATATATGTTTTGAGCACTGACTCTGTGAAAAAAAATCGTGCTTGGTGCTTTGAGGGATCCAAGATGAGTTAAAAACTACTTCTGTTTTTTTTTTTCAAGAAACCAAAAATATACTAAGGAAGGTATGTCCCGTAAAGAGATTTTAATTTTGAAAGGAAATGTTAATAAAAATTCTCCATATTATTTGCAGCTGAGTAGTGTAATTAGCTGGTTGAACTCGTTAGTTGGATGAACATAAAAACTGACTCTCTAAACTCCAAAGGGACACATCCAAGAATCTTAATTTAAGAGTACGAATCATAATATATTAAGAAAATGGGCCTTGAATAAACCATACAACCCAGGAAGTTCTCTATGGTAGAAATATGAAGATATAACTATGGAAGGTTTAGAGGAATACTTACAAAAGCTGACTCTAAATTGTTAATTATTTTCTTTCTTGCTTCAGTTTTGACCTTGAGCCTTTATTTGCTCTCAGTTTGAAGCTACTTTATTCAACTGTGTCTTTAAGCTCAAAAACTTCTCTTGAAAATGAGACACTGCCATGTCCAACGTGTCCCTAGGAAGGAACACAAGCTGTACCCTCATTATAAAGATTGCAGCAGAATCAGAAACTTTATCAAGCTTTTAAATTTCCTTCTGCTCTTAGACTCCCAGCTCTTTGATGACAGTCTTGTTCACCTGTTCAGTGGCTAGTCACTGTGAATTTCAAGTCCCTGGTTCTAATGTGTACAGTTGGCATTTTGCCAATAGGGACCACAGGCAGTACCTAATTTAATTTTGGACCTTTAAATGGAATTTCAGAGACCTATGTGAGTAGTCCAAGGGAAAGCAGCTGAATAGTCACAGGTCAGAAACTGTGCCTCAGGTCCAGAATTACCAGCCTGGTATTTGATTTGATTGATTGATTGATAGGCTAAGTATAGTTGCTGTACAATATTATCAAAGTCACAGGTGTACAATATGGTGTCACAACTTTTATAGGTTATACTGCATTTATAGTTGTTATAAAATGTTCGCTATATTCTCCATGTTGTATAACATATCCTTGTAGCTTATTATACCAATAATTTGTACCTTTTAATGCCCCTCGTCCTTCCCTCTCCTCACTGGTAACCTTGAGTTGTTCTCTGTGCTTCTGCTTCTTTTTTCTTATATTCACCAGTTTATTGTATTTTTAAGACTCCATATATAAGCAATATCTTACAGTACTTATTTTTCTCTGTCAGATAGGATTTATTTTCATAAGTTGGTAGACCGCCAAACCTATTTTGATTTTGCATCTGTTAGTGAAATGAAACAAAGGGCATCTGGAGCCTTGTCTTTTAATACTAGTGTATCTGTGAAACATATACATGTACTATTCAACTACTATATTCACATTATACACTATATTTTTAAAAGAACATTTCAGTTCACTTCAGTTCAGTTCAGTCACTCAGTTGTGTCCAGCTCTTTGCAACCTCATGAATCACAGCATGCCAGGCCTCCCTGTTCATCACTAACTCCCGGAGTTCACTCAAACTCATGTCCATCGAGTCAGTGATGCCATCCAGCCATCTCATNCTGCATAGAAGTTAAATAAGCACGGTAACAATATAAAGCCTTGACATATTCCTTTTCCTATTTGGAACCAGTCTATTGTTCCATGTCCAGTTCTAACTGTTGCTTCCTGACCTGCATATAGGTTTCTCAAAAGGCAGGTCAGGTGGTCTGGGATTCCCATCTCTTTCAGAATAAAGGAGGTTAAAAAATAAAATATATAGAAGTTCTAGGAATTTCTTCTCCCTACTTTGGACTTTGATCTTAATAAGGCAGACTTTGATCTTAATAAGGCAGAATGATTTATGTAAATGGTGAAATAAAAAGTTCTTAGTGATTATAAATGAAGGGTAACACACTTCAATCCCTAGTTCCTTATTTTCCATAACACCTTGGTCCAGGAATGTTTTATTAAATGAGTGGCTTAGGACCCATTGTGCACAGTTTTCTTTCACTGTTTTTTTTTTCCTGATAAAATTTTTTTCCACTTTTTCATTTGATAAAAGAAATCTCAGGACCTTCATTTATGAAACTCAGGAGGTACATTTTATGCTCTGTATTGAAAAGAGCACTTTTTTTCCCCTGCAAATACCACACATATCTCTTTCATCTCTCTCTAATTCCAGAGAAAGTTGATGAAAGAGAGCTGTTTTTCTCCCTAGGAATTTCCTTCAGATTATTCTTATTTCAGTATGCTAATCCTTTGTTTTTAAGTTTCTTCTACAGAAATTACATATATCTCATAGCCAGAGGACTTTTATTTCTGTTTTTCAATGAGGAGCAGAAGAAAGGAATGCCTCTTGACCAAGAATTTGTCCCCAAAAGAGTCCTTAGATGGAACAGGGAAAAAAGGGGTTTGGTGAAGAAGGACATAGCAGGGGTAGGTGGAGGGAAAAGTAGATATCAGTATAAGCAGATTATCTCTAATGTATTACAGAGCCTTAAGGGTTTTTATCAACACAAACCACAAGGAAACTGGGATCTGACAAGCTGTTGGAGGAATGCCCATGAAGGAGGAGGAGGAACAGGAGGTATGGTTGCTAATTTCCTAAACCCAGATGTCAGCAATTTTAATGAGAAAAATAAAAAATCCCATGTGATGGTAGACTAAGAGACATACTAGCCAATGGGGGAGCAAAATATCTCTCATTAAATACTCAGACATAGACCGTTAGTGTATGTTTTTCCAAGTTGGTAAAGAAAGGAAATGTATGTGTCCCCATGGTTTATCTAATATACTGGGATTAGATGAGAAAAACAAAGGAATTATCAGCTTGATGAAGTCATTAAATAGATAATTTTGTACTTGTTCACTCATATCCTGTAGAGAATCAGGTAAAAATTTGTCTCTCTCTCTATAGATAAGCAAACTGTAATAACTATAGTGGTTGGGTCATGAGAGATTATGAGATTATACTGTTTGATCCTTTTAATTTACTACTGGTAGAGGAAAGCCTTCTTTTCAGACTCTGTGGATGAACAGACTTCCCTGGCAGTTGGAGCCTCATCCTGCGTAAACAAACAGAGCTGACTGGGTGTCAGCTGGTCCCAACTCCAACAAGTTTTGCACCATCAAAGGCTTATAGTCTCTAAAATAAAAGTGACAAAAAATAGAGCCAGCTATCAAAATAATTCCTCCCAGCTGCAAGATTTGGAGCGAGGTGCCGTCAAAGGCAAAGTGTGCCTGATCCAGTTAAGAACTCTCTCATTCTTTATGGAATCTGAGTATTAAATGAGGCCCCAAGATTTCTGGGTTCAGGTTCTCATTGTTTACTAAGTAAAGTGAAAGAGCCCACAGAAACTGTTCGTGAGGCTTTGTGCTTCAAATCATTCTTACTAAACATGTTGATGAGTTAAGTATAAATGAATCAGAAACATACGGTTCACATTTCTGTGGAAATCCACAGGGTATATTAAGGGAATTAAAGGGAAATGTGTTAGGCCAAACATATTTAAGAATTTGACAAAACCAAAATCCACCAAAATAGTTTAACATTTTCTGGTGAGTCTGTTCCAGTTTATTCTTCTTCTTTAATAGTGGATTTTCTCAATTGCCTTAAACTCACATTTTCATGTGATGTGATAAATCTGTAAATAAATATCTTACAGTGAATTTACCCATCTACTTCCTTATATTAATCCCATGTAATGAAATTTATCTCAGCTAATGATGTGGTAGTTGGACATAATTCAAGTATATTGAAAACTCTGGGGAATTTGGGTCAATTGCAAAGAGGCTACATTGTGAAATGGTAAAGTCAAAGTAATTTAATATACTGAACTTAAATCATTTCAAGTACCTTTACTATTTTAATTCAACATCAGTATTTAGTAGTGTTTAAGGCACTGTCCCTAGGTATTTTGGGATCAAGAAAATTTTAAAAAGTAAATAAATCAGACATGGATCATGCTCTCAAGGAATATACAAGACTTAGTCTGTGCTGTATATGGTATTCCTACTACACAGCTAAAGCAATATTATAGGGTTTCTTTGTAAAGTGATTCTCCTAAAGTGAGGAAGAGTCTTATCCAGAAGTTTGTGCAGAAGTGACAAACTTTCATATAGTTAATATTTTTGTAATTTAGCATATTCTAAAAGGTATCTTTTCTCATTTTAAACATAAGTGGAAATTATCCTCTATATAAAATTCTTAAAGATGGTCTGAATTTTTAAGTAATAGTCATCTGAGTGAAAGGGAAGATTAGATCAATTACATTTTATTTTTGTCACTGGCATTTTAGAGTAATCCTGAATGAAAGTCTCTAATTCTACTAAAGCACATTATGCAGAAATGAATACATGGTGAGGAGAGGGCAACTTAACTTCTTGTCTATTTTCTAATACTAATGTAAAGTCACTCAGAACCATGTTTTATCCAAATCATTAAAAGAAAAGGAAATCTTCACTTTAGGTATCAGAAATTAATACAAGATACTTCTAAAAAAAGCATCTCATCAAGCTATATTTTTTATTTAAATTTTATGTAGGTGTATCCATTGAGGGACTTCAGTTCAGTTCAGTTGCTGTCACGTCAGACTCTTTGCTACCCCATGGACCGCAGCATACCAGGCCTTCCTGTCCATCACCAACTCCCAGAGTCCACACACAGCCATGTCCATCAAGTCAGTGATGCCATCCAGCCATCTCATCCTCTGTCGTCCCCTTCTCCTCCTGCCCTCAAACTTCCCCAGCATCAGGGTCTTTTCAAATAAGTCAGCTCTCCACATCAGGTGGCCAAAGTATTGGAGTTTCAGCTTCAACATCAGTCCTTCCAATGAACACCCAGGACTGATCTCCTTTAGGATGAACTGGTTGGATCTCTTTGTAGTCCAAGGGACTCTTAAGAGTCTTCTCCAACACCACAGTTCAAAAGCATCAATTCTTCACCACTCAGCTTTCTTTATAGTCCAACTCTCACATCCATACATGACCACTGGAAAAACCATAGCCTTGACTAGATGGACCTTTGTTGACAAAGTAATGTCTCTGCTTTTTAAGATGCTGTCTAGGTTGGTCATAATTTTCCTTCCAAGAAGTAAGCATCTTTTAATTTCATGGCTGCAACTGAGGGACTTACCTCTATGTCAAAATACAGTTGTCATGGTGTTCATCATTTTCAGACTTTCTAGATGCCTTGGAGAGACCATTTTCCTTCTTCCTAATTTTTTTTTTTTTGAGGGGGAAAGGTAACATTTTAGGCTGACAATATCCATCAGTCAGTGTGTTACTGAACACAGATTTGTGTGCCCCATACACATTGAGGCCAAATAAACCAAAACATCAGAGTTTGTAGCTGAAAAGGTTTATTTAAGCAGGGCCGTGCAAGGAAACAGGTGGTTCATGCCCTCCAAACCCCATACTCAGCTTTAAACCCCACACTCATTTCTAAAACTCCACTGCTGCTGCTGCTGCTGCTGCTAAGTCGCTTCAGTCGTGTCCGACTCTGTGCGACCCCAGAGATGGCAGCCCACCAGGCTTCCCCGTCCCTGGGATTCTCCAGACAAGAACACTGGAGTGGGGTGCCATTTCTTTCTCCAATGCATGAAAGTGAAAAGGGAAAGTGAAGTCGCTCAGTCGTGTCTGACTCTAGCGACCCCATGGACTGCAGCCTACCAGGCCCTTCCATCCACGGGATTTTCCAGGCAAAAGTACTGGAGTGGGGTGCCATTGTCTTCTCCGGTATAGGTAGTTAGGGTCTCTGAAATAGATGTTCTGATTGAGTTCATTCCCATTGGAGAGATGGACGTGTCAGGGAAATCTCAATGTTACGGCTGGCATCTGGGAGCATGTGTGTTGTAGAAATTAGGGAGCAACTTGTACTGCTGTGAGTAGACCTGAAGAGTAGAGAAGTGGAGTACCAGAATTCCCAGTCTGTGGTGGGAACCAGGCAGGGCGCTGGGTGTTTTTCATGATTAGTATGTTTTTAGCTACGAAGTGTGTCATTTGCAGGACGTCTGAGAATGACGTTTAGGGGCAGTTGTGGGGAAGGAACTGTGCAGCAGGAACTGTGGGCTCTTTAAAGAGATGACTAACTCTGATTCTGGCTTGTCTGGCATCAGTAGGCGGTCTCAGCAGTAGGTATGAGTAAGTACAGGAGCTGAGTCTTCATGGAGCTTTGGTTTTCAGCAGAAGTGCACAGCTGGGTGCTATCCATTAGGAGGCACTGTGTGAATCATTGAAAGCAAAAGAGTTGTGGTATGGCAGGACTGGGGGAGTGGTAGAAATAGTGATGGGAATGAAGCGGCCCCACCATAGTTTCAAAATTAAGGTCTAGTTTCATTCCAAGAAAATGGCAAGGAATTCAAATAGAAATAGAGTATCAGGATAGTAGTAAGAAGGGAACGTGAAATTTGGTCAGTCGCAAAACTGTCTAATTCTGTTTATTTAAGATGTGAATTACCCAATAAAATGTTAAACATTAGCTCAGAGAAAATTCCAAAGCATTTTAAGAAAGCTATTAATATTTCATTGAGAATACAATAAAAAAGACCCCAATGATTTTAAGGATGGGAGGGACTAACAGAAAGATGTTTTAATTGTTAACAGCTGGTCTGTCTTTATAAAGATGAAGCTGCTTCATTATAGCATTGTCTATATTTGTATTCTTACTCTTTTCACTAAAGATTCTGTGAGAAAACAGACCATAGTGTGGCATTTAAAAAATTTCTCAACTTAAAAACAGGGATTGTAGAACCAGTTAATGCTAATAGAAGCAAGGAGAGCTGTGTTCTGGAGGAAGACAGAATATTTCTAAGGTTGGATTCTACAGAAAAGGGTGTAAAAAAATGATTTTTTTGAGTTCTCTGTCTCCATACAGTTTAGACTTGCCAACAACAGAATCAAATATTTTATCTAGTTTCCTGTGACTTTTGTTCAGTAAAGTCACAATACTTGGAATTTATAATGATCAGCTAGTCACTTAAGCCATCCTGATGAAATGAAATTTACCTCCAGTGCACTAAACAATTGCTTAGTTATCTCCTGATGTTAATATGGAAATTTACTTTACTTTACATTTTTGGCTTCAGATTAAGAAAGATATATTTGGCATATGAAGACTTGCTTTGCAGCGAAGTTGCAAAAACAAATTAATAAGCATTAGTGAATGTACATGCTTCTGTTTTGTGTGCCACTGATGTTTAACTGTCAGTTATCTCACCTTTCCTCAGAAGAATATTTTCTCACACCATATATTTACATCTCTGTAGGAGATGGCCTCCAATTTACCAATACTACTTAAGTGAATTCCTGCTTACCTTTCAAGGAATTTCCTAAACCTGCTTCCCACCAGAGTTAGATATGCCTTGCTTTGCTCTCACACCATGCTTTTCATACTTTTAACAGCTCAGCTTCATAAGGCTATGTACCTCCCTGTTTATTTGATAGCTACATAACATAGTGGCTGAGAGACCATGGCCTCAGGTAGCCTAAATTCAAATCAGAGTGACTGGCTCTGTGATCTTGAGCAAGTCACTCAAATCTTGGAGCCTTTGTGTTTTCAACTTATAAGATGGGGATGATAATCTACTCACAGGCTTTTTGTAAGGAATAACTGTGTGTGTGTGTGCGTGTGTGTGTGTGTGCGTGTGTGTGTGTGTGTGTGTGTGTGTATATATATATATATATATAAAGGATTTAGATCTGTATGTATTTTCTTGGATTCATCATTGTATTTAATACATATATTTGCACAGTTTTTTTCATAACTTATTGGTATATAAATATTAATGAAAAGTCTTAATGAAATACCTGTACTTCTTGTGCTATATTCAGAAGGCACAAAGAGGAACCTAGTATTAACATAGTTAATACCATAGAAAGATAATTTTAATAGTACAAGTTTAAAAAAAAAAAGGCCTTGGAAACTACCCACATTAAACAAATTAATTACCAGAAAATTACCAGATCTTTGGTACACACTGCCTGGGCGCCTCCTTTAGATTCTCTTTAGAAAAATAGTGTTTACTTCTGGTTTGAATTTTTACTAATCTAATCTGGCATAAGATACCTAAACAAGCTTACATCTAAACTAATTTTTTCTTCATTTCCTCTAAAACATGTGGAATATGTTTACTTTATTGTTCTAAAGGGTTGTTTTATTGATCCTTTTATATGACCCCTTTGCTCCAAAAGATGTTGACATAGTAGAACAGTATGCCATCTCTAGTAATGATGAGGGTATCATGTTAAGACCTGGCGTCTATTTTGCCTTATCTGTTTCTGGCCTTTTCACTGCTGTTTTAATTTCTATCATCTCACTTTGAAACGTTTTTCCAGTTATTCCAGGAAATAGGTTCCCAGTGCTAGCCAACTCCCTTTTTCCTTGATCCTCCTCTTCAAGGAAGTAACAATCACTGGAATTGGTATTCATGTTATTTTTTTCTCCCATCTCTAATTTCTCATTAATATTTTGTCAGAAAAACAGCTTTTACCTTTACTCCTTTATTCTGAAAATTTATTTCAAGAGCCCATTATTTTTCACTGAAATATTTTCCTGTGGTTTGGCATATAATCCTTTCACTCACTGCTAAAGAAAAATCTTATGCCTTGCTTCTACTTATTTTTACATATGGCACCTCCAAACCCTTGTACTAGCTTTCTATACATTTTTTGAAGGCTTTCTGCATATAAAAATTTTATATCCCTTTCCCCACTTTACTGTAGTGGCCTGTATTATTCTTACTCTGGTTAGTTTTAGCTTGAAACATTTTCAAATGCTGGATCTTTAACAGTTTCTTAAATGTATTTCATCTTTATATAGTAGGCTTTCCAGGAACCCACAGAAAACCAGATAGGGGTCTTCTGTCTTTCTTTAAAAGTCAGTTCTCTAAATATTCCCAACATATTTGGAACTGGCTATTGGACACATATGTAGTTATCTTATGTATATTTTCCTAAAAGTTGGATAAAATATATTTATGTTTCTCTTTTCTTGTGGTTTCTTGACCTCAAATACTTTTTAACATAATGTAAAATTGGGCCTCTGAAGCTTGCATTTTCTGAGTCTAGCTGTTACCATGGCTTTTTAAAATGCTTTTTCTAGTGAGCAGAAATATGTGGGCTCATCATGAGTTTGAGTAAGCTCCAGGAGTTGGTGCTGGACAGGGAAACCTGGAGTGCTGCAGTCCATGGGGTCTCAAAGAGTCAGACACGACTGAGTGACTGAACTGAACTGAAATGAGCTGATTCTTATATATTCCTGTGAGGGAATTGAGAGGCCAATTGAAACCATTTACTTCAGATTTGGACTTGAACCCACGTGCTGAAACTCAAACCCAGCTGAAGCCCAGTTTGGGACTTGAACCCACGTGGCTAGGACTCAAACCCAGCCAAAATCCTGCTTAGGACTCGAAACCCACATGGCTGGCACTTGAACCCAGCCCAAACCCACAGTACCTGGTTTCAGGGTCTAATGAAGCTTAGGTTCTTGATGTCTCATCACAGAAAGAATTAAAAGACAAAGTGATCGGTATGATATGGATTTATTCAGATTCAGAGAGAAGTGCACTCCACAGACAGAACGTGGGCCATCACAGAGGGCGAGTGTGGTCTCAAAATGTGCTGTGGTTAGTTTTTATAGGCAAGGTAATTTCATATGCTAATGAGTGAGAGGGTTCAGTTCAGTTCAGTTCAGTTCAGTTGCTCAGTCCTGTCCGACTCTTGGCGACCCCATGGACTGCAGCACTCCAGGCCTCCCTGTCCATGACCAACTTCTAGAGTTCACTCAAACTCATGTCCATTGAGTTGGTGATGCCATCCAACCATCTCATCCTCTGTCGTTCCCTTCTCTCACTTTCTATCTTTTTCAGCATCAGGGTCTTTTCCAATGAGTCAGTTCTTCATATCAGGTGGCCAAAGTATTAGAGTTTCAGCTTTAGCATCAGTCCTTCAAATGAACACCAAGGACTGATCTCCTTAAGGATGGACTGGTTGGATCTCCTTGCAGTCCAACGGACTCTCAAGAGTCTTCTCCAACACCACAGTTCAAAAGCATCAATTCTTTGGCACTTAGCTTCCTTTATGTTCCAATTCTTACATCCATACATGACCACTGGAAAAACTATAGCCTTGACTAGATGGACCTTTGTTGACAAATTATTGTCTCTGCTTTTTAATATGCTGTCTAGGTTGGTCATAACCTTTCTTACAAGGAGTACATGTCTTTTTATTTCATGGCTACAATCACCATCTGCAATGATTTCAGAGCCCCTGAAAAATAAAGCCTGCCACTCTTTCCGTTGTTCCTCCATCTATTTGCCGTGAAGTGATGGGACCAGATCCCATGAGCTTAGTTTTCTGAATGTTGAGCTTTAAGCCAACTTTTTCACTCTCTTCTTTCACTTTCATCAAGAGGCTTTTTAGTTCTTCACTTTCTTCCATAAGAGTGGTGTCATCTGCATATCTGAGGTTATTGATATTTCTCCCAGCAATCTTGATTCCAGCTTGTGTTTCTTCCAGTCCAGCGTTTCTCATGATGTACTCTGCATATAAGTTAAATAAGCAGGGTGACAATATATAGCTTTGACATATTCCTTTTCCTATCTGGAACCAATGTGTTGTTCCATGTCCAGTTCTAACTGTTTCTTCTTGAACTGCATACAGATTTCTCAAGAGGCAGGTCAGGTGGTCTGGTATTCCCATCTCTTTCAGAATTTTCCACAGTTTATTGTCATCCACACAATCAAAGTCTTTGGCATAGTCATTAAAGCAGAAATAGATGTTTTTCTGGA
The DNA here is from genome assembly GCA_006410615.1 of Neotragus moschatus. NCBI lineage: Eukaryota > Metazoa > Chordata > Mammalia > Artiodactyla > Bovidae > Neotragus > Neotragus moschatus. The sequence continues at coordinate 3,991,208 of SJYA01002489.1, read as the reverse complement.
ACTCTCTTGCTTTTTCAATGATCCAGTGGATGTTGGCAATTTGATCTCTGCTTCCTCTGCCTTTTCTAAAACCAGCTTGAACATCTGGAAGTTCACAGTTCATGTTGTTGAAGCCTAGCGTGGAGAATTTTGAGCATTTCTTTGGTAGTGTGTGAGATGAGTGCAATTGTGTGGTAGTTTGAGCATTCTTTGGCATTGCCTTTCTTTGGGATTGGAATGAAAACGGACCTTTTCCAGTCCTGTGGCCACTGCTGAGTTTTCCAAATTTGCTGGCATATTGAGTGCAGCACTTTCACAGCATCATCTTTCAGGATTTGAAATAGCTCAACTGGATTCCATGGCCTCCACTAGCTTTGTTTCTAGTGATGTTTCTAGCATCTAGTAATGCTTCCAAACTATTCTTGGGAAGGGGTGAGGATTTCCAGAATTGGGGCCGCCACCCACTTCTCAGTCTTTTGACAGCGCCTTGGAACTGTCATTGCATCTGGGTATGTCACTTCACTTGTTGATTGAAGATCAATTTCTAGTCTCGTCTGCCATCTTGGTCCCATTTGATTCTAATTTGTTTTCTTTGTATCCTTGGGCTATGTCCTTCTTTCAAAGTTGTGCCCTGCCCCTTTCCCTCCTGTTACACAATGACTACAGAAAATTTCCCAAATAATAGGGAGGGGGATCAGATTTAGGCTAAAAGAAAATAGAAAGCCAAGAAAGAGTTTAAGTAAAGAACTTAAAAATATAATAAAGATTCTTATACTTCATTAAAAAGACCTCTGAAGTAAACAAACCAAAAATAAAACAAGGATAAAAACTTTATTTCTTTAAGAAAGGTATCATCCTGGTGCTTTATTTTTCAAACAGCTTACTCTCGACTATTATTTTACTCCTACAAAAATCACATGGCATAAACTGTGCTTCCTTCCTCTTTTCACTCCTCTTCTCCCACTGCCTTTTCAGTATCTCTTCCATACAGGCCCTGATGCGCATTATTCCATTTAAACTTCACTACAGTCTTCAAATTAGGCATCATTATACCATTTTTCAAATGAGGAAATTGCAGCTTGTAAGGTTAGTTTCTCAAACTAATTCCGCCAGATACTGGTTTGGGATTAGCATTAAAACATATATATACACAGATACTCTTTCTTCTCTGTTTTGCTTCAGTAACNTGGCCTCCACTAGCTTTGTTTCTAGTGATGTTTCTAGCATCTAGTAATGCTTCCAAACTATTCTTGGGAAGGGGTGAGGATTTCCAGAATTGGGGCCGCCACCCACTTCTCAGTCTTTTGACAGCGCCTTGGAACTGTCATTGCATCTGGGTATGTCACTTCACTTGTTGATTGAAGATCAATTTCTAGTCTCGTCTGCCATCTTGGTCCCATTTGATTCTAATTTGTTTTCTTTGTATCCTTGGGCTATGTCCTTCTTTCAAAGTTGTGCCCTGCCCCTTTCCCTCCTGTTACACAATGACTACAGAAAATTTCCCAAATAATAGGGAGGGGGATCAGATTTAGGCTAAAAGAAAATAGAAAGCCAAGAAAGAGTTTAAGTAAAGAACTTAAAAATATAATAAAGATTCTTATACTTCATTAAAAAGACCTCTGAAGTAAACAAACCAAAAATAAAACAAGGATAAAAACTTTATTTCTTTAAGAAAGGTATCATCCTGGTGCTTTATTTTTCAAACAGCTTACTCTCGACTATTATTTTACTCCTACAAAAATCACATGGCATAAACTGTGCTTCCTTCCTCTTTTCACTCCTCTTCTCCCACTGCCTTTTCAGTATCTCTTCCATACAGGCCCTGATGCGCATTATTCCATTTAAACTTCACTACAGTCTTCAAATTAGGCATCATTATACCATTTTTCAAATGAGGAAATTGCAGCTTGTAAGGTTAGTTTCTCAAACTAATTCCGCCAGATACTGGTTTGGGATTAGCATTAAAACATATATATACACAGATACTCTTTCTTCTCTGTTTTGCTTCAGTAACAATAAAATTATTTTATTTTTAAAATGAGGATAATTGCTTTACAATATTGTGTTGGCTGGGTTCTGTCATATATCAACATGAATCAGCCATAGGTATACGTCCCCTCCCTCCTCAACCTGCATCCCATCTCCCACCCCATCCCACCCCTCTAGGTTGTCTCAGACAACAGATTTGAACTCCCTGCATCATACAGCAAATTCCCTCCAGCTCTCTGTTTTACTTGTGGTAATGCATATGTTTCAGTTCCACTGTCAGTTCATCCTATCCTCTCCTTTCTCAACTGTGTCTACAAGTTTGTGCTTTATGTCTGTATCTCCATTGCTGCCCTGCAAATAAGTTCAGTAAGTTTAAATGGAGAGTTCTGCAAAATGTCAGAGAGGTGAAAGCACCAAAGTGATAAATCATACAAGCCTTGGCTATAGTTTAGTATTAAAAGGGCTTCTTAATGTTCAAAGCTTTGGTATTCAGGAAGTTACTTTTTTTTTTTTTTTTTTTTTGAGGCTGTATGAACAAAGACACATACAATACTGTAAAAAAGTATATTGAGTACAGTGAGACTCATCATGCAATGATTCCTCAGCTGACATGAGCAACTACAGCCTAGAGATTATATTTCAACTTCATATCTTCCAACTTAGAAACTTACCTTATACTATCCAATAGGTGTTTCAGTTCAGTTCAGTTCAGTTGCTCAGTTGTGTCCGACTCTTTGCAACCCCATGAATTGCAGCACGCCAGGCCTCCCTGTCCATCACCAACTCCCGGAGTTCACTCAGACTCACGCCCATTGAGTCAGTGATGCTCTCATCCTTGGTCATCCCCTTCTCCTCCTGCCCCTAATCCCTCCCAGCATCAGAGTCTTTTCCAATGAGTCAACTCTTCGCATGAGGTGGCCAAAGTACCGGAGCTTCAGCTTTAGCATCATTCCTTCCAAAGAAATCCCAGGGCTGATCTCCTTCAGAATGGACTGGTTGGATCTCCTTGCAGTCCAAGGGACTCTCAAGAGTCTTCTCCAACACCACAGTTCAAAAGCATCGATTCTTTGGCGCTCAGCCTTCTTTACAGTCCACCTTTCACATCCCTTACATGACTACTGGAAAAACCATAGCCTTGACTAGACGGACCTTAGTCGGCAAAATAATATCTCTGCTTTTGAATATGCTATCTAGGTTGCTCATAACTTTTCTTCCAAGGAGTAAGCGTCTTTTGATTTTGTGGCTGCAGTCACAATCTGCAGTGATTTTGAAGCCCAGAAAAATAAAGTCTGACACTATTTCCACTGTTTCCCCGTCTATTGCCCATGAAGTGACGGGACCAGATGCCGTGATCTTCGTTTTCTGAATGTTGAGCTTTAAGCCAACTTTTTCACTCTCCTCTTTCACTTTCATCAAGAGGCTCTTTAGTTCCTCTTCACTTTCTGCCATAAGGGTGGTGTCATCTGCATATCTGAGGTTATTGATATTTCTCCCAGCAATCTTGATTCCAGCTTGTGTTTCTTCCAGTCCAGCATTTCTCATGATGTATTCTGCATATAAGTTAAATAAATAAATAGGTGTTTAATGACAGTCAAATGAATTTTTGAGTCAACAACATAAGAGGAATGAAAAAAGAACTAAAGATTGTCAGGGAATGAAACATACAAGCCTGGTGAACACCAACAGCCAGTCTAGTACCTGGCACATTAGTCAGTGCTATGAATGAATCCAGCAGCTCTGTGAGCCTCCTTTGAGCTAGACCTCTGAATCTATACTGCACATCAACCAGTAACTTTTTTGGACACTAGAATGGGGATTTAACAACTTACAACTGCTCTTCTAGTTCCTCTGATGCTTCCAGAGTCTTTGAGAACAGAGGGAGAGAGGAATTGAGGGGAAGCAAGGGCTCAGCAGTATCAAGGCTGGTTCTAATTCTGCAGTGACAGTTCCAAGAAAGGCTGTACTTGTGACCTTGCCTCCCTCCTGGTCTTGGGAAGAGAGGAAACCACCACACTTCCTCCGTGCAGCAGATGAGAGCTAGTCTATCATTAAAGGAAAACCAGCAGAGAAAACCCCTCAACTGTTGGCAGTCCAGGAAACATGTACATTGCTATAGCAGGCTCTGCTGAGAGGCAGGTGGGGGGAAGGCCCTTATGAGCCTGGGGACTACCTGGCCTTGAGTTCCTAGTTGTGAACTGTGTGAGACCAGGTGAGTTACTTAATGGTATTTCTGTTCCTTCATCTACAAAAGTGGCTAATAAGTGTCTATTGCACAATGCTTGCACGGAGAGCAAATGAGCCAGTGTGTGTGTGTGTGTGTGTGTGTGTGTGTGTGTGTATTTAGCCACTTTGTTTATACATTCACAGTGGCTAAAAGAGTGCCTGGCACTTATTAGGCACTGGTGTGTTCGCTGTTATCATTATTACCTTAAGGCAACTATTTATATAATGGGAAAGAGCAATGAAATGGGATTTAGGATGTAAGCCCCCTATGAAGGAGAAAAGAGCTGGTAATGGGGAAGAGGGCAATGCAGACGTGTAGGTGCACTGTGGTTCTTGGTGGCACTTTGCATGGCCTTAATGGTGCAGACTGGTGGTCAGCCAGATTGCTGCCATGGGCAGAATGGCACAGCATGTGCTGGGGCCGCGGAAAGGGAGAAATTCAAGAACAGGGAGAAGGGTGGTTCCTCACAATTGCTGCTTGGTGCTGACTTTCTAAATAGGCCCAGTCAGTGGTTGGATAGGAAAAAGGCTGGTGAGTTTCCAGATGTGTGACAGGAAGAGGAGGAAGGAAAGTAATGACCCAGCAACCTGATGTTAGGATCATGACAAGGACATGAACTGCGATAAAAAAGCTGAAAGAGCCACAAAATAATAATAAACAGTCCACCACCATGTGTCCTCAATCCTGGATCACAAACCGCATTTCTGTTCAAACAAGTCTTTAGGAGAAGATGCTGAGAATTAAGACATGGAAAACTCCACGGCCAACATGATCCCCTTAGAATTTTTTTAAAGCTGCCCTTCTCCAAATGAACCGTATCTACACAGCACAAATAAGGGAGAAATGTTGCAATTACCTGGTTTGCTTGATCAATTCAGACAGCCACACTCGATTACTCATTTTTGTATGATTACTTGATCCAAAAAATCCACTCAGAGGGTTGAATGTTCTATTTGAGCTGTCTTAACTTGATCAGATAAATCCAGTCCAATAAAATTTTTGTTGGTATTTCATCCAGTCCTGATTTTTATAATCAATTATTTTCTACATCTTGAGTTGAAAATAGTACAATCAAAGGCAATTAAAACACTCTGAGATGAGTTAGTGATAATATAAAGTATCTTTATCTTTGCATAATGATTACAATAAGAATCTGTGATTATATTTGAAATATACCAGACATCCTGTCCTCTACATGCTTGTGAGTATGCATGCTCACTAGTGTCTGACTTTTGCCACCGCATGGACGGTAGCCTGCCAGGCTCCTCTGTCCATGGAATTCTCCAGGCAAGACTATTGTAATGGGTTGCCATTTCCTCCCTCCAAGGGATCTTCCTGACCCAGAGATCAAACCTGCGTCTCTTCCTTCTCTGGTATTGGCAAATGGATCCTTTACACACTGCACCACCTGAGCTGACCCTACATGCACAAAGTTCATCAGATCCACCTAGAAAGAAATCTTTCCTCCTCGCTCAGTCGTTTTCTGGCATGCCCTTGATCTGGTCTGCTGACGGGACCGTGAGTGTTCCAGAACAGTGGCCAGGGCAATGGCTTGTAACCTATTAAAGGATTTTCTACACTCCCTTTTTTTTCTTCTTGAACATCTTCCTTTCAATCTCTTCTTTTTCTTTTCTCTGTACTTCTCTCTGTTTCCCTGATTTACCTACAGCTCTTATAAACCTAGTTATGGTTGTCCAGAGGCTGTAAGTTGGGGCTGAGTTGGGGTGTGTGTGTGTGTGTGTGTGTGTGTGTGTGCGCGCGTGCACGCACGCATGCTCAGGTGTGTCTGACTTGGTGACCCCATGGACTTGTAGCCCTCTAGGCTCCTCTGTCCATGGAATTTTCCAGGCAAGAATACTGGAGTGGGTTGCCATTTCCTACTCCAGGGGATCTTCCTGACCCAGGGATTAAACTCGCGTCTCCTGTGTTTCCTGCACTGGCGGGCAGATTCTTTACCACTGAGCCACCTGGGCTGACATTCAAAGACAGTGGAAAAATCCAGTGGCCTAACAGGTATGGCTTACACACAGGCTCTAGGAAAAACTACACAGGGGCCAATTTATCTCTGAAGCACTGCCACCTCTTCATATCCTTCCCCTTCTAGGATGCCTCATTTTAGGTTTTCTAGGTAGCCTGAGATTTTATTTTGCCCTGTTTCCACACTTCCTCCTAACTTTAGCCTATCCAAAACCCATCCTTTTCCTGAAGTACATTGCTTAGATCATTTCTTCTTTTCTGTCACTTCATAAAATCAGCTCTTGCCTCAGTGTAAATATTTTTTCTAAGAGGAAAGCAAACTGATTTTTTAAAAATCAGTATACTTTCAAAATACATCCACTTCACTGCACATCTTTTTTGCAGACAGCATCATCTTTGTGGGCTATTTCCATAACCTTCTGACTGGTCTCTCTGCTCCTGTTTTTGTTTCCCTGTGATCTTTTTGCAACCACCAGAGTGATTTTCTTGTTGAGTGGTCATTCTTTTACTTAGAGTCCTTCTTGGCTCCTCATTTTATTCAGAATAAAAGCCAACATCCTTATCTGAAATGGCCACAGCTCTGATCAGGCTCCTAGCTGACTTCTAAGTTGAACCTTCTGATCCAGGTACACTGCCCTCTTGCCCTCTGAGGATGCACCAGGCAGGTCCTGGGTGTTCCCTGCTTCCCTTTCCTGACTTTTTTCCTCAGCTGTCCCCGTGGCTCATCCCTTCACATCCTTTCTGTCCTTTCCCAAATATATTTTCAGAGAGACTTCTCCCAAAACCCCAATTACATTTGCCACCTCCTCAGCATACTCTGTCTTCCTGTACTTCATTTTTCTTTGCCATCAGCAGTATATTGTATTTTCTATTTAGTTATGTTGTTCAGTGTCTTATCTGTCACTACTAGAATGTAGGTTTTGGAGGGCAGGAATTCTATCTTCATCAGTTTTCTTCCTATCATATCCCTGGTGCACAGAAAAGTATTTGACACTTCCTAAGTACTTACTAAATATTTGTTGAATGAACAATTATATAATAGATTTATAAATGCCTCAGCATGTAAACAGCTGCGGATATGGGAATTTTTAGAGGTGTTTATTGATATTTTGAGGATATATTTTTCTAGACATGCTGAGAAATAATCACCTTCTTAATGTAATAGCAAGGCATCAAATGAAAGAAAGAATTCCTGTGTCTTTTAAAAAATTTTATTGAAGTACTGTTGACTTACCGTGTTGTGTTCATTTCATCTGCACAGCAAAATGACTGTTTTTTATATATGTGCATATATATGTATTCTTGTTTATATTCTTCATTATGGTTTATCACAGGATAGTGAATATAGTTCCCTGTACCATACAGTAGGATCTTGTTGTTTATCCATAGCATATATACTAGTTTGCATCTGCTAATCTCAAACTCCCATTCCTTCCCTCCCCTCCCGTCCCTCCTTGGCAACTACAAGTCTGTTCTCTATGTCTGTGAGTCTATTCCTGGTTTGTAGATATGTTCATTTGTGTCATATTTTAGATTCTACGTATAAATGATGTTTTTCTGAATTTCAACTCATTTATTTTTTCTCCCCTGCCTGGGGCTGCAAGAGTAAAGAACAGTGGTTTGTTTTCTTAGTTTTAAATGACTACCCAATCTGAAGTCAGTTTGATTACTGTCTGTATTTTATAGTTATATCCTCATATCTCGAGTCTCTTATAGACATATACCATAGACATAATCCATAGACATGGATTAATGTTGATTTTTACAAGAAAATTAAAATGAATGAATACATAATTTATAGACCTGATAACACCTATGTATGTAACTGAGGCAACTGTGTACACCCCTCAATTAAAGCTTTGCCTGTGTTCATGATCTTCACATTTGAAGAAACACATGCTTGCACAGCTTGAAGCATTTAACATCTTTCAAGTTAACCTTTGGCACTTCTTACTTTCTGCCCTTTAAAGCCAAAACCTATTTAAGATTATCTTTTCTTTTTTTGCATTGTCTCATCAAAGCAAAACTTGCAGAGCATGAAACAATGTGGTTAGGGCAGTGGATTAAAACACACACACACACACACACACACACACACACACCCCAAAATCTAGAAAACGGCATTTTCCTGTGGCTGTGTAATGGCAAAGTCAAACCAAGCTGCCATGTGTCTGGATTCCTGTGTGAGAATTCAAAAGGAGGATCGGAACAGCTGGGAAGCCTGCTTGATCAGGGACCAGCCCTGAAAAGGGAAACAGCCGGAGTCCTCACCATTGGCCTATTTTTTTCCCCAGTGTGAACAGACCAACAAGAGGAGCTGTGTATTTTGGATATTGGGTTGTTTGTTACCTGGGAACCCAAGAGGAATTTCTCAGGCCTCCCCAAACTTCCTGCCTCCATTTATAGGCTCTGTAGTCTGATTCTCTTCATCAGCTCTCCAAACTTATTTGATACTAATTCCATTCCAAGGCCTCAGTTCTGTCTCCAGCTCTACCAGGGGAAGTTGTTCCCCCCTGTCCATATTCCCCCTCTGCTCCTCCTCTTCCCCCAGCTTCAGCCATTTGTAAAATAAATTTTCAACTCTCTGGATCATATGGGATGGGAGGCGGGGGCGGGGTTCAAGATTGGGAACTCATGTCCACCTGAGATCGAAAATTTTAATTAATAAAAAAAATTCAAAAAAAAAAGTAAATTTTTAATTTTAACCTTCTCTGAGATCCCTTCTCTGGAGCAGCCAATCCAGATGACCTCTGTCTTCTAATTTAAGAGTCATTCACACTGTGATGGAGAGCTTCCCTTGTATCAGATCCTGCTGGAAGTGACAGGGAGACAAAGGTGAATGAGAATTCAGCAGCTTGCAATCAATGATGAACAAAGATGGAAACTAACAGGTTGTTCTGGGAATGCTTAAGAGATGTTCTGATTCTGCCTAGTAGCTCTTATTAGCTTTATCCAGATTCATCACTTTGAAAATCGTGTTACGTTTGCTTTCCTCCTCTCTTTCTCTCTTTTTTGTTGCTTTTTCTGAACCACTTGCAGTCATTCAGTTGCTACCTCCTGTCTCCCCTTTGCCACCCCATGGAGTGCAGCAGGCTTCCCTGTCCTTCACTGTCTCCTGGAGTTTGCTCAAACTAATATCCATTGAGTTGGTGATACCATCCAACCACTTGTAAGCAGGTTGACGTATCACCGCCTTGTACTCTTTAGTACTCTGTGTATTTCCTAAGAACAAAGATATTTCCCATATAGCCACACTAAAATAATCGGATTTAGGAAATGTAAAACTGATGTATACTCCTACGCTTTGCTCTTTTCACTTCATATGTTCTGGGATTTAATCTCCTGTTACTTCACTGAAGTTTCCTGGATTTTCTTTGGCAGCTATACATTCCTATGTTACTGCATCGTGTGCTTGTAACAGTATATTCAACCAGCCTCCTATGTTTGAACTTTGAGGTTGTTTCCAATATTTTGCAATTATAAATAACGAGGCAATGAATAATCTCTTGCATATATCTTCATATTGTTCAGGGAAAATACCAGGAAGTGGGAATACTGCATCAGAAGACAAATACATACACAGTTTTGTTAAATATTGCCAAATCCATACCCCTTCAGAAGTGTTGTGACATTTTGTCTTCCCATCAGCAACTTCTGGGTGGATCTTACTGACACTGTATTATAAGCTTTTGAAGTTATGCCAATGCAATAGACGAAAAAAGTTATCTCACTCAATTTTAGTGTGCATGTCTCTTCATATGAATAAAATGAAACATCTATCATACATTTAAGGGCCACTTTTTGGCTTATCATATTTTTATGTCTTTGGCCTTTCCCATGGCATTTGTAAAATACTTTTTCCTCAATTTTCTTTTTATATACGAATAGTATTAGTATTTTTCTGATTTTTGTTGCAGTTTTTTCCTATTTTCATTTGTGTTTGGTTTTACTTAAGATTTTTTTCCTATTCACAATTTTAAAAAAAATGTTTGGTTAAATTTATCGATCTTTTATTCTATCTGGACTTTGAGTCATAAAGTTTTCCTCTATACCAAGGTTAATAATGAGGAATTCACCCATGTTTTCTTCTTGAACATTTATGGTTTCATTTATTACATTTAAACCACTGATTTGGAGTTTATTCTTGATTATGGTATGAGGACTAAATGTAGTTTTATCTTTTTCTAAACGACTATTCACTTGTTCCAGCACAATTTTTTAAAAGGTCATCTTGGCTCCATTGATTGGACATAGTACCCCTCACATAACAAATTTTCATACATATACGATAAAAGAGCAAGAGAGAATCTATTTCTAGACATTATTGTCTACTTTATTGGTCTGTTATTCATGCACTAGTACCATACTCAACTGATTATAAAGCTATTTTATTTAATTCATAGTTATTAGCCACATGTAGCATTTAATTTTAAATTTACTGTAATTAAATAAGGTTAAAAATCCAGTTCTTGAGTTGCACTAGCTACAATTTTGAGTGTTTATTTAGCCATACACAACTAGTGGCTACTATGTTGGACAGTGCAGATGCAGAAAATTTCCATCATCACAGAAAATTCTACTGGACAGCTGTTGTTAAAGAAGCTTTGTAGTGTGTTCTAACGTTCGGTATGGCTAGTTCTCATTCATCTCTTCTTTTAAATGTTTTCCTGGCTATTTTTATGTGCTGCTTTCTCTCATATGAATTTTATTGTCATCTTGCCTAGCTTAAGTAAAAAGCCCAGGGATGTTATTTTAGGATAACATTTAATTTATAAATTAACTTTGGAAGAACTTGATACAATTGATGATACTGAGATGTACTGTGTAAGAACAAAGGAGATCCTTCCATTTGTTCATGTCTGTTTTGGTCCTTTACAAGTGTTTTATCATTTTCCTCATATCAGTTTTACATATAACTTGTAAGTTCATTTTTGAATATTTTATTCATTTTTATGTGAATATTTTAAGTGGAACTTTTCCATTATATCCTTTATCTAGTTATCTGTGTACAAGAAGAATTTTGCTGTCTGCATGTTTATTTTATATTGTTATGTGATTAATTCTTTTATTGTTTTAGTTTTATTATCTATTTTAGAGCTACACTCCTGTTATTCATTTTCCCCAATTTTTGTGTCTCTTGCTATTTCCTCTTATCTAATTGCATTAGCTAATACTTCTAGTACCATTTTTAAATAGTGTAGAAATAGTGAGTACTCTTAACTTTTTCTTCTCCTTGATAGCAGTACTTATAGTTTTTGCTTTTTTTTTTTTTTTGCTTTTCCTTTCAAGCAGTATATTGGGTTTCGGAAAGAGGCACATACATTCTTCCATGTTAAGGAAATAGCCAATCTTGTTTTATTAGGAATGGATATTGAATATTATTAGAGGCTTTTTTGGCATCTATGAAGAAAAATAATATGTTTTTCTCCTTAGATCTATTAATTTGGTAAATTAAATTACTTTATTTCTTAATTTTGAACACTTTTAACAGTTCTGATATAAATACCATAGATTGGTTATGGCGGATTGTTTTCTTAATATGGTGTTGGAGGCAGCAAAATTTTCATTTATTATTTTTGCTTTGATATTGATAAATGTATTGGTCTGTGATTTTCATTTTTGCACAGTTTATTAGGTTTTGCTATTGGCATTACATTTATTTCATAAAAATAATTCAGAAGTTTTATTTTCCATGCTTTGAAATAATTTATGTAGTATTGAGACTCTCTGGTTGTCAACAATTATACAAGTCTAAATTTTGCCATATTTTTAAGCTAACGAGTTATTAGCTTGCTATTGTCTCGTGAATACTAGTAGAAGACATGAGAGTCCTGGGTCAGAGACAAAGGTCTTAACTGGTAAGAACAGAAGCTAGAGTTTTATTTTTCCATCAGTCATACTTAAGTCCCACAGGGCAATGCTGGTGGACCCAGATGGACGCCTGCCAACACAGTAGGTTGCATTGTAGGAGACAAACACTTTCAGTAGATACAGCTTTTCTCTTATTTGTAGAAAGGTTTTTTTTTTTTTTTTTGTATTATTAAACGCTGGTATGGTCCATGGATTTGTTACTTTCTGTTGCTATTTTCCATTTCAGACACTTTTCCCAGGGCTGTTTTTATGTTTTGTTTTATTTTCATTTTCTTGTACATTTTTGTTTTGTTTTTCTTTAGTGCTCCTTATTATATCTTCCTTCAAATTCCATTCAGATATCCCTTTGGTACCTTGCAATTTATTCTCAGTTTCTGAAATCTTTTTATCTTTTACCTTAATATCATCTAGGAAACCAAGCAACTGACATTACATTTTTCCTGATGTTTTTGTTGATTTTTCCATTAGTTTTTATATTTCTGACTTAAGTCTCTAAATGGTTATTTGAGTTTATTTAACTCAGCTTGGAGAGATATGATACAGTGCTTATGTTTGGTTGCTTGCTTTAGAAATTTTGGGTTATTCCAACAGTAGCTTTGTATGCAATTTGACTACTTTTTTGTACTCATAGCAATGTTATAGATTGACATCCTAGTTTAGTAGCAACCTTTCAGAATAATGAAGCATAATTTCTTTAATGGATGACACTGTTGGTGGTAGGAATGGGTAGAGACTGGCATGTCTTGTGATTCTTTTTTTGTTTCTATAGGCTCCTTGAAAACTGAAAGTTGGTAGCTTGGTTGTGTCCAACTCTTTGCATCCCCATGGACTGTAGCTCACCAGGCTTCTCTGTCTATGGGACTGTCCAGGCAGGAATACTGGAGAGGGTTGCCATTTCCTTCTCCAGGGGATCTCCCAACCTAGGGATTGAACCCGGGTCTCCTGCATTGCAGGTGGATTCTTTACCATTTGAGCCACAGGGAAGCTCTGTAATACTCCTCTTATTTCCCTCTTGTCCTCTTACAGCTACTTGTATGAAGGTATCCTTCTGTTTTTGCCTCTTTATCCCCTCCAAGCCCTCCATCTCCAGTACTGCCTTCTCTGGGCCTTGCTCACTTTCAGGAAGCCTTCCTATAGTTGTCGCTATAAACTGTCAAACCAGATCTGTGGTTTAGGGTATAGTGATAGTCTTTCTTTTTATAGCAATGATTTTTTTTCTATGCTTTACCTTTTTAAAATTTGTTTTAATATAAATTTATTTATTTTAGTTGGGGGGTAATTACTTTACAATATTTTATTGGTTTTGTCATACATTGACACGAATCCATGATGGGTGTACATGTGTTCCCCGTCCTGAACCCCCCTCCCACCTCCCTCCCCATACTGTCCCTCTGGGTCATCTCAGTGCACCAGCCCTGAGCATCCTGTATCATGCATCGAATTTGGACTGGCGATTCATTTCACATATGATAATATACGTGTTTCAATGCCATTCTCCAAAATCATCCCACCCTCGCCCTCTCCCAGAGTCCAAAAGACTGTTCTATACATCTGTATCTCTTTTGCTGTCTCGCATACAGGGTTATCATTACCATCTTTCTAAATTCCATATATATGCATTAGTATACTGTATTGATATTTTTCTTTCTGGCTTACTTCACTCTGTATAATAGGGTCTAGTTTCATCCACCTCGTTAGAACTGATTCAAATGTATTCTTTTTAATGGAGTAATATTGGAGTAATATTCCAATGTGTATATGTACCGCGGCTTTCTTATCCATTCGTCTGCTGATGGATATCTATGTTGCTTCCATGTCCTGGCTATTATAAACAGTGCTGATCTTTCAATAGAAACTCTTCAGGCCAAGAGGGAATGGCAGGACATACTTAAAGTGTTGAAAGAAAATAACCTACAGCCCAGATTACTGTACCCAGTAAGGTTCTCATTCAGATATGAAGGCGATATCAAAAGCTATGCTCTACCTTTGTTACCAACCGCTTCCTCTCTTCTTTTCCACAGCCTCTTAAATCTCCCCGTGCCAATGTTTGCACCCACAGCCTGGCAGCCATGGTGGGCATTCCAGTGGGAGTTCTGTTGGAAATTCAGTTTTATTTCTCTGTTTACAAGGATTTGAAATTCATGGTCTTTATCATCTCCTGATATGGCTGAAAGCACGATTCATGTATGGTTTTCTTTGTGCTCCTTATTTTGATCTTATGGATCTTGAGGAGAGTTTGTGCAAAGATTTGGATGTAGGATGCTGCCATTATCCTGTGAAATCTCTTTAAAGTGAGAAATGAGTTTTTGATAAATTTTGTTTACCCCATACCAGCTGCCATGTTGGAAAAAAGGGAAAACAACCAAATTGGCCATGGAAGACGTAGGGAAACATATGTTATTGCTTAATAAATATTGACTGAGTACCTGCAATGTTTTAGGCACTGAAGGCTAGTTAGCTAAACAGGCAAGGTCTGTGCTCTCATTAGCTTACATTCTACTGGGAGAATGGTTACAAAATAAATACAAAGTGTGATGTTAAGAAATGTTAAGGACTATAAAAATTACAGCATTATAGGGGATAAAGAGTAGGCAGTGGCGTGATATTTAGTTTAGCAAGACTGTCTCTGAGCAGAGGACTTTTCTCTAAAGACTTGAAGGAAAGACGTAAGCAAGTTGTGCAAATATTTTCAGGGAAAAGAATTTTAGAAAGACAGTATGTGTAAAGGCCCTGAGGCAGGAACAAACTCGACGTGTTTGAGGAAGGGAGGAGCATAAGGACGACTGGACCTGAGATTATACGAGGAACTATATTACAAAATAAAGTCAGAGAAGCAGGCAGGAGCTAGGTCATGTATTATCTTGTAGGCTATAATAAGCTTTTGGACTTTGTTGATGATGGGAAGCCAGTGTAGGCATTTAGGCAGAAAAGTAATGGGATCTGATATACATATTAAAGGGATAACTTTGTGTCCAGCATATACAAAGGGAAAGAAGAAAAGCAGGAAGATGAGTTTCCGTGGTGTTGCCTCTGGACAGCACTAATGACTGGACCTCTTAACTTTCTCTTGACACAAAATCGCTATCTTTTGACACAGTTATTAAAACTGGATATTTGCCTTTCTCTTTCCCACGCCTATATACAAACTCTGCTGATGTGTGCAATTTTCCAGTCTTTCTATATTACATCTGTGGGCTCCCTATAGGATCATTAAAGTGTCCTGACGCTCTCTTCTTGTTAATGTGAACTTGTTGCTTTCCCAAAGATACCTCTAAAGTTAACACTTGTGAACACGTCCTGATCCAGGGCTCCTTATTGCTGTGTTCCCGTTGACCAATATCTCATGTTCTCTCAGCTGTGTCTTTTGAGAGCAGCAGTTTCTTCTGGCCCTGATCTTCTGTCACCAGATCAGTGGCCTTTGTCTGTCCTCCCCCACCTTCCCATCATTTTTCTCGTCTCTTTTGGCTTTATCTGTGCACATGCCTTCTTGCCTTCTGTGACCAGACATATCATGTATAGATAGTAAGGACTATCATCTAGTAATTCACTCAGTGAATACTTATTGAACATAAATTAAATGTACAACTTGTATTAGATCCTGTGATATCTAGACTCATAATCTCTGTCCTGAGTTTTAAAGTCTAGTGGGAGTTGCAAAGAAAGAAATGTCTTTTAATGAGAGGAGTACTGTGTGCAATAATGAAGCCAAAAACGGATTCCAAGAGGAGATGATATTTATCTGAAATCTGAAAGCTGAAAATGATGATCAGAGAGGAAAAACAGATAGAGAAGCAAGACCCTCTGAGGCAGTGTGTATAAGTGGCTCAAGAGCATGAGAAAACCGAGATGCTTGAGGAACTTAGAAAAGTCAGTGTGATGGGGTGAGAGGTGTGAAGGATGAAGTGATAAAGTATTTCCATGACTGGTTCTTACTGTTGTCATTGTTTTCATCGAATAAATCAATAGCCGAAACGGTCTGTTTTTACCTTCTGTCACTTTGGGTTTCATCTGTGGAACCTCTAGAGCCCTTGACTTGACTGAAGTCATGGATTGCCATGCAGGTATCTCTCCAACCCTCTTTTCAAGACATAAATCAATAATTGCTCCTTGTGAAGAAAAATCTTTTGTTCTCTTTCGTTAGGAACTGCTTCATAAACCTCAGACATCTTAGTTTATTTCATCCAAACTCTCTACTTGAACAGGCAGAACCTAAGTTAGAGTCCCTAGAGGCTGCACTGGACATTGGTTGGTGTATTTGTGGCCAGTAGACGTACATGAGCAAGTTACTCACGTAGCTTCAAGGATGGAACCAAAAATAAAAGCCAGGAAGATAGTTTAAGGGCTCAACCTTAGGAGGCAAAACAGAGGGGCAGAACGCACCAGTTTAACCAAGAATAAGGCATTTAGATATGAGCCAAGTGAGTACTAGACTAGGATGAGGGATTTGGACAAAAGAGTGGGAGTAGATCCTGGACATAGTCCATGAAATGTTGGAGGCGCCCCAGGGACATTTTTATAGGGTACATATGGTCTCAGCTGTGAGTGAGGAAGGAGCTATTAAGGGCTAAGCTAGTCCTTAAGGAGGTCTCAGTCTTCTTGGGGTAAACATATGTGAGAACAAAAGAATTACAATGCAACCTGAGAAGTTCTATAATCAAAGCATGTGCCAAATGGGAGCAAGTTTTAGGGTTTTGATGAAGACTTCACAGGAGTGGCATTCGAAAGGTTGGCAGAGGTTGAATGATTGGACAAAGGTAAGGAAAGCCTAAGAAGGGTGTATAACACGGGCCAGGGCTTATGTACAAAAGAGCATGGTAGTGCATAGAGAATCAGCAGCTAGGCTGTAGGACTATCACTGATGTGGAGTATGCCAAAAGCACATTAGGATCTCTTAGTTACAAACTGATACAGTTGGTGTAATCCTGGAGCAGGAGCAGCTAGGATTTAGGAAATTATCCTTACTGTTGTCTTCACAAGGCTCAGTGGTGCTATCTAAGTTAGAACCGATACACTAGAGAATCTGACCTATTGGAGAGAACACAACAGAACCCCAGTCTTAGGGCAGCAGGACAAGTTCCAGACCTGAACAGTCCAGTCCTCCCAAAAGGAGAACTGGCTTGTGCAGGGTCAGTTCTGAACCCAAGAAGGGCTATATCTTTGCAGTTAAAAATCCTTAGGACCTACGGCTGAATAGGGCCTGAATAGACTGTTGCTATATTAATTAGAGTCTGCTGTTTCAGTATAAGAAATCTGGGCTTTATCCTTTGGGTAACTGGGAATCTTTAAAGAATTTTGAGAGGTGACCAAACATAATATTTATTTTTGGAAGATGACTCTGGTGGTGATATGGAAGGCCTGGAAACTTGGAGTCCCAGCTGGAGGCTTTTCTGTCTTACTGTAAGCTATGCAGTAATGGTTAGAATCGAGTTAGTGATGGTGGGGGGGGGGTGGAAATAGGGGGTTCCTTATGAATTATTTGTTCTTAAAAAATGTGGTTTAGGGCTTTTTGGAAAGGCAGTCATATTCATATGTATTCCTTTACAGATACATTCAGTTTCAGGTGTAAATGGAGAGATGTATTATATGCGTATCTATCTTTCTTTTAACCCTTATTAAATCTTCTGTTTATTGTGTGATACACTGGACTATCATTATTGTCTTTTGTTATTGTTGTTGTTTTTCAATGTAAGACTTGGCTCAGATATTTCCTGATATGATACTGAACCTTAAGCTGTCCTTTTTTTTTTTTTCCCCTCCTTAGGTTGAATTAAATCAGATAATGTGTTTAGAATGAGGGATAAGGTAGGTAACTGTATAAAGATCCTTGTCCCCTGGGTAAGAGCAAAGAGGCTAGTTATGCTCCCAGATAGGGAGACTAAGATTATTGAGAATAAAGATTTTTGACTACTTCAAAGTCTTGACCAAGTAGTACAATAAGAAAAAAAATAAAGTTTTCACCAGAAGCGAAGTGTAAGAAAACTGGGTTTCATGAGATGATTTGGAAAGTTTTCATTAAGTGCACATGCAGAGATTCCAATAGCAAGTGATAATGGACTCCTAGAAGCTCTTCACATGCATTGTACTTGTACTAGATAATTCACACGAGAGAGCGGCAATGAGCTAAGCCCAGTATTAATTTCAAGCCACCTCCCTTTTTGTTTAAAGGAAACTCATGCTGCTTTATAGAATTTTCAGATTCAACTGGATTTTGCCTACTTCTTTAATTGGCATCATCCCAAATGTCAGGTGGCTTTATCTAAACTAATACAAATAGCCTTTTCTTTGTTTTCTTTCTTTCTCCCTCCATCCCTCCCTCCCTTCCTTCTTTCCTCGCCTCCTCCCCTTTCTTTCTATGTTTTAATTTATGGATCATACTTGTATGCTGGTTAATATAGGATAATGTTGGTAGTCTTGTCACTTTTGACATCTTTTTTCCCCTTTTTGCTATAGATACACATTATTAATTTCAACATTGGCTATTCTATTTCCAGCCTCTTCTCCTTCCTCTCAAGATTAAAAATTGTAGTATACTCTCAAAATAAGAAAAAAAATCTGTGTGCTTTCAAAGGTGAAGTGTCAGCCTAAACTGTATCCACATGGGCTCTGACGCAACCATTTCTATCAAAATTCATTTCATTGCCCATATAAAACCAGAAAATGCTACTCTCTCAACTTGTCCCACCACAGGGAGCTCAACCCAGTGGCTCTGTGACAACCTAGAGGGGTGGGATGGGGTGGAAGATGGGAGGTAGGTTCAAGAGGGAGGGGACGTATGTACACCTGTGACTGATTCTTGTTTATGTTTGGCAGAAACCAGCTCAATATTGTAAAGCAATTAACCTCCAATAAAAAATTTCAAAAAAGAAACCCATCTCTACGGGTGAAACAAATAGTCCAAGTGAAACAAACATGTTCCAATCACTGATCTGAAGCAGTCAGGATGCTTAGAGGAGCACCTAGGGATTTTTATCAAGATAGGCAACAAAAAGCAAAAAAGCACTTCAGAGTGTTTTGGGGGTGCAAAAAGTTAATCATTGTAATGTCCTATCTGGTACAGGGGCATCAGCTACCCCAAAACTTTGGAACACCATGTCCACATATGTGTAGTTCCCTGCAATGTAGACCCCACTTTCCAAGGGAGAATCCCTTCCTGCTGGGAACAAACATGGAATTTGGTTTCTAGAAGTCAAAGGCACCTGGGGAAGATTTTGGTTTGGATCTGAGAGCCAGTGAGTGTGATGCCTCCGTTTCTCAGAGTGGGCCGTGGCAGAGCTGTTAATAGCAGCCTCCTGCATCTCCAGCTTCCTTACATTGGCAGACACATCAGCTTCCTGGGTGGGCCGGTTGGGAGTGTGATTCTGGGAGTCATTCCTGGAACTTCGCCTAAAGTCTGTTTCCTTGGCCTCCCGATGATTCTGTGAGCCACCCAAAGCTCGTAATAAAACCCTTTCTGCTTCAAGTAAGTAGAGTGGATTCTGTTATCACAACTAAGAATACTAGTGTATCTGATAATTGCTCAGATTGACAACACTGGCAGCCAGTTTCAACTGGGAGCAAACCAAATTGTATAATAACAAGAGCATAGCCATGAAGGGAAACGTTTTTAAAGGAGACTGAGCTAGCTAGTTTTGACTGTATTAATTTAATCTTATATGACCAACAGTGTTATTTGAGGATGAATGATGATGCCTTTAATTAATTTCATACAAAATAAGGCCCTTAATGTGGTTTAGAATACTGATCTTGGAAATCTTTTACTGTAGGGATATTCTAGCATTAGAATTTTGATAGCAGTATATTATTTTTTGATATGGTAATTTCCGATTGATATTTCCTCTTTAACATATTGATTATAGCCTGAGACAGTATAAATTTGTGTAGAGAATAAACTATTCTTTGGGCTTCATAAAACACCAAAACAACCCAAACAAATATTTTGTTCCATCCTAGACCTCCTAAATCTGATATTCTGAGATTAATGCCAAGGACATTGAACTTTTAACAAAGTTGCAAATTCATTCTTAAGTATAGTAAGGTACTGGGACCAATGTTTTAGGACACTGAGAGAAAATTCCTGTTAGAGAACTCTAATGAATCTTCATTAATTAAAATGTTTAAAATTTATTAATAAATTCACCCCCTGGTTTTCAGTTCAGTAACTTTCACTCTTAAAGTTAAATGCTGCATATCAAAAAGATGTTGTTCTTCTCTCAGAGATGAAATTGTAATCGCTTTTCCAACCATCTTTTAGAAGTCACAGCCAATAGCTTAAAAAATGTTTAAAACAAACAAAAGTTCAGCTTTTACGCAGTCATCTTTCCCTAACCTCTTTTTGAGCCTTTTCCTGGTCAATGTAATAGGAAAAAATCATTCAAAGGTATCTAGACCAGTTTATAATTCTCTTCCATTTAATTTAACATTTATTGAACACTTGGTGTGTAAAAGTCATGGTGCTAAGTTCTAGATATGAAAGAAGGTGAAATAAATAAAGGAGGAAGCTATTGTCGAGGAAGGCTGGTGGGCACAAGGACACACAGATTTGATGCAGTGTGCTAAGGGCTGTGACGAGGTCTGCATATGATGTTAAGGAGCAGAGACTAACGACTCTCATGCTTGACCACGCACTGGAATCGCTTGGGATGCTTAAAAAGAAAACATACCTGATGCCTGAATCCTACTTCCAGAATGTCTGATGTGTTGCTTCGAGATGTGTGGCCTGGCCATCAGGATTTTTAAAATCTCCCTGTGGTTGCAGCTCAGTTGAGAATCAAGGTTCACAGTAGGCTCCTGGAGACAAGTATATAAGGCAAGTGTCACAATTTATATCAGTCCATATGACAGATCTAGCAAGATAAGCCATTCATTGAATTTATTGTTTACCAGATTAACCAAGCTACATCAACTAAAGATTAAAGCTATAAGAAAGTTATCCGTCCAAAGGCCTTTACAGTGTACAAAGCAGTTTCACATACTGGATCTCATTTGACTTTCTTAACAACACCATAGGGAGTGAAAGAACATTGGAGGGGCTGTTTTCAGAAATATGTTTTCAGGGAAGTTGCTGTGCACGTGAGGGAGTGCTGCTACCTAGATTTCACTGTGCAAGATTGGGCTTTTGTCCAGCAGCATTGTTAGTCTTAGGATAAGTCAAGAAATTCAAGTTAAAATACTTTGGACTTGAATCAAATAAAAAGTAGAGACATCTGGAAAAGAGAGTGATGCAAGGCTATATACTTGGGTGGAGGTCAAAGGAAAGGCAAGGGGTTCAGTGGCCAAAAAGCAAGCAAAAGGGGTTGATGGGCCATGCTACCATGACTCCGCAGTAACAGTGAGCACTTGGGAAAATCAGCAGGTCATGTTGAAAACAACACATTCTGAGAAATGATGACAGATCCATTTATTTGCAACTTGGATTTAAGTCATAAAAATGAACAGGGGAGGCTGCTGGAAGAAGTCACCCTACAGGAAGAACCCTCCAAAAATGCAAACTCAGACTGGACTTATCCAAGTACATGCTCTTAGTTTAAAGATAAAAAATCTAGAATCCAGCTGTCGGTACATGTACTTTATGTCATATAACCTCAGTGTTCATGGCTGGGAAGTATATTTTTTCTTCAACAGAGTATGGATTAGCTTTGTTTAGTATAACTTGTTTGTGTCATAAAATAATCAGGCTCCTTTAAAAAATATTAGGCTGCAGAGTCATGCTAAGTCATTCATCCAGGAACAGCCGGAATTACCTAATTAGAAGCAGATGGTGCAAGGGCGGTGCCCAGTGCACTTTTTAGCTGCACACCCTTCCGAATTCATATGGAGAAGGACGGTTCATAAAAATTGGGACAATCCTATATGTCAGGAAAACAAAATAGTTTGGAGTCGAAAATAATTATTTTTAAAATAATTTTCCCGGCAGCCTATATGGAGAGAGAAAAATGGAAGCCATGACCCCCTTTCTTCTTCACTGCATTAACTTGTTTAAAATGGGTTGCTTCTGTGAAATTTCTTCCCTGACTCCAGCCTGCCCTCCTGCCAATCACTCCATCTCCCCAGTCTTACAAAGGTTGGGTTTGGTGACTCCTCTGCTGCTGTAATGCCCTATGTTTAATATTCTCAGTGTTTAACACTTTAAATTGTGATTGTGTTTTTGTCTCCTCAGCGATTGAACTAACTTATCTGATATGACAATTTATAAGAAATATAATTTAGTAACTGTTGGATGAATAGTTCAGAGTTTGCTTCTCCTTTGTGTTAGTCACTCAAACTCTTTGAGACCCCTAGGGTGCATGGGGTCCTCTGTTCATGGAATTTTCCAGGAAAGAATACTGGAGTGGGTTGCCATTTCCTCCTCCAGGGGATCTTTGTGACCCAGGAACTGGACCCAGTTCTCCTGTGTCTCCTGCATTGCAGGCAGATTCTTCCACCACTGTGCCATCTGCTTTTCCTAGTAGAAAACTAAATGTAACTCCCAGGAAGGCAGAGACTGTTTACCATCTAGCCCTGTGCCTCTTCTGATCCTGCATATAATAGGCCCTTGACAAAAGTCTGTTGGGTAGAAGAATGAGTGAGTGAATGAATGGATCTGAATGAGCTATCTGGGGATAGGGACTGGATCTTATTTCTCTCTGTTCCCAGCACTTAATGGTCTTCAATGTCTGGTACTAAGAAGGTACTGTTTTCAAGGGCAAAGCAGTTAACACAAAAGTGAGGAATTGCTCCATCTGCTTGATTATAAAACAGTTTTACCGGATAATGCAGTTTTACTTGGAGAAATCATGACAAGGGCTTTGAAATAATACCTTGAATATGTCTGAGTCTCTTTCATAGCTTCTGTTCTTTCCCCACATTCTCTGTCAATTTTGCATTTATTCTTTCTTTAAAAAAGTTTTATTGTGTTAGCATGTCTGCCTAAACTATCTTTTTAAAATACACACACACACACACACAGGCTTCCCTGGTAGCTCAGCTGTTAAAGAATGGTTGAATTTCTGAGTTGGAAAATCCCCTGGAGAAGGGAAAGGCTACCCACTCCAGTATTCTGGCCTGGAGAATTCCATGGTCTGTATAGTCCATGGAGTCACAAAGGGTTGGACACGACTGAGCGACTTTCTCTTTCACTCATATATATATAAACAGTGGAAATAGTGGCAGACTTTATTTTTTAGAGCTCCAAAATCACTGCAGATGGTGACTGCAGCTATGAAATTAAAAGACACTCCTTAGAAGAAAAGTTATAACCAACCTAGACAGCATATGAAAAAGCAGAGATATTACTTTGTCAACACAGGTACATCTAGTTGAAACTATGGTTTTTCCAGGAGTCACATATGGATGTGAAGAAAGGAAAGGAAAGTGAAGTCACTTATTCATGTCCAACTTTTTGCGACCTGATGGACCATAAACTACCAGGCTCCTCTGTCCATGGGATTTTCCAGGCAAGAGTACTGGAATGGGTTGCCATTTCCTTCTCCAGGGGATCTTCCTGACTCAGGGATTGAACCCAGTCTCCCACATTGCAGGCAGACGCTTTACCATCTGAGCCACCAGGGAAGCCAATGGATGTGAGAGTTGGACTTATAAAGAAAGCTAAGCGCCGAAGAATTGATGCTTTTGAACTGTGGTGTTGGAGAAGACTCTTGAGAGTCCCTTGGACTGCAAGGAGACCCAGCCAGTCCATCCTAAAGGAAATCAGCCCTGAATATTCATTGAAAGGATTGATGCTGAAGCTGAAACTCCAATACTTTGGCCATCTGATGCAAAGCACTGACTCATTGGAAAAGACCCTGATGTTGGGAAAGGTTGAAGGCGGGAGGAGAAGGGGACAACAGAGGATGAGATGGTTGGATGGCATCACCGACTTAGTGGAGATGAGTTTGAGTAAACTCATCAGGGAGTGAACAGGGAGGCCTGGCGTGGTGCAGCCCATGGGGTTGCAAAGAGTCACAGACAACTGAGCGACTGAACTGAACTGACTGATACTTTATTAGCCTGTTTTACACTTTGCAAGTGATACTATATTGTTTGTGGTGTTCTGGGTCTTATTTTTATATCCAATATTATTCTTCTATAATTCATTTATGTTAATACCTATAGTAATAGTTCGTTAAGAGGCTTCCCAGGTTGATCAGTGGTAGAGAATCCACCTGAGATGCAGGAGACATAGGTTCGATCCCTCTCGGGAAGATCTCCTGAAGATGGAAATGGCAGCCCACTTCAGTATTCTTGCCTGGGAAATCTCATGGACAGAGGAGCCTGGAGGGCTATAGTCTATGGGATCTCAAAGAGTTGAAAATGACTGAGAGACTGAGCACACAGTTCTTCCATTTTCATTGTTATGCGATGTTCAAATATGTGACTACACTGTAATTTTATATCTATTTTTCTTTTGGACACTAGATTGTTTTCAGTTTTCAAATATTATTAAGAGTGCTTCTTAAACACTCTCTCAGTCACCTGGTATTTAAGAGCAGGAGACTCTAGGATATAAATCTAAGAGGAGAATCCTTGGGTTGTGGAGTATGCAGTGCTCAACTTTTGCAGATGATGCTAAACAAGTTACTGACTTACAATCCCCAGAGCAGTTTATATGACTACTCTCCAACAGTTGGTATGATCACACTTGCTAATCTGTACACATTTATTGGATACGTGTGTGCATGTGCACTTAATTGCTCAGTTGTGTCCGACTCTTTGTGACCGCATAGACTGTAGCCCACTAGGCTCCTCTGTTCATGGGGATTCTCCATGTAAGAATACTGGAGTGGGTTGCCAAGTCCTCCTCCAGGGGATCTTCCAATCCAGGTATCGAACCTAGGTCTCTCACATTGCAGGAAGATTCTTTACTGTCTTAGCCACGAAAGATTTCTGATTCTGGTATCAATAGTTATTTCCCTGATACCTAAGGAGGTTAAACACCTTTACAGATATTTAGCCATTTCTTATCTTTGAAACATATGTTCATATCAGTTTTTCTTTTGACTTTCTAGTTCTTTATTTTTATTCTTAATTTATAGGCATTCTTTATAGGTTTTGGATTCCAATTCTTTATTGAGAAAAGAGTATGTGTTGCAAATATTTTCTTTCAGTTTGTGACTTTTTTGTTATTCTGTGATATCTTTTGATAAACATGTATTCATTGTTTTAATGTAGTTAATTTTATATATTACTTTTAAGATTAGTGAATTTGTATTGTATATTAAAAGGCTGTCTTAACTAAATCATAAAAATATTATCCTATATGTTCAACCAAATGCTTTGCTTTATACATTAAATTTTTCACCTACCTAGAGTTGTTTTTCATTTTTTTTCTTTGTGGATAATGATTTGTGATAGATTTCTTAGAAAGCCCCACCTTTCTCTGTTGACCTGCTGTATATGTATCTCTTATATATCAATGATGCATAAATACTGAGGTCCCATCTTTCTATTCTTTATTGTCAGATTTATCTCTCTCTGCCCATGTGTCCTACTTCACAGTTTTATAGAAATATTTCTAAATATCTAATGCAGAAATTTGCTTACTTTTTTCTTTTGTTTCAGAACATCTTGGTTATTCTACCACATCAACCTTAGACTTAGCTTGGAAAATTTCACTAGACTTCAGTCTATATTTGGCAAGAAGTAATATTTTTATAGTTTTAAATCTTCTTATCCCCAAACTGGTGTTTCTCCAACATCTTTAAAATATGTTTTTAATAGATTTCTATCTTCTCCATACAGGTCTTACATATATTTTATTAGGTTATTCTCAGGTGTCTTATGGTTTTCGTTGGTGTTATGAAAACTGTCACCTTTTCAAATTATACTTCCTAACTCTTGAGAGTAGGTATAAATAAAGTTGATTTTTTTGTTTGTTGATTTCCTTCTTAGCTCTCTTACTAAGTTCTCAAGATTTCTAATAATTTGTTTGTGGTTCTTTGAGATATTGAAAGATTACAATTCTAGCATTTAAAAATCATGATAGTTTTTTTTCTTGTTAATCAGTATGCATTTCTTTGAATTTTATTTTTTTGTCATGTGCTGATAGGACTTCCAGGAAAATGTTGAATAAAAGTTGTGATATAGGAAAAAGGAAATTTTCCCAATGCTTTCTCACACTGAATGATCTCTTGTTTTGGGAAGACACATTTTCTAAGATAAAGGAGCCATTTTTCATTCTTGTTTGGTAAGAGGCATTATAATGAATATGTGTTTTCATAAATAACTTTTATACGTTTTTTTCATGAAATATGTTAACTGTTCAGTAATATCTGACTCTTTTCAACCTTGTTGGCTGTAGCCTGCCAGATTCCCCTGTCCATGGAATTCTTGAGGCAAGACTACTGGAATGGGTAGCCATTCACTTCTCCAGGGGATCTTCCTGACCCAGGGATCGAACCTGGGTCTCCTGCATTGCAAGCAAATATTTTGCCATCTGAGGCAGCAGGCAAGCTCATAGAAGAGATGATATGATACATCTTCTAAGATATATCTTCGTAGATATATCATTCAATATTTTATTTGATGAATGGCATGTGTTGATTTCTGATACAAACTATTTTGCAAGTTTGCAATAAAGCTCAGCTTGGTTACAGGTGATTGTCTGTGTATGCTGCTAAATTCAGTTTGTTGTTTGTTAGTTTTGTTGTTTTTTTTTTCTTCCAGAAGTTTAAAGTCTCTTTGTGAGTGAGAAAAAAATCATAACTGTCTCGTCTATTGTGTTTGCTAATTCTGGACTCATAGAATGAGTTGGTAAATAGTTCCTCTTTTCCTATATTCTAGGGGAACTGTGATACAGTACAGGGACCTGCTTCTTAGAAGTCAGTGAAATCATCTGAATTTGGTACTTTTCTTTGTAGGAGGAATTTCAGCCCGATTCAGTTTCTTTAATATGCACTGAACTTTATCCACTCTAGATTCATTTCTTGAATCCATTTGGTAAGGTATTAATTTTTAGGAATTAATTTCTTTTATCTAAAATTTTGAATTTATCAGCTTTTCAGTATTGATTTTATCTTCTTGTTTTTAAAATCCCTATTATTTTGTATATATCCATGTTTTCACTCCTAAAAACTGTGTGAGAGTTTTCTTTCCTTAGTATCAGAAGTCTATTTTATTATTTCGAGTAATGATATTTTAGTTTATACTACTGTTTTTTTTCTTAACTGGACAGTTAGGTCACGACTTTTTGACTTTATTTCTAAAATAAGCATTTTAAGGCTATAAATTTCCCTCAAATGCCCATTTTATTGCATCTCATGTTTTGATATTTACATTCTTTTTAATTTCTAAATATTTCTTAATTTCTTCATGAATTCTGTTTTGAATGAATTATTTTTAAATGCACATCGAAAATTACAGATACCTGGATTTTTTAAATATCTTTTATTTCCTGAGTTCTAATTTAACGAAATTGTGGTCACAGAATGCATTTCTTTTGATATTAATGCCTTGAAACGTTTTGAGTCTCGTTTTACAGGCCATTGGTGTGCCCCATATTCCATTCTGTTCCTATTTGGAGGAGTTATTAGATGGGAGACAGGCCCACCTTCCACTCTAGAAACGCAAGGGGTCTGTATTAACTCTTTAGTCTGTAGATATGGATACATGCTTTTGGCTTAACTAGTAATATTCTCTTGCCTGTGGCTTTGAATAATACAGGAGTAGTATTAATTAGAGACTTTTCCTACCCAACATGAGTTGTTGAGAGGTCAGTGGTGTGGCATTAAGAATCTAGTACCAACAGAATCTGGGGAAGGCAATGGCAACTCACTCCAGTACTCTTGCCTGGATAATCCCATGGATGGAAGAACCTGATAGGCTGAAGTCCATGGGGTCACTAAGAGTCAGACACGACTGAGTGACTTCACTCTCACTTTTCACTTTCCTGCATTGGAGAAGGAAATGGCAACCCACTCCAATGTTCTTGCCTGGAGAATCCCAGGGATGGGAGAGCCTGGTGGCTATTGTCTATGGGGTCGCACAGAATCGGACATGACTGAAGCGACTTAGCAGCAGCAGCAGCAGCAGCAGCAATAGCAGCAGCAATAGAATCAGTTTCTGTGTCCTAAACAGACTATGATGTATAAACAGCTTCCCTTGATTTTCTGCCAGAGCTTTGCTTTCTACTCTTTCAGTTGGTTTTCTAAGTTATTGGTATCTTGCTGTATACTTTTCTTTTCTTTTTAATTTAGCCAAAGTCAGTTTCTACTTACTTAAAACTGAAAACCCTGACAAATGTAAAAAGATAATACTTCTGAGAGAATGACAGTATATTAATTTCTATTTTTAGTTTTCTTAATCTTACAACTCTTTCTTCAGTAGGCATTATTTATTTTCCTCATTTAACAGATAAAGAAACTGGGGCTTCAGGAGTTTAAATGTTATGTCCTAAAGCCACAGAGCTTATTCATGGTGGAACCAGTATGCAAGCCAGCTTCTTGATCAGCTCCTCTTGACCATTATATGTAATCAACAGATAATTTTTAAGCCTTTTCATCCTGACTGTAATAGCCTATAAACTGAAAGAATCAATATAGATTGCCAAAGAATAGGTAAAGGTACTGGGAGGTCAGAAACTAGATTCTGCAAATATTCATACATTCTTAAATTTTAATTGAGGAAAAGTACTTCTCCTAGGCTTTTAAGAAATACATGGTATTTCTTTAAAAAAAAAAACACACTTTTAAAAAACTGGTTTTCTCCTAGCCACCTAGCCTACCCCCGCCCCAACTCTGCAAATTTGCCACACGTGCCTTGGCAACATAAACAAGCATCACACACATGGACCAGTGACAACATCCTTCATCATCTCCCTTGCCTAACAGAGGGGTCCTTTTAGGTCATGGACCACTTTCCTTCCTGTAGGTTTACTGAGAGTTTGTGTGTTCATGCTCATTAAATAACTTCTAGCAATCTTGGCTAAATAAATTGGCAAAAGACTGAACTCATAGTCAGTCAGTATTGCTTCATAACACACACATGCAGACCTCATGATATATGTGACAGTTGACTCACTTAAATCACCCAATTAATTTTTTGTAGTCTTGTGTAAATATAATAAAGTAGCTATAGAAATGAAAGATGTTTTCAAGTTTAATTTGACTCCACTGAACTCATGGAATCAGAGTTAACTTATATTTCAGTTTAGGTGATTTTATAGAAAGTTATTTTAAAGACAAAATATTCTTAAAAGATTGAAGTTGTTTCTGCCTCCATTTTTCTTAATTGCTTTCATGAAAAGCCTTCTGATTTTATAATCTATTAATTTGCAGTGGAAGAAAAAACTGTACTCTTGTTGATGTAAAAAGCTTACCAATAATGCATATATATAATATATGTATATTAACCTCATTTTTAATATGTTTGTTGCCAAATTACACATTACTGCCATTTTTAGTTATTTCTTGGCTTTTCCCAGAGTAGAACACTTCAGTGCTTTAAATGGTCTGTTCAGATTTAAGTGAAATAAAGCAGTGAGGACATTTTGACAAGAAGCAATTTAGGTAAGTGTTAGTTATTGGTATTCTTCTCTCTTCCTATCAATAGAGACATTGAGCAAGCCATAGCAATTCAAGCTCTATCAGAAGAGCAGCAAGGGTCCCACAAGTGCCAGGGTGGCAAAAATCAAATTAAACTCTTATGTTTCAACAGGGATTCGTTTTTTTGAGAGTACAATGACAATAGAAAGTCAAGGGAGAAGTGCTAATTTCAGCTGCCCTATACCAGTTGAATTATCTTGGTAAAAATACTTGTGTCTGCCACATGACACAAAGAGCCATGAAAACTTGGCACACGGAGTATAAATCTGTATAAACAGTGAGAAATATCACAGGAGTGATCTAGAGAAATGCATTTTGAGATGAAAACCAAGAATTCCTCATTCTGACTGTTATTCCCTCAGAGACAGAAGAGATTGCTCCCTGGATTTGTCTATATAGATAAGTATCTAAAAGAGGGAGCTAGGAGAATTTATTTATTTTTCCTTAAAAATGGCCTCTGAAGGCAATCTGATTTCTTGTTCATTGTTTCCCTCTGGCTTAGACTCTATGTTTTGAAGACAAATTAAATAATAGATTGATTGTTCTCTGGATCATATCAACAACCAAATTTGATCGAGTGAGTGCAGAGTAGCAAAGAATGCTGATGTATTTATATGCAACTAACTGAATAAAAAGGGAAAGGTGCAGTCATCCACTGATTTTCCTTATCAAGTTCCAGCTTGATATGTTGACCTGCTACATTACATGATACATTCATGACTAAAGTCTCTGCTCTAGCAAGGGATGGACCTACCTCTCCAAGTTCCATGGTTTTCCCATCATATGCCACTGATAATCCACCTGAGTTGGGGAAGGTTGATTATCAAAAGATGCCTCTTCTTTCAGATTTAAAATTTTTTTTCTCATTCAAAAACCAACCTTTGAGACTTCCCTGTTGGTCCGATGGTTAAGACTTCATCTTCCAACACAGGGTATGCGGTTTCACTCTGGTTGGGGAGCTAAGATTCCACCTGCCTTGTGGCCAAAAAACAAAACACAGAGCAGAAGCAATACTGTAAGAAATTCAATAAAGACTTTAAAAAATGGTGCATTTATTTAAAAGTACTATTTTCTATTTACTGCTAAATAGTAAATGAGCTCTTAGCTAATCAGGGATTTAAACATTACTTTATTTCACATTTTCTCCCTCTATCTACTGCTATTTATCGTTATTTAAGTTTTAATGTTTTGACAGAAAGCTAATATTTCAATAGCATCTCCCCTAATACTTAATAATAACTCATAGCTGAGAGATGTATTAAGGCATGGGTATGCCTATTTCCTCAACCATCATCACTTTACATAAAAACTTAAGAATATTTAACACCTAATTTTCATTTTAATCCTTATTCTGACTCACAGATGGGATGGAACAGTTTCTCAGAGTACTCACAGCAGTAACACTTGCTTTCCGTAGATTCTCCTTCCTGGGGTTACACTGAGATCATTGTCCTAGAACATTCTCTTCTGTATTCTAAGAGGGTACTAGCAATGGCTTAGATCATAAGACTTTTTTGAGGTTATTTTTGTTTCCCACATGAAGATGAAAAGTTCTTTGAAGAAATTATTACAAAAAAGAGCACTTTTTCTCCATTATTATTTAACTTAAGGATTTCTAATCAGTTAAATTCATAAACCCATACTTTTAGATCGGATAATGAACATATGTGTATGTATGTATTTTATATATAAATATATTGAATATAAAATGAAATAAACATTGAAATATACATTAAAATTTTAATATAAATATGTATGTGTATGTCTAGTGAATAGTCTTAATAAACAAATTTTGTTTGCATGCTTCTTTTTGTTTTTCAAAAGTGTATATTATAGTATTTCTTTATTAACTGTCAGATTAAACCTTTGAATGTGTTAAGTAGTTTTCTGGGCCCTGGAGATTAAAGCCCCAGAAAAAGAAAAAGGATCCAAAAACCCAATGTCATTCTGGATTATATATTCTATGGGAAGGGGGCAAACAATAAACAAATAACCAAGTATATGGATACTGTGTCAGATGCTAACAAGTGCTGTGAAAGGAAGAAATAGGATTGGGGAATCGGGGGTGTGTGTTGATTTCTACTTTATGTTGGGCTGCCATAGAAAGAAACTTCTGATCAGAGGACTAAGGAAAGTTAGGGAGTGGGTGGCCTGTTCAGTCCATTCAAAGTAATGGGACTGAAGGAGTGAAGTCTCTGAGATAGGATTTGCATAGCTTGTTGAGGAAACCTAAGCAGGCTAATACAGCTGCAGTGACATGAGCCAGGATAATAGGAAGAGGTGAGAAGTGTTAAGAGGCTAGATTTTCAGGCCTTTTCAGATTCATAGGGAGGGCTGCTGCTGCTGCTGTTGCTGCTAAGTCGCTTCAGTTGTGTCCGACTCTGGGCGACCCCGTAGACAACAGCCCACCAGACTCCACCGTCCCTGGGATTCTCCAGGCAAGAATGCTGGAGTGGGTTGCCATTTCCTTCTCCAATACGTGAAAGCGAAAGCTCAGCTGTGTCTGACTCTTCTCGACCCCATGGACTGCAGCCTACCTACCGGGCTCCTGCGTCCATGGGATTTTCCAGGCAAGAGTACTGGAGTGGGTTACCATTGCCTTCTCCAAGGGAGTGCTAGGTTCTATGTTTGATGAGATAAGAAACCAGTGAGAGAGACATGATCTGATTTAAATTTTAAGAAAGACATGCTGGCTGGCTACAGTGGAGAGTAAAGTAGTGAAATTGTTCATTCATTTTGAGAGACTATGTGCTGTGTCACTTCAGTTGAGTTCCACTCTTTGTGACAATAAGGACTGTAGCCCACCAGGCTCCTCTGTCCATGGGATTCTCCAGGCAAGAACACTGAAGTTAGTTGCCATGCTCTCCTCCAGGGGATCTTCCTGACCAGGGGCTGAACCTTTGTTTCTTACATCTCCTGCATTGGCAGGTGGGTTCTTTATGACTAGGGCCACCTGTGAAGCCCCTTGAGAGACTGTGGCCCATAAAAATGCTCTTTGTGAGTGAAGTAAGTCAGAAAGAGACCAAACAAATATCATATATTAATGAATATATATGGAATCTAGAAAAATAGTACTAGTGAACCTATTTGTAGGGAAGGGATGAAGACACAGACATAGAGAACAGAGTTGTGTACACAGCAGGGAAAGGAGAGGGTTGGATGAACTGAGAAAGTAACACTGACGTATATACACTAAGTAAATAAGTGTTACTTAGTCAAGTCCAACTCTTTTGCGATTTCATGAACTGTAGCCTGCCAGACTCCTCTGTCCAGGGGATTCTCCAGGCAAGAATATTGGAGTGGGTAGCTATTCCTTTCTCCAGGGGAATCTTCCCCACCCAGGGATTGAAATTGGGTCTCCTACATTGCAGACAGATTCTCTACTGTCTGAACTGCCAGGGAAGCCCTTATATACACTGCTGCTGCTGCTGCTAAATCGCTTCAGTCGTGTTCGACTCTGTGCGACCCCATAGACGGCAGCCCGCCAGGCT
The DNA here is from genome assembly GCA_006410615.1 of Neotragus moschatus. NCBI lineage: Eukaryota > Metazoa > Chordata > Mammalia > Artiodactyla > Bovidae > Neotragus > Neotragus moschatus. The sequence continues at coordinate 3,958,161 of SJYA01002489.1, read as the reverse complement.
CCCCCATCCCTGGGATTCTCCAGGCAAGAACACTGGAGTGGGTTGCCATTTCCTTCTCCATGAAAGTGAAAAGTGAAAGTGAAGTTGCTACCACGTGTAAAATAGCTAGAGGAAAGCTGCTGTATAACACAGCGTGCTAAGTTCTGTGCTCTGTGATGACCTAAAGGAGTGGGGTGAGGGGGAAGTGGGAGGCTCTCAAGAGGAAGCAGATATTTGCATAATTATGGTTGATTTACACTGTTGTACAGCATAGACTAACACAACATTGTAAAGCATTTACCCTCCAATTAAAAAAAATATTTGTGGTCTGCACCTCTTTTGTGCATATGAAAAAGCAACATCAGAAGTTTTGGACATAATATTGAAGTTTTTTTCCTTATTTAGATACCTCTTGCAGATTTTTCACTATGTATGTGAAAAATTATTTTGAACTATCGGCTATTGGTTCAAAAATGAGGCATGAATGTGGACTTAGTCACTTGGACAGCAAGAAGATCAAGCCAGTCAATCCTAAAGGAAGTCAACCGTGAATATTCTTTAGAAGGACTGGTGCTAAAGCTAAAGCTCCAAACTTCGGCCACCTAATAGAAAGAGTCAACTCTTTGGAAAAGACCCTGATGCTGGGAAAGACTGAGGGAAAGAGGACAAGGGGCGACAGAGGATGAGATGGTTGGATGGCATCACCGACTCGATAGACATGAGTTTGAGCAGACTCAGGGAGATAGTGAAGGACAGGGATGCCTGGCTGCTGCAGTTCATGAGGTCACAAAAAGACATGACTTAGTGACTGAACAACAACAACAAGAAGACTGAACAAAATCTACATTATCTCTGTATATTTTGCTACCGTAGCTAGTTATAAGCTCTAGAAAATGTACTTGAAAGTATAAAATCAGAGAGTGAAATAGTTTTCCGAGCCATTCTTCCCATTTAATACTCAAAATTTCTACTAAGCACAAATGGAATTTATTTTCACATGAATTTGTTTTTGTGATCACTCTTCATCTGTAAATATGGAGCAGCACTAGATATAATATCATGTAAACTAATTAAGAAAGCACATAACCAAACACATAGAAGAGGAAACCCCTAAGTCTAAATATGACAAATTAATATAACTCAAATCCAAAATGAACCTTGGAGTGATGCCCAAAGGACTATCAAGTACAGAATTGAGTCTCTTTAGGATAGGGCATTAGAAGAAAAATCCCCATAGAGAGACCCAGGCAAATGCAAAGACGTGTTGCTGAATTCCCAGACAGAGAAGGCAATGAATGGCACCCCACTCCAGTACTCTTGACGGGAAAATCCCATGGACGGAGGAGCCTGGTAGGCTGCAGTCCATGGGGTCGCTAAGAGTCGAGCACTACTAAGCGACTTCACTTTCACTTTCATGCATTGCAGAAGGAAATGGCAACCCATTCCAGTATCCTTGCCTGGAGAATCCCGGGGACACAGTAGCCTAGTGGGTTGCCGTCTATGGGGTCGCACAGAGTTGGACACGACTGAAGCGACTTAGCAGTAGCAGCAGCAACAGACAGAATTATAGGTAATATCATGAGAGAAAAATCGAGGACCCAAGTCTCCATCAAAAGCTAGTGTGTGGCCAAAACTTATAGTAACTACATGAAGCAGAAATAACAAGTTTTGAAATTAAATAGAAAAATTTGTCAGAGACCAAAAGAATCCTTTGGGACTGATGCTTAAGGAAACAAGAAAGAAAAAAAAAATTATTCTAAGGATAATTCTGTACCCTTGGATGCATGGGACACACAAAAGAAAAATTACTACTGAGGATAATCTATGTGTACCCTGTTTGTATACATTATATATATACATATATATCTGTATTTATATTATATATACATATTTATATATTATCTGTGTAAGTTATTTTTCACAAAGACGCAATCTTTGCTGTGAGTTAACAGAGGCAACAAGCAACTCCCACTGAAGATGATATTTAAGATATGTTTATATATATGTACATTTTGGGGTAAAAAGAATTTTAAGGGAGACTTAACTGAGACAAGCATAACTATAAGGTACGAAGAATTGATGCTTTTGAACTGTGGTGTTGGAGAAGACTCTTGAGAGTCCCTTGGACTGCAAGGAATCCAATAAGTCCGTCCTAAAGAAGATCAGTCCTGGGTTCATTGGAAGGACTGATAGTGAAACTGAAACTCTAATACTTTGCACCTGATGCAAAGAGCTGACTCATTTGAAAAGACCCTGATGCTGGGAAAGATTGAGAGCAGGAGGAGAAGGGGACGACAGAGGATGAGATGGTTGGATGGCATCACCGACTCAATGGACATGGGTTTGAGTGGACTCTGTTGGTGATGGACAGGGAGGCCTGGTATGCTGTGGTTCTGGGGTTGCAAAGAGTCGGATATGACTGAGCAACTGAAATGAACTGAACTGAACTAAGAAACAGTGATAATAATTAATAAGTATGTTTATAAATCTTGGGCTAAATATAAAATTATTAAATAGTTGAAGAAGAAATAGTAATCTAATGTAATGATAAGTTATAAATAAGTAATAAAGTCTCTTGAGAAAGAACAAAATGAACTACTAGAAATATAGCCATTGCAAAAACAAAACCCTCCATGATGTGTAAGTGAAAGTGAAAGTGAAGTCATTCAGTTGTGTCCGGCTCTTTGCGACCCCGTGGACTGTAGCCCACCAGGCTCCTCTGTCCATTGGATTCTCCAGGCAAGAATACTGTAGTGGGCTGCCATTTCCTTCTCCAGGGGATCTTCCCGACCCAGGGATCAAACACAGGTCTCCTGCATTGCAGGCAGAAGCTTTAACCTCTGAGCCACCAGGGAAGCCCATGGATGTGTAAAGCTGAATATAAATGAAGAAAGAATTAATAGAATTGATGAAGGACAATATTCAAGAAATATAGACAAAGAATTATTTAGAATTGAAAGAAGACTTGACTTTTCAGATTGCAGAAACAAATTATTTACCAAGTAGGACAAGCAAAACAAATCTACGTAAAGCCATAGCACAGTTGAATTTGGTATCGTATGCCAACTTCAAAGAGAAAAATCTTGAAAATAGTAAAAATAAAGTTGCTGATAAAGAATGATAACAACTTACTTCTCATGAGCAACAAGAGGAACAAGAAGACTGTGGATTGATATCTTTAAAATTATGAGGACAATGAAATGTTAATCTGTAGCTCTCAGTTCAGTTCAGTCACTCAATTGTGTCCGACTCTTTGTGACCCCACGAATTGCAGCACGCCAGGCCTCCCTGTCCATCACCAACTCCCGGAGTTCACTCAGACTCACATCCATTGAGTCGGTGATGCCATCCAGCCATCTCATCCTCGGTCGTCCCCTTCTCTTCCTGCCCCCAGTCCCTCCCAGCATCAGAGTCTTTTCTAATGAGTCAACTCTTCACATGAGGTGGCCAAGTACTGGAGTTTCAGCTTTAGCATCATTCCTTCCAAAGAAATCCCAGGGCTGATCTCCTTTAGAATGGACTGGTTGGATCTCCTTGCAGTCCAAGGGACTCTCGAGAGTCTTCTCCAAAACCACAGTTCAAAAGCATCAATTCTTCAGCACTCAGCTTTCTTCACAGCCAACTCTCACATCCATACATGACCACTGGAAAAACCATAGCCTTGACTAGACGGACCTTTGTTGGCAAAGTAATGTCTCTGCTTTTTAATATACTATCTATAGGTCTACATCAAGTTAAACAATTATTTAAGAATGAAAGGTGAAAAAAGACTTAAAAATTTTCAAAGAATGAGCAGGCTTGCATTCATAAACTTTGTTGAAATATCTTATGTATTTGGATCAGCAAGATTAAAACCAAAGAGAAAGCATGTAATACAAAAACAGTGGCTGCGTTTGAAAAGTTGTAAACAAGTCAGTGAATATAAATATGCTTGACAGTAAAACACTTAGAATTATAGTGTTTATCTGAGAGGATTTTAAAAACAGAAAAGCAATAGAGAAAATCCAACACCTTTCAGTGATTAAAGAAAAAAAAGAACAAATCTGCTCAAAAAACAAAGGACCAGAAATGAATTTCCTCAACCTAATAAAGGCATCAACCATAAAACCCACAACTGACATTGTTGTTAGTGTTGAGACTTTGAAAGCTTTCTCCAGAGATTAGGAGTAAGACAGGGATGTCCACTCTCACCACTTTTATTCTGCACTGTATTGAAGTTTCTACATGTGGAAATTAGGAAAGAAAAGGACATATGAGGCGTTCAGATGGGAAAGGAAGAAGAAAAAATGTTTGTATTTGCAGATGACATTTTCTTGTATATAAAAAACACCTCCAAGTCTAGAAAATATGCTTTTAGCGCTAATAAGTTCAGTGAGGCTGTCAGATACAAACGTGGGTGTGTCTGCATGCTTAGTTGTGTCCAACTCTTTGTGACCCCATGGACTGTAGCCTACTGGGCTCTTCTGTCCATGGGATTTCCCAGGCAAGAATACTGGAATGGAATGTCATTTCCTCCTCCAAGGGATCTTCCTGACCCAGGGACTGAACCCACATCTCTTGCATTGGCAAAAGAGTTCTTTACCACTTGAGCTACCTGGGAAGCATGTCAGATACAAGATCAGAATGCAAAAATCAATTATATTTCTATACAGGAGCAATGAACAAACCAAAAATGAAATTAATGAAAAAGTCTCATTTACAATAGAATAAAAAACTGTGAAATAGGAATAAAATTAACGAAAGAACTGTAAAACACATTTGAAAAACTATTCAACATTGCTAAAGTAAGAAACAAGTAAATGGTAAGGCATCCCATGTTGTCATCTCATCCCCAAAAGAATTTACAGAGTTCTTACAACTCAATTATAGAAAGAAAAATAGCCCAATTAAAAATGGGCAAAGGATCCGAAGAGAGATTTCTTTGAAGAAGATATACAAGTGATTAGTACATGAAAAGATGCTCAAAATCATTAGTTATTTGGGAAATGCAAATGAAACTCAAAAATGAAAGTGAAAAGCCTTCACACCCATTATGAAGGCTACAATCAAAAAGACAGTTAGTTTAAGTGTTAGAGAGGATGTGGTAAGAATGAAAACTGTTGGCAGGAATGTAAAATGGTTTTTCTATTTTGAAAATCATCTCAGTTCCTTAAAAAGCTAACCATACATGTATATATAACTGAGTAATTCCACTCCTATCTAGATTTATAACTAAAAGAAATGAAAACCTATGTCAGTGCAAAAATATGTACACAAAACGTCATAATAGCATTTTCCATACTAACCAAAGGAGAAATGACCTAAGTGTCCATCAACTGATGAATAATAAATAAAATAGCGTATATCCATACAATGAAATATTATTCAGCAAGAAAAGAGAAATGAAATTCTAATACATACAACCTGAAAAATCTTGAAAAGTCATGTTAAAGTGAAAGATGCAAATGATCAACATATTGTAGGATTTCATTTATATGAAATGTACAGAGTAAGCAAATCTATAGAAATAGAAATTAGATTAGTGGTTTCCTAGGGCTGAGGGTCACATCACTTCATGGCAAATAGATGGGGAAACAATGGAAACAGTGACAGACTTTATTTTCTTGGGCTTCAAAATCACTGCAGATAGTGACTGCAGCTATGAAATTAAAAGAAAAAGCTTGCTCCTTGAAAGAAAAGCTATGATCAAACTAGACAGCATATTAAAAAGCAGAGACATTACTTTGCCTACAAATGTCCGTCTAGTCAAAGCTATGGTTTTTCCATTAGTCATATATGGATGTGAGAGTTGGATTATAATGAAAGCTGATTGCCGAAGAATTGATGCTTTTAAACTGTGGTGTTGGAGAAGAGTCTTGAGAGTCCCTTGGACAGCAAGGAGATCAAACCAGTCGATCCTAAAGGAAATCAATCATGAATACTCATTAGAAAGACTGATGCTGAAGCTGAAACTCCAATACTTTGGCCACTTGATGCGAAGAGTTGACTCATTAGAAAAGACCCTGATGCTGGGAAAGATTGAAGGCAGGAGGAGAAGGGGATGACATAGAATAAGATGGTTGGATGGCATCATCGACTCAATGGGCATGAGTTTGAGCAAGCTCTGGGAGTTGCTGATGGACAGGGGAGCCTGGCGTGCTGTAGTCCATGGGGTCGCAAAGAGTCGGACACAACTGAACGACTGAACTGAACTGAGGGCTGAGGGTTGGGGCATGTGGATTTCTGTCTAAGGAATGGAGAATATCTTTGGAAGATATTCATATTCCAAATGTATTCTATAATGTATTGTGATGGTTGCAGATCTCTGTAAGTATATAAATATATTACAAGCACTTTGAATTGTATCTGTTACATGGGCAATTGTATGATGTGTGAATCATATCAATAAATCTGTAAAAAAATTAGTAATAAAATTATAGATGTGAACATGGAATATTTAGGGGATAGATTTTAAAAAAGGAATTTTGATCCCTATAGGAACAGGAGAATTAATACTGATTAATTTTAGATTGTTAATTTAAGCATATAAGCTAAACTTTTGGGAGCAAAAACTAAAGGATAGAAACAGAATATTAAACATAAACCAGTAACAAGAAAGAAAAAAGTGACTAGAACTGAATTAATAGAAGGAAGAAGAGGGGAAAGAAGTAAAGAAAAACATCATAAATCCAAATATATGAGTAATTCACAAAAATGTATAAATCATCTTTCTTCTAAAAAATAGAAATTCTGATATTAAATAAATAACAAAAAATATTTTCTAGGGAACTTTTCAAAGCATAATGGCCCAAAAAACCTAAAGGTTAAAGTATGGAAAAAAGTCTGTTTGTCAAATGCTAACTAAAAGAAAGCTTGTATAGCAATATTATTATCAAACAAGACTGATAGTTTTTAAGACTTACAGCATTCTTACAAATGCTTTCATATGTGATAAAAGCAATGTTTCACTAAGAAAACAGAATAATTTTAAATGTCCACAACCTAGAAAATAGGCTCAAAATATAAATAAGGAATAGTAAAGGCAATTAAAAGGAATGATAGTAGAAGATTTTAACTTAACTCTCTCAAAACTGATAGATCAGGCAAATAAAAATTAGCAAAGTTGTAAGAGATTTGAATAATATACTTAACAAGTCCAATCTAATGTACATGCTTAGAACCACATATAATGTGGCAATATACAGTTTTTAAAAGAATTGCCATGCTTTTACTTTTAAAATTTGTATTGGATTATAGTTTATTTATAATGATGTGTTAGTTTCAGGTGTATAACAAAGTAATTCAGTTGTACATATACATATATTTTTTGTTTTTCAGATGCTTTTCTCATATAGGTTATCTCAGAATATTGAGTAAAGTTCCTTGTGCTATACAGTAGGCCCTTGCTTTAATCCCAAACTGCTAATTTGTTTTTAAAATATATAGAACCTAAACCTCTACTGGAACACAAAGGAAGTCTCCAAAATACCAGTTATTATCTAGGTAGATGATGTTCACTGATCACACTGAAATAAAAATAGAAATCAATAAAAATACATAGCTTTATTTCCTTCCCTATGTTTAAACATCAGAAGACATGAGTCTAAATAATTTATGGGTGAAATAAATCATAATGGCAATCACTCAGTATTTAATACAGAATGTCAATGAAAACACTACATACCAAAACTTATGAAAATACTGCTAATGCAATGTATTGATTTATATTCTTAGGTATTAATATTAGAAAGAAAACTATACTGAGAAGAAGCTGATTAATTTTAAGTATCAGTTCAGTTCAATCTCTCAGTCATGTCTGTCTCTTTGTGACCCCACGAACTGCAGCACCAGGACTCCCTGTCCATCACCAACCCCTGGACCTTGCTCAAAATCATGTCCATTGAGTCAGTGATGCCATCCAAACATCTCATCCTCTGTTGTCCCCTTCTTCTCCTGCCCTCAATCTTTTCCAGCATCAGGATCTTTTTCAATGAGTCAATTCTTTGCATCAGGTGGCCAAAGTATTAAGAGTTTCAACTTCAGCATCAGCCCTTCCAATCAATGTTCAGGACTGACTTCTAAACAACAAAAATTTAAACAGTAAATTCTTACGAAATAGAAGGAAGGTGAAATAACTTCATTTGATTAGATAACTGACATCAATAGATCCTCACATAATCTAAGAAATAATCTTAGCACAGGACATGCAAATAGACCATGAATATTCTCCATGTCTACCTTTTGTTTATCACATACAGGGAAAAATGAGATCACACTGTCTTGCTGATACTCACATGGCCAAGAAAGAGGCACCAAAAGACCAGATTATTACCCCAAATCAAGAAGGTAATATCGGAAATAGATCTAACCACTATAAATATCATTGAATTACCACAGTCTCTAAATTAAACTGGCCTTCAGTTCAGTTCAGTTCAGTCCAGTCGCTCAGTCGTGTCCGACTCTTTGCCACCCACGAATCGCAGCACACCAGGCCTCCCTGTCCATCACCATCTCCCGGAGTTCACCCAGACTCATGTCCATCGAGTCCGTGATCCCATCCAGCCATCTCATCCTCTGTTGTCCCCTTCTCCTCCTGCCCCCAATCCCTCCCAGCATCACAGTCTTTTCCAATGAGTCAATTCTTCGCATGAGGTGGCCAAAGTACTGGAGTTTCAGCTTTAGCATCATTCCTTCCAAAGAAATCCCAGGGCTGATCTCCTTCAGAATGGACTGGTTGGATCTCCTTGCAGTCCAAGGGACTCTCAAGAGTCTTCTCCAACACCACAGTTCAAAAGCATCAATTCTTCGGCCCTTACCCTTCTTCACAGTCCAACTCTCACATCCATACATGACTACTGGACAAACCATAGCCTTGACTAGACAGACCTTAGTCGGCAAACTGGCCTTAATATTGCTAAATTGATATTTAAAGTTCAGATTCTTTAATGCCTTATAATGAACAATATTTGAAACAGTATAAATAATTACTGAGAAAAACCAAACATCATATTGTGGGGCACAGAACACAACATATCCTATAATGAACTTTCTTTAGCATTGTAAAAATCTATGACAACTTTTACATAGAATATATAAAATAGTTTGAATAATTATAATGTTAACTTTGGCGATTATAAAGAAATAATGGCCTGGTGGAAATTATTGTTTCTCTTTTACTTATTGTTCATCTACTTTTCAGTTTATCATACAAACCATGCTGATCAATCATAAAACTGCCTTTAGCATCAGTACCAGTTCAGTCGCTCAGTAGTGTCTGATTCTTTGCGACCCTGTGGACTGCAGCATGCCAGGCTTCCCTGTCCATCACCAACTCCTAGAGCTTGGTCAAACTCATGTCCATCGAGTCGGTGATACCATCCAACCATCTCATCCTCTGTCATCCCCTTCTCCTCCTGCCTTCAATCTTTCCCAGCATCACGGTCTTTTCCAGTGAGTCAGCTCTTCACATTGGGTGGCCAAAGTATTGTATTTTGAACTTCAGCATCAGTCCTCCAGTGAATATTCAAGACTGATTTCCTTAATGATTGACCAGTTGAATCTCCTTGCAATCCAAAGGACTATCAAGAGTCTTCTCCAACACAATTCAAAAGCATCAACTCTTTGATGCTTAATATAGTGTAATGCCTTAATACNTTGGGTGGCCAAAGTATTGTATTTTGAACTTCAGCATCAGTCCTCCAGTGAATATTCAAGACTGATTTCCTTAATGATTGACCAGTTGAATCTCCTTGCAATCCAAAGGACTATCAAGAGTCTTCTCCAACACAATTCAAAAGCATCAACTCTTTGATGCTTAATATAGTGTAATGCCTTAATACACAAAAGTGCCTTTCAGTTCATTTCATTTCAGTTCAGTCGCTCAGTTGTGTCCGACTCTTTACGACCCCATGGACTTCAGCACTCCCTTAATATAGTGTAATGCAGACTTTTTTCCCCCTCATTGAGCTGTGCTTTTTCATAAGCACAGTTTGTGATATGTGAATGAGAATTTACTACGCTATAAATAGCTTAGTTCTGCAAATGAAGAATTACTTTGTTTATCTGTAAGATAGCTGGTATGTTTTTTAATTATTTGGCTATTTCCTTGTGTAATATTGTACTAAACGTCATGGGATTTACATTGAGTAGACTTTTTTTTTTAATTGGGGGAATACTTGCTTTACAATGTTGTGTAGGTCTTTGCCATACAACACGCGGAACCAGTTATATATGTATCCCTTCCCTCTGGAACCTCCCTCCCACCTCCCCCTTCCCACTCAGGTCTCACAGAGCACCTGGCTGAGCCCCCTGTGCTATGCAGCAGCTTCCCACTAGCTATCTATTTCTTGCTTCCCTGATAGTTCAGTTGGTAAAGAATCCACCTGCGATTCAGGAGATCCTAGTTTGATTCCTGGGTCGGGAAGACCCGCTGGAAAAGGGATAGGCTACCCACTTAGTATTCTTGGACTTCCCTTGTGGCTCAGCTGGTAAGACTCTGCCTGCAATGTGGGGGACCTGGGCTTGATCCCTGGGTTGGGAAGATCCCTTGGAGAAGGGAAAAGCTACCCACTCCAGAATTCTGGCCTGGAGAATTCCATGGACTATATAATCTGAGGGGTTGCAAATGACATGACTGAGCGACTTTGACTTTCACTTTCAGTGTATGTGTGGGCTTTTCCCAGGTGGCTCAGTGGTAAAGAATCCACCTTCCAGTGTAGGAGATGTGGGTTCAATCCCTGGGTCAGGAAGATGCCCTGGAGGAGGAAATGGCAATCCACTCCAGTATTATCTGAGAAATCCCATGGACAGAGGAGCCTGGTGGGCTGTAGTCCATGGGGTCCCAAAAGAGTTGGATACAACTTACTGACTAAACAACAGTATATGTATGCCAAGGTTACTTTCTCAATTTATCCCACCCTGTCCTTCCGCTGGTGTGTCCACAAGTCCTTTCTTTACGTTTGTATCACCATTCCTTTCCTGCAAGTAGGTTCATCAGGACTCCAAGCTGAACCATTTAATTAAACAGCTCTGTAGTTAAAAAAATAATAATCTGTGAGCCATTGTTTCTGATCTGTGAAACAGGGCTCATACCTCACAGGACTAATGAGAATTAAATTAGATAACACAGGAAAGTCACTTTGAAGCTGTCACGTGGTTTGTCCCCATTATCTAGATACTTGATAGACTCAAGTGGTCTTCATCTGCATATTAGTTGAGTAAAATGACAGTGTTTTATTGTCACAGTTCTACCAACCAAATGGATATGGAAATCCCCAGGCAGAAAATTAAACAGCCTGACTTGAATTTTTGACTACCTATCTTCATTCTGTGATTCCCAAGATGATTTGAGGGAAAGTGCCAGAAACAGATTCATGAACTGCCCAGGAGAAATGCTATAAACACGAAATGCAACCACATTTATGCCAGAGCAGGTGATTAAAAAAATTAGAAGCATTTGGGATGGAAAACTCCGCGTATCCAGATGGCCTTCAGGCAAGGAGCTTCACGTGCAGAGTCGTAAGTGATTTGGGGGAATCTGTGGCTGAAGTGTGCAAGTCATTTTTGGAAACCTGGGGCTCCACACGTGGCTGGTGCTGGATTGAACACTGCACCTCTCTGTAACAATGCTTGCAGCTCCATGATATCTTTCCTCAGAACTCCCCAACAAGCTTCGCAGACACAGCACTTGTGAAACTCCTTCTGGAGAGCAAAATCTTCGAATCTTGTGACAAAGTCAATGTTTGAAGGTTGCACAGTAGATTGGAATAGAACAAAGGCATCCTGATAGTCCTCTTTCCCTGAATCTGATGTATGGTGTGCTTTGTATTTCTCTTAAAACCAATCTCTGTTTAAATCTGGCTTAGAAATTAAACAAATATTTACAAAGCACTTACTGTGTAGGAGACATAGTATACAACGCATGACGATAATACATAAGGAATGAAGAATATACAGAAATTGAGTGCTGACTATTCCCTGCATAAATGGCATTTGTATTTAAGGGACAGAAAGATGCCCATTCATAACTTGCAAAACATGGAAGCATTGTAATTGTGGTATAAATAATGTTAAGTGAGCATAAAATACAGAGTAATTTTGGTAGAGTTGTTGTAGAAACTTCATAGAGTGAATGGAAATGGAATAATTAATTGGATGTTTACAGAAGTCGAAGGAGGAAGGCAGCAGTGAAGACAGAAGGAGTAGTTTAAGTAAATGTACATGTATGTGAAATGTACATGCGTATGACAGATTTATAAATGAGCAAATCATTTGGGATTAGTCAGTAGTCTGACGGACTAGATTGTAAAGCATATGTGTATGGCTGTATAGAGAATATGAAGGCTAAGAGACAAGAATGATTGTTGGAAATCAGTAAGGTTGGAAGGGTAGAAGGGGTCAGATTGTGAAGATCTTAAAACTGAAAATGGATTTGTTTTCTGTAGAAAATGGGGCAGGGATGGGGGACAAGGTGATGAAGTGAACATGCTGATTCTGGTAGAAATGTGATTAGTGGATTAAAGAGAGGACAGAAATAGAACAGTTAAATGGCCAGTAAAATGAATTAGTTCACAGGCTTAGAGAATGATAAAGTCAGATATTTGACATGGGATATACCTTATCTCCGATTGAATCCTCAAGGTTAGGTAAGAGAAAGGTTGAAAATGACTCTAAGACCTTTAGCTGGTGATTATGTGGATGATGGAGCTATTAACTAAGAAAAGTGATGAAGCCATCCACAAATATGGACAGGCAGGTATAAGATGAGAAGGAAGATATTGACTTAGCTTTTGATATTCTAAGTTTCAAGTGCATCTAAAGATGCACATGGTCTTTTTTTTTTTTTTTTTNTTTATGTCAATGTATGGCAAAATGAGTACAGTATTGTAAAGCAAAACAAACTAAAAAAATTAAAATTAAAAAAAAATAAAAAAAATAAAAAGACCAGTATGAAGTCGGAAATTCATGTTGACTTTTTAGATAAAAAAAACACACTCATATCTTTCCCTAAGATTTGTGGGTCCTCAGGTAAAAGCAAACATGGAAGACCACATAACATATGCTAAATATTTAAAAGCTAGAAATCAAGTCAGAATTGCTAAATGAAATGTCGTCTACCCTCCTACCATGACAAAATTGCCTTCATATCAACCTTGAAGGCCAGGTTTGAATTAGAATTCTGTACTAAAATGTTGGAGACTAGCTAAGAAAGAGCTTTCCCTTTTTCTTCCCACCCTGGAACAGGTCTCAAGTGCACTTCTGGGAAGCCCCAACTTGCAGGCTTAAGCCCTGTCTACATTCATGTTGCCTGGAATTGCCCCTTCTCACCATCACCCACTCCCTGGCCACCTCCAGCATCTCAGAATACATTTTACACATCAGAAGTATTAATATAACTCAGATTCAAGAAGAAAAGACTCAGTGAGATTCAAGTAAGAACTCTTTGAGATCCTGATTACCCGAATGTAGTTTGGATGGAAGGATGTAGGCTCCAGATGAGCACAGCCTGTTGGGCTTGCAGGCTGCTAGGCTCATGAAGGGCAGAGCAGGTGTCTACAGTTTGAATTTCAGGAGAGGGCTCTGCTTGCTCTAATATAAAGGCAGTGATGAAAAGGCATTCCTAGGAAAGCAGATTTGGGAGTCTAACATGTTCAAGGGAAGGAAATAGAGTGTACAGAGAAAGAAGAGAGATGTAACAATAGAACTTATGAGATAAACAGTATAGAACTAAAAAGTCCCTTGATGAAGGTAAAAAAGGGAGAGTGAAAAAGGCGATTGGAAATGCAGCATTCATAAAACTAAGATCATGGCATCTGGTCCTATCACTTCATGGCAAACAGAAGGGGAAAAAGTGAAAAATGACAGATTTTGTTTTCTTGGGCTCCAAAATCACTGTGGATGGTGACTACAGCCATGAAATTAAAAGATGCTTGCTCTTTGGATGAAAAGCTATGACAGACCTAGACTACATAGTAAAAAGCAGAGACATTACATGGCTGACAAAGGTTTGTATAATCAAAGGCATGGTTTTTCCAGTAGTTGTGTATGAATGTGAGAGTTGGCTGAGCTGAAGAATTGATGCTTTTGAACTGTGGTGCTGGAGAAGACTCTTGAAAGTACCTTGGACTGCAGGGAGATCAAACCAGTAAATCCTAAAGGAAATCAGTCTGGAATATTCATTGGAAGGATGGATGCTGAAACTCCAATACTTTGGCCACCTGATGCAAAGAGTCAACATATTAGAAAAGACCCCAGTGCGAGGAAAGATTGAAGACAACAGAAGAAAGGGGCAACAGAGGATAAGATGGTTAGATAGCATCAGCACCTCAATGGACATGAATTTGAGTAGACTTGGAGATAATGGAGAACAGAGGAGCCTGGCATATAGTCCATGAGGTCACAAACAGTCAGACATGACTTAATGATTAAACAAGTATAGAACCTGAAGATGGAGCTGTGGAGAAAGAAAAGATAGCATGTGCGGAGCATCCTTTCAAGAGTTATCAAAAAAGACAAGCTGAAGAGGGAGTTTACAATGGATCAAGAATAGAGGAAATATTTAAATTATTTAAAAATTAAAAAGAAAATTATAAGAGTAGAGGTCAATTTTTCCTGTTAATATGTCATACTGCAATTGTAAAAGGTCACCAATATGACATTCAAAGGTTAAAAACAGTGCATTTGGAACAAGGCAGTTTAACTGATTAAGCCTAGATTTATATATGCAAGAGGTTAAACATCTGAGTATAGAGATATCCATCATTGCTTTTTAATGAAAGAAAGGCTCTACTGAACACCATTTATGCCAACTCTAATGCATTAAGTTTGGAAATAGAAAAATTTCTATAATAGATGAAGTTAATGGCATTTCAGTCAATATCCTGACATTAATGTCTATGCTTCTGGAAAGGAAAGACAGAGCAAATGTATTTTCTGAACCTAGAGCTCTTCTAAGAGAAGAATAGAAGAATAAATATTGCACCTTGACATGAGGCAGCCTCACTCAGTGTTATTGGACAGACAAACCACAAATGTGTCAGTAACAAAAGGCCCTATCAAGTCATTAGTAGGAAATTCTAGTGATAAAGTAAATCAGTGTAGCTAGGCTGGAAGTTCAAAGATCCTAGAATTTTAGCCTCGTTTTGTCCTAGACTGTTTGTAAACCACGATAAGATATTCAGTGAACAACCTTGGTTTATTTATCATTTTGGACCATGGGTTTTACCTCCCCAAATCTCCAGAATTTATTGTTCAAACAATTTTTTTCTTGGAAAGATGAAACAATTGATATTGTGAAAGCGGTGTTGGACGAAAGAGGGTGAGGGCGCTAGGGTCTGCTGCCCACTTAAACTGCTCTTTCCATTTCTGACTCTCTTTTGAAATGTTCCTAAGTGTCTTTCTTTTGCACAGTTGGAAAATATTTGAACTAGATAATCTCTAAGATCCATTCCAACTATAAAATCCTATGACTCTCCTAAGTCAGGTAGAACTTTGCCGATGAGGTGGAGTTTGATTGGGCCTTTGAAGTGGGGCCATATATTTGGATTAGTGGGTAGGAAGAGTGAAGATATTTAAAACAGGAAGAGGAGCATCATAAAAATAATAAAAGAAATAGTGAAAGGAATAATACTGGTTTCCTTGGCAGAGGATGTGTGGAATAATAAAGAGACTTTGCTAACTAAACTGTAGGGATTGTAAGGGAGAGCAGTGGGAAATAAAATTTAAGTACAGAGCACTTGCTTTTCATATAAGAGAAATGTTATTCCTGGAGACTTTATATAACTTACAACTCAAATAATTCAAAACAAATTTTCCCAAAGGGAGCACGCATTTTGGAACTTATAAAAATTCATAATTATTTTAGTGTATGTTTGCTTTGAAGTTGTTTTTTACATTTCCTTTATTATTTTGCTGAGAGCTCTTTCCAAAATTAATGTTGGTGATTGTTTGTTCTCCTTCTAGTAGTTTATCCCATCTTACTTCTATTCCAAAGTTATTGATTTTTGGTTTGTTTTCAGCACTAGCTTTGGCAGCACCACTTAATGAAGTTGGATAACACTGTGAAAGGCTATAAAAAATGAGATTTTGAAATGATAATAACAGTGTTTGCTTAGGTTATAAAACCAAAGCTCACTTTCAGAATTTCAAATACAAGTCACCAAGAGTTCTCATAATACTGACAAAGGAGGGCTTGTGTTTCTTTCCACTAGTGCTATAGGTGATGGCAATCACAGAAACACAGTTTGCAATTAACTCAGTCTTCAAATTGGGCAATTTTTCAAGAAATAAGTAAATTGAATTTCTCATTGGTCCAAATTCGGCACAATCCTTTTTTTAATCCCGCGGTTTCAAGTTTTTCATAATTTTGAATCCCATTTATATGTATTGCGAAATTGGTCTGAGGTCAGTGGATATATGCAATTTATCTTTGTAACCCCTGAGGCATCTTTGCAGTATGCCTTTCAAGAAACAGACATTGAAGTCAGCTTTGGCTAAATGAAATTGAATTGTTCCATGCAGTTCACACTGGGAGAGGAGGTAGGATTAGAGAGTGGAAATTCATAAGTTAGGCCCTCAGAATTCAGGACCTGGCTATACGTTAAACATAAAGAAAGTGTTCCGTAAACACTTTTGATTGCTAAATTAGGGGAGTGGGCATTTCTGATCACGCCTTACCCACTGCAATCTCCTGTAAAGCTATAAAGGAATACTTTGACACCCATTGACTTATGCCTGGGTTCAAGGATTCAAGAAAGAAGTGTGTCTTGGACAGGGAGCAGAAGAGGCTTGGTGCTCAGTGAGGCTGGGATGACATATGGAAGGGGAGAGGGGGCGGAAACATTCAGAGGCCGGGCTAAGTGTAGCCAAGAAGAAAGGTGAAGCAGAGTGTAGTGCAAAGCATGCAGCTGCAAGCAAGTTACAGACTAAAGCCCAAAATGATACAGCTCTGTCTGTGCAATGCCAAAAGTCTAGGTGAAGAGTGGAAAAATCGAATCAATCATTGGGATGATTCAAAACATCCAGATGTGTGTTGTCATCAGGGCCATCACTAAAGGGTACGTGGGGTTAAGGCAAATATCAGTCTTCCCACACTCCCCCCAGATATTTTTATTCAGTTGAAATCATACTGAAACAGAGGTTTCAGTAGAAATAAGTCATAGACAAGCTCTGCACGTTCAGCTAATAGGGAGCTCGTGAAAAGATGGGGAACAGTTACTGCTCATTGCCTTAGTGGATTCACATGGATAGATTCTAATGAAAGAACTATATGTTAGAAATGCTTGCATAATTAATTTTTCAAGTTAATTTTACCTAGTTCTTTAAATCCTACTTTATGATCCAGACTCCTTTGTCCATGGAATTCTCCAGGCAAGAATACTGGAGTGGGTTGCCATTTCCTTTTCCAGGGGTTCTTCCCGACTCAGGGATCAAACTGGGATTTCCCACATTACAAGCAGATTCTTTACCCTCTGAGCCACCAGGGAAGCCCTAAAAGGAAATTTAAATAAGTTTAAATATATAACAGCAGCAGAAATATAGGAATAATGCAACATAGACCTATACAACATGATATTTAAAAAATGAATTCTAAGATCAAACTTAGGACAAAACAAACATATCATCAGAAATGAAGCCACAAAAGGTTTGTTTTTTTGTTTTTTTCCCAAGGATCTCTATGACCAGTTTAACTTATTCCTAAGGCCAGAGGTTTTGACTTACAAGCCCCTTATAGTGCATAATAGAATGTTTTGTTTGGCCAAAATACCATTTTGAATTCACAGTAGTAGAAAGGGAAAAGACCTTTGGCCTTTTGGTTTGGCCACAAGATCACGAGTAATCAGCATTTATTTCCAGGTCAGACCTTAGATTCTCAAGCCAAACTTTCAAGCAAATAGTTCAGTTGGGAAGAAGGGCTAGAATTTTTAGACTGGGTTCAGAAACACTTGAGGGGATTTTTGAGTAGAACAGAAACACTGACCTTTGAAGCAGTTAGGGCCAGGGGTGCATAAGTGCTCAGAGCTCACAGGGTTACAGGCAAGTCACCATCAGAAAGGGGAAGGCTTAAGGGATGACTTGACATTCTTGACTTTAAGTATTATGTAACTCTAGTGTTAGTTTTCTTCCCCATTGTCTAATGGAGAAAAAAAAATTTGCTCCATTTTTTTTCTCTCTCATCTAACATTTCTTCAGTGCCTCCCTTGCCCTGCGCCAGGCACTCTGCTGTTCTAGGTCATGCAGATACAGCAGCGACCCAAAGCAATACCTTAAAGCTTACATTCTAGAGAGGAAGACAGGCAATAAAGGAAAAGGTAGTCAACCTGGAAGTCAGCTTTGTGCAAATAATACAGTTTCTGCTTGATTGAATCATATATTTTTAAAACCAAAGACATGCTTTAAGAGGTAATTTTGTCCATAATAGGTACTCTAAAAACATAGGGACTATTGTTAGTAGGTAATATGCTCCATTAAAGTGGTATTATTGAGGGGAGAAAAAGAATCGTGTCCAATCAGAACTTTCTTTTGTAAGGATAATGACAAGACTATATTGATTTCATAAAAGAGATGAAGAAATCAGGGTTGAAAAAAGGGAAGATTCTGTAATATTGACTCAACACAGCAGAGAGATCAAGATGGTCTCCCTGAACTCCTTTTGCCTGGAAATGTCCTATTGTCAAGGACCCTTAACCAGAATGAACAAATTATTAACTTTTTTTTTTTTTTAATGAACTTTGGCGCTTGGTGAAATTCATGGGAAAGACAGGTCAGTTCTACTCTTGTGGCTGGGTCCAGTGGCCTGACTGAAAATTGCGTGTTTTCTATTAGATTGTTGACCATTTAAGCTTGCGAGCCCCTGAGAAGGGGAGCTTTGTCATCTCTCCTGTGCTGGGCCTCTCATTCTTTTGGCTCTCTCAAAATCTGTGAATAATGTCTGCCTATACAGCTGAGAAAAATTTGTCATCTTCTCAATTGTAATATGTCATCGCTTTCATGCCCTAGCTCTGACACATGCTAGCCATGGGGGCCTTGAACCCATTTGAACGCTTGTGCTTGTCAAAATGTCTACAAGAATGGACTTGGGGTTTGGAGGCAACACTCTTCCCACTTCTCAAAAGAGTGGCATGGAGACAAGAGCTCTACAGTTATTTGTTGAACTTGGATGTTCAGTCATAGCCAAGACACAATCGTGCCTTCTCTGGGGTTGTTTTTCTCTTTTCATATGACAGTACTTCATTATTGCCACAGGGGGAACTGTTGGCTTAATTTTGCTTTAGAGACACTGCTGCTGAAATTATTAAGCTAATGATTTATGCCTCCTGTGATACAGCAATCTCTTGTGCTTAAAATGGTTACTATGTTTTGTTTACTGTTTATAACTACCAGTGGTTATGCCATGAAAAGCCCCTGCCAGCTTGCAGGGTTTATTTATCCCTGTGGATCTTTAGAAACCACTGATTAATATAGAAAAAATTTGAATGGTTTATATTAAAAAAAAATATCTCATAAGCCCTGAATTAAACCACTGTGCTGTGCTGTATAGGAGGAAAAGTTCACTGAGAATAAACAATGGATGTCAAAACCTACTGACTCTCGTATGTGCTTCTGGTTTTATCAAAGTGGAAAGTATGAGTGCTTTTCAGGAATACAGTGCTGTGACTCCATCAGTTTTGGGCTATGAGATCACCAGCATTTCCCCTTGGGTGCCGCACATTTTACCATATTAAGGAACCAATTTGCTTAGAGAAATGTTGCACATGTTTAAAGGCTGTTAAGTTTGATGGCTGGCAGAACTCTCCATTTTAGCCCCAAGGCTGGTTCTTGGTGAAAGAAGCTTTACAGCCAGCCTGCATTTTTTGTTCTGAAGTGCTTTCTGTAACCAAAGGATTACATGGGGCAGATGAACCATGGGGCAGGGAGGGATATGATTTGTGAGTGTTGATTTGTTTAAAATGGCAAAATCGTTCTTATAGAATGTGTAAGTCTTGACCCTGTTACCTCTCCAAGAGAAATAAAGTAAACATCACTGTTGTTCTGGGCAGCTTCAGTCCAATTCCACACCTTCAATCCTAGGCATCACTTGCTGGCGCTTCAGTTACACCTTCCCACTGGCTCCTGAATGAACTCTGTCAGTCCATTTGGCTTTGTTTCCACTGCAAAATAGCTCCCCCACCCTCACCCTCTCTGGGACTGCTCCACAATTCCACTCCTGCAATGGGCCAGTTCTGCTTGTTTACTGAGCTCCTTTCTTCTGTGCTCTGTTGTGGTCCATTCAAACAATGACTGCTCTTCCTTCCAAGGACCTCAGGCCTCCCACAAACCAAGCCAGGCCAATGTACAAGAGAGGTCTGGCATTTATGCCACAGTTCAGTTCAGTCGCTCAGTGGTGTCCGACTCTTTGCGACCCTATGGACTGCGTACAGCATGCCAGGCCTCCCTGTCCTTCACCAACTCCCAGAGTTCACTCAAACTCATGTCCATCGAGTCAGTGATGCCATCCAACCATCTCATCCTCTATTGTCCCCTTCTCCTCCTGCCTCCAGTCATTCCCAGCATTAGGGTCTTTTCCAATGAGTCAGTGCTTTGCATCAGGTGGCCAAAGATTTGGAGTTTCGGCTTTAGCATCAGTCCTTCCAATGAGTATTCAGGACTGATTTCCTTTAGGATGGACTGATTGGATCTCCTTGCAGTGCAAGGGACTCTCAAGAATCTTCTCCAACACCACAGTTCAAAAGCATCAATTCTTCAGTGCTTAGCTTTCTTTATAGTCCAGCTCTCACATCCATATGTGACTACTGGAAAAACCATAGCTTCGACAAGACATACCTTTGTTGGCAAAGTAATGCCAACAGGCTGAGTACAATAACAAAATATTTTTCACATGGGGGTTTGTAAATGTGATGAACATACACCATCCAACCCAAAAGGCCGCACTTAAGGAAACTAGTTTGACAGTAGGAAAGAGGACAAGGCCTCAGTTTAAAACTGAGTTCCAATGTGCGTATCTGTGTGCACAGTTTGAGCCTCAGATATTCCCTTGCTACAGAACTCTCCATACCAAGATGCAGTCATATCCTTAAGAGAAAGAGAGAAGCTCATCATTGAATAACACACCAAGGAGTAATAGTGTTAGTCACTCAGTCCTGTCTGACTCTTTATGACCCCATTGACTGTAGCCCACCAGGCCCCTCTGTCTATGAGACTTCCTAGACAACAATTGGAGTGGGTTGCCATTCCCTTTTCCAGGGATCTTCCTGAACCAAGGAGTGAACCCAGATCTCCTGCAACACAGGCAGATTCTTTACCACCAGGAAACCCATGGAGTAATAATATCTATTTTATTCTTCCTTATAATTCATTATTTTTCTTCATGAAAATGCAAATTTTAGCCCAAAGATATTTATAACACATACATATGAAAAACAAATATCCATTATTGAAGTAGCAATTTTGATTAGAAATACCTGATTTCATAAGTGTCTTCATTCAGTATGTATTTTCAGTTACTCTTAATATTACTCTTCTTTTTGTATTAGAAAAACAAAATGAAAGAAGTAGAAATTCTGATGTAGTATATTCTAAAGATTTTTTTTTACGAACTCCATGTGTGATTTTTATTTTACACAATGTTTAAGAAACTAAATCCTATACAGTTTAAGTGTGTTGCTGATCATTTTTTAAAACCCCAAATGTGATTTAATTATAAATTATTTTTAAGTCACAAAAAATCTAAACACCAGTTATTTGAAATGTTATACAATCACAAAACAGATAAAATATAAATTGTAATGAGCCTGATGGCTAAAAATATCTGTAATGTGTAGGATTTTCTAGCATGAAAAATCCCAGGCTTCAGTAGATAGATGTGAGGATTAGATTTCTCAGAGGCAATTGACAGAATAAATTTTCAAGGATCTTGAGTGAAAAAGAATGAAAGTAACTTGAAAATTGAATGCTTTTTTGGGAAAAACAGTGACCAATTATTAAATGTGTCAACAAAAAATTGATATTATTTTTAAACATTATTCAGGATGATACACTTTTACTGTACAGAATCATAATATTTTCTAGGAACGTTCATTTGTAACATTATTCTAGATATAACAGCTATATTATTTATTGAATTTCTTTGTACCCTAATAGCTCCTCTTGTTTCTCTAAGACNTCAACACAGCAGAGAGATCAAGATGGTCTCCCTGAACTCCTTTTGCCTGGAAATGTCCTATTGTCAAGGACCCTTAACCAGAATGAACAAATTATTAACTTTTTTTTTTTTTTAATGAACTTTGGCGCTTGGTGAAATTCATGGGAAAGACAGGTCAGTTCTACTCTTGTGGCTGGGGCCAGTGGCCTGACTGAAAATTGCGTGTTTTCTATTAGATTGTTGACCATTTAAGCTTGCGAGCCCCTGAGAAGGGGAGCTTTGTCATCTCTCCTGTGCTGGGCCTCTCATTCTTTTGGCTCTCTCAAAATCTGTGAATAATGTCTGCCTATACAGCTGAGAAAAATTTGTCATCTTCTCAATTGTAATATGTCATCGCTTTCATGCCCTAGCTCTGACACATGCTAGCCATGGGGGCCTTGAACCCATTTGAACGCTTGTGCTTGTCAAAATGTCTACAAGAATGGACTTGGGGTTTGGAGGCAACACTCTTCCCACTTCTCAAAAGAGTGGCATGGAGACAAGAGCTCTACAGTTATTTGTTGAACTTGGATGTTCAGTCATAGCCAAGACACAATCGTGCCTTCTCTGGGGTTGTTTTTCTCTTTTCATATGACAGTACTTCATTATTGCCACAGGGGGAACTGTTGGCTTAATTTTGCTTTAGAGACACTGCTGCTGAAATTATTAAGCTAATGATTTATGCCTCCTGTGATACAGCAATCTCTTGTGCTTAAAATGGTTACTATGTTTTGTTTACTGTTTATAACTACCAGTGGTTATGCCATGAAAAGCCCCTGCCAGCTTGCAGGGTTTATTTATCCCTGTGGATCTTTAGAAACCACTGATTAATATAGAAAAAATTTGAATGGTTTATATTAAAAAAAAATATCTCATAAGCCCTGAATTAAACCACTGTGCTGTGCTGTATAGGAGGAAAAGTTCACTGAGAATAAACAATGGATGTCAAAACCTACTGACTCTCGTATGTGCTTCTGGTTTTATCAAAGTGGAAAGTATGAGTGCTTTTCAGGAATACAGTGCTGTGACTCCATCAGTTTTGGGCTATGAGATCACCAGCATTTCCCCTTGGGTGCCGCACATTTTACCATATTAAGGAACCAATTTGCTTAGAGAAATGTTGCACATGTTTAAAGGCTGTTAAGTTTGATGGCTGGCAGAACTCTCCATTTTAGCCCCAAGGCTGGTTCTTGGTGAAAGAAGCTTTACAGCCAGCCTGCATTTTTTGTTCTGAAGTGCTTTCTGTAACCAAAGGATTACATGGGGCAGATGAACCATGGGGCAGGGAGGGATATGATTTGTGAGTGTTGATTTGTTTAAAATGGCAAAATCGTTCTTATAGAATGTGTAAGTCTTGACCCTGTTACCTCTCCAAGAGAAATAAAGTAAACATCACTGTTGTTCTGGGCAGCTTCAGTCCAATTCCACACCTTCAATCCTAGGCATCACTTGCTGGCGCTTCAGTTACACCTTCCCACTGGCTCCTGAATGAACTCTGTCAGTCCATTTGGCTTTGTTTCCACTGCAAAATAGCTCCCCCACCCTCACCCTCTCTGGGACTGCTCCACAATTCCACTCCTGCAATGGGCCAGTTCTGCTTGTTTACTGAGCTCCTTTCTTCTGTGCTCTGTTGTGGTCCATTCAAACAATGACTGCTCTTCCTTCCAAGGACCTCAGGCCTCCCACAAACCAAGCCAGGCCAATGTACAAGAGAGGTCTGGCATTTATGCCACAGTTCAGTTCAGTCGCTCAGTGGTGTCCGACTCTTTGCGACCCTATGGACTGCGTACAGCATGCCAGGCCTCCCTGTCCTTCACCAACTCCCAGAGTTCACTCAAACTCATGTCCATCGAGTCAGTGATGCCATCCAACCATCTCATCCTCTATTGTCCCCTTCTCCTCCTGCCTCCAGTCATTCCCAGCATTAGGGTCTTTTCCAATGAGTCAGTGCTTTGCATCAGGTGGCCAAAGATTTGGAGTTTCGGCTTTAGCATCAGTCCTTCCAATGAGTATTCAGGACTGATTTCCTTTAGGATGGACTGATTGGATCTCCTTGCAGTGCAAGGGACTCTCAAGAATCTTCTCCAACACCACAGTTCAAAAGCATCAATTCTTCAGTGCTTAGCTTTCTTTATAGTCCAGCTCTCACATCCATATGTGACTACTGGAAAAACCATAGCTTCGACAAGACATACCTTTGTTGGCAAAGTAATGCCAACAGGCTGAGTACAATAACAAAATATTTTTCACATGGGGGTTTGTAAATGTGATGAACATACACCATCCAACCCAAAAGGCCGCACTTAAGGAAACTAGTTTGACAGTAGGAAAGAGGACAAGGCCTCAGTTTAAAACTGAGTTCCAATGTGCGTATCTGTGTGCACAGTTTGAGCCTCAGATATTCCCTTGCTACAGAACTCTCCATACCAAGATGCAGTCATATCCTTAAGAGAAAGAGAGAAGCTCATCATTGAATAACACACCAAGGAGTAATAGTGTTAGTCACTCAGTCCTGTCTGACTCTTTATGACCCCATTGACTGTAGCCCACCAGGCCCCTCTGTCTATGAGACTTCCTAGACAACAATTGGAGTGGGTTGCCATTCCCTTTTCCAGGGATCTTCCTGAACCAAGGAGTGAACCCAGATCTCCTGCAACACAGGCAGATTCTTTACCACCAGGAAACCCATGGAGTAATAATATCTATTTTATTCTTCCTTATAATTCATTATTTTTCTTCATGAAAATGCAAATTTTAGCCCAAAGATATTTATAACACATACATATGAAAAACAAATATCCATTATTGAAGTAGCAATTTTGATTAGAAATACCTGATTTCATAAGTGTCTTCATTCAGTATGTATTTTCAGTTACTCTTAATATTACTCTTCTTTTTGTATTAGAAAAACAAAATGAAAGAAGTAGAAATTCTGATGTAGTATATTCTAAAGATTTTTTTTTACGAACTCCATGTGTGATTTTTATTTTACACAATGTTTAAGAAACTAAATCCTATACAGTTTAAGTGTGTTGCTGATCATTTTTTAAAACCCCAAATGTGATTTAATTATAAATTATTTTTAAGTCACAAAAAATCTAAACACCAGTTATTTGAAATGTTATACAATCACAAAACAGATAAAATATAAATTGTAATGAGCCTGATGGCTAAAAATATCTGTAATGTGTAGGATTTTCTAGCATGAAAAATCCCAGGCTTCAGTAGATAGATGTGAGGATTAGATTTCTCAGAGGCAATTGACAGAATAAATTTTCAAGGATCTTGAGTGAAAAAGAATGAAAGTAACTTGAAAATTGAATGCTTTTTTGGGAAAAACAGTGACCAATTATTAAATGTGTCAACAAAAAATTGATATTATTTTTAAACATTATTCAGGATGATACACTTTTACTGTACAGAATCATAATATTTTCTAGGAACGTTCATTTGTAACATTATTCTAGATATAACAGCTATATTATTTATTGAATTTCTTTGTACCCTAATAGCTCCTCTTGTTTCTCTAAGACCACTGGATTCTGAAGGTAGAATGTGAATGCTGAAAGTGTCAGAGACACTTTAAGATTTAAACTTAGATCCAGAACACATAAAACTTCATTACTCAAGAAGAGGAAAAGCAAGAGGACTCATCTCACTTGGTGATTTAAAAGTAAATAGAAGATATGGGCTTACTCTGATTTTTTTCATTTAATTAGCTTTCATTGAAGTATAATAAACTTAGAAAAATTTACCAGCTTTATAAAAGTATGATTTAAATAGTTTTGACAAATTCATTTATATAACCACCACCATCAGGATATAAAAATTTCCATCCTTCCACAATTTTCCCTCATATCCTTTGAGTCAGTCTTCAAACCCCCAGCCCACAATAGATATTCATCTTCTTAAGTTACTCCCTGTCATTTCTTAAATTTCACACAAATGTACTCATACAGATCATGCAGCATATCACTGTGAAGTTGATAGCGTTGGATTTCTTTCACTTAGCATTGCTGTTGCTGTTGCTAAGTCGCTTCAGTCCTGTCCGACTCTGTGTGACCCCATAGATGGCAGCCCACCAGGCTCCCCCGTCCCTGGGATTCTCAAGGCAAGACCACTAGAGTGGGTTGCCATTGCCTTCTCCAATGCATGAAAGTGAAAAGTGAAAGTGAAGTCGCTCAGTCGTGTCTGACTCTTTGTGACCCCATGGACTGCAGCCTACTAGGCCGCCTCCATCCATGGGAGTTTCCAGGCAAGAGTACTGGAGTGGGTTGCCATAATGCTCTTGAAATTCATTTATCAATAATTCAACCATTTTTCGTATGGAATAATAATCTCCCAAGGCTTCCCTTATAGCTCAGCTTGTAAAGAATCTGCCTGCAATGTGCGAGACTTGGGTTCGATCCCTGGGTTGGGAAGACCCCCTGGAGAAGGGAAAGGCTCCCCATTCCAGAATTCTGGCTGGAGAATTCCATTGACTACATAGTCCATGGGGTCACCAAGAGCTGGACATGACTAAAAGAAAGAAATTTGAGCATACACAATAATCTCCCATATGGATATAACAAAATGTGTGATATATTCACCATATTATGGACATTTTTGTTGCTTCCATCTTGAAGCTGTATTAAGACTAAACCTTTCTGAGCATTCAAGTTAAAGATTTTGTGGATACATTTTCATTTCTCATAACTCATATCTAGGAGTGAAACTGCTGGTACATATAACTAAGAAACTGTCATATTTCTTTCCTCTTTACCATGTATAATTGTCAGTCTTTTAAATTTTATCCATTTCAGTGGATGTGTAGAAATACGTTGTTATGGATTTAATTTTCATTTCCCTAATCATTATTGATGTTAAGTATCTTTTTGGGTCTGTATTTTCCATTTGCATATCTTCTTTGGTAAATTTGTTCAATTCTTTACCCATTTTGCTAATAACTTTATTTTTTATTATAGTCTTGCAAGTATTCATTATGTATTCTACATACAAGTCCTTTATTGGTTATGTATTTTGCAAATATTGTCTCTTAGTTCGTAACCTACATTTAAAAAAAAAATAATGGCTCCATTATCTAAAAGTTTTTTGAAGTTCAGCTTACCACTGTTTGTGATTAGTCCCCTTCATTCCTATCTGAGAAAGCTTTTCTAGCCCTTAGGTCACAAGAATTTTGCTTTATTCTAGAAAAATTGTTCCTCATATATTTAGGTATAGCATGAGTTTGAGATTGATTTTTCTATACCATGGAAAGTAAGGGAAATTTTGTTTTGCATATGAATATCCAGTTGTTTTGTAACATTTGTTGAAGATGTGAAGTCAAGTGGGCCTTAGAAAGCATCACTATGAACAATGCTAGTGGAAGTGATGGAATTCCAGTTGAGCTATTTCAAATCCTAAAAGATGATGCTGTGAAAGTGCTGCACTCAATATGTCAGCAAATTTGGAAAACTCAGCAGTGCCCACAGGACTGGAAAACGCCAGTTTTCATTCCAATCTCAAAGAAAGGCAATGCCAAAGAATGCTCAAACTACTGCAAAATTGCACTCATCTCACACGCCAGTAAAGTAATGCTCAAAATTTTTCAAGCCAGGCTTCAGCAATAAGTGAACTATGAACTTCCAGATATTCAATTTTTAGAAAAGGTTTTAGAAAAGGCAGAGGAACCAGAGACCAAATTGCCAACATCTGCTGGATCATCAAACAAGCAAGAGAGTTCCAGAAAAGCATCTATTTCTGCTTTTTTGATGATGCCAAAGCCTTTGACTGTGTGGATCACAAGTAACTGGAAAATTCTGAAGGAGATGGGAATCCCAGACCATCTGACCTGCCTCTTGAGAAACCTATATGCAGGTCAGGAAGCAACAGTTAGAACTGGACATGGAACAACAGACTGATTCCAAATAGGAAAAGGAGTATGTCAAGGCTGTATATTGTCACCCTGCCTGAAACACTGGGCTAGATGAAGCACAAGCTGGAGCAAGATTGCTGGGAGAAATATCAATAACCTCAGATATGCAAATGACAGCACGCTGAAGTGTATCAGAAAGTGAAGAAGAACTAAAAAGCCTCTTGATGAAAGTGAAAGAGGAGAGTGAAAAAGTTGGCTTAAAGCTCAACGTTCAGAAAACTAAGATCACGGCATCCAGTCCCATCACTTCATGGCGGATAGATGGGGAAACAGTGGCTGACTTTATTTTTTGGGCTCCAAAATCACTGCAGATGGTGATTGCAGCCATGAAATTAAAAGATGCTTACTCCTTGGAAGGACAGTTATGACCAACCTAGGCAGCATATTAAAAAGCAGAGACATTGCTTTGTCAACAAAGGTCCATCTAGTCAAGGCTATGGTTTTACCAGTAGTCACGTATGGATATGAGAGTTGGACTATAAAGAAAGCTGAGCACCAAAGAATTGATGCTGTTGAACTGTGGTGTTGGAGAAGACTCTTGAGAGTCCCTTGGACTGCAAGGAGATCCAACCAGTCTATCCTAAAGCAGATCAGTCCTGGGTATACATTGGAAGGACTAAAATTAAAGTTGAACCTCCAAAACTTTGGCTACCTGATGCGAAGAGCTGACTCATTGGAAAAGACCCTGATGCTGGGAAAGATGGAGGGCAGGAGGAGAAGGGGATGACAGAGAATGAGATGGTTGGATGGCATCACCAACTCAATGGACATGGGTTTGGGTAGACTCTGGGAATTGGTGATGGACAGGGAGACCTGGTGTGCTGTGGTTCATGGAGGTCTCAAAGAGTCAGACACGACTGAGTGACTGAACTGAACTGAACCCTTTCCTTTCTGAATTACCTTGACATCTTTGTTCAAAATCAGTTGACCATGTATGTGTCTATATTCTCTCTATTCTGGCCCATAGATCTGCATGTCTATCTTTATAGAAATAGAGTAAGCCTTGAAATCAGATAGTATTAATCCTCTAAATTTGTTCTTTTTCTAAACCATTTTGAATATTTAGGATCCTTTGAACTTCCATGTAAATGTGAAACTGTCATATTTTCAGTTTCAACAAGTAAGTCTGCCAGAATTTTTATTGGGATTGGCAATTTTAATGAATAAGCCTGTTGGTCAGTTTGGGGAATTAACTTGAGAACCAGTTTGGGGAGACATCTTAATAGTATCATGTTTTCCAATCAATAAACTTGGCATATATCTCCCTTTATTAAGCCTTCTTTAATTTGTCTCTACATTTTTCTGTAGTTTTCAGTATAAATGAGTTACACATATTTGGTTAAATTTATCTGTAATTCATATTTTATGTATTGTAAATAATTTGATTTTAAAGTATAAATCATATATATATTAGTTGGAGAAGGAAATGCAACCCACTCAAGTATTCTTGCCTGGGAAGTCCCATGGACAGAGGGTCTGGTGGGCTACAGTCCATGGAGTTGCAAGAGTTGGACATGACTTAACTAAACAACAACAAAATATATATTTCTACTTCTGTTATAGCCTATGATCTTGCTAATTCACATATTCTCAAAAGTTTTCAGCTTACATGATCGTGGTGTCTGTTAAGAAAGAAATTTCTACTTCCCCTTTTCAGTCTGTATGTCTTTTATTTCTTTCTCATATCTTTTGCTCTGGCTAGAATCATCAGTGTAGCATTGAAAGGAATTGGTGAGGGCAGCCATTCTTGACTTGTTCATGATCATTCACTATTTTACAGTTAAGTATAATATCAACAGTAGAATTTTTGTGAAGTTCTTTTTAGAATGAGAAAGTTCCTTTCAGTTTTTGGTTTGCTGAGAGTTTTTATCAGGAATGGATACTGTATCAGGAATAGGAATGATCTTTAAGAGAAAGCTCTGAATTTTTCTTATTAAGTATTATTTAACTATGGTAAATATATATATATGTATATATATATATTTATAAATAGAATTTTTAGCTTAAGGAAGCTTTTTCTTTTAGTTTGCTAAAATTTTTATCATGAATGAGTGTTGAAATTTGTCATATGCTTTCTCTACATCTATCCATATCATCATATGGATTTTTTTCTTTATTCTTAAAAACAGTGAGGTAAAATTCCAATGTGAAACCAGCCTTGCATTCCTGGGATAAAGCCAGTGATCATAATTTATTATTTTTATTTGTTAATTTAACTTTAACAAGTATGACTGTGTTCATTAGGAATATTTGTTCTTGGTTTTCTTTTTTTATAACATGTTTGTCATTTTTTTGATATCTGGTTACTGCTTACCTTGTAAAAAGAGTTGAGAAAATTCATTATTTTCTGGAATTTTATACAGAATTCTTGGTATCTATTTCCTACTTAAATAATGTACATTTTTAAAATTCACCAATGAAAGCATTCAAGCCTAGAGTTTTAATTCTAGGTTCAAAATTTTTAAAGCATGAATTTAATTTCATGATTTATAGATATAGCATTTCCTCACTAGCCTTTTAATTTCTACAGGATCTGGAATGGTGTTTTCTCTTTTCCAGATAGTTTTTCTTTTCTTTTGTGGTCTGTCTGGCTGTTTTGTTTGTTTGTTTGTTTGTTTNGAGTTTTAATTCTAGGTTCAAAATTTTTAAAGCATGAATTTAATTTCATGATTTATAGATATAGCATTTCCTCACTAGCCTTTTAATTTCTACAGGATCTGGAATGGTGTTTTCTCTTTTCCAGATAGTTTTTCTTTTCTTTTGTGGTCTGTCTGGCTGTTTTGTTTGTTTGTTTGTTTGTTTTTATCAATTTTATTGATCCTTTCAAAGAACCAGTTTTTGGTTTCAGCAACTTTTCCCATTGTTTTCCCTTTCTCTGTTTCATTGATTTCCATGCTTATTTTTAGTTTTTCCTTTTTTGTTCTCACTTTGGTTTAATCTACCTCTTTTTAAGGTGGAAGATTATGTCACTGATTTGAGATCTTCTCTTTCATAATATATATGTTTTGTTTTTGCTATAAATCTCTTTAAACCTTGCTTTTCTGTAGTCTAGTAATTTGGTAATTTTTATGCTGATTACTATCTGTTGCTTCTCACCTCATATTTACCTTTCTTTGTTCTACTTTGAGAAACTGAAGATGAGTCCTGTAAAAATTTCCTATTAGCCAGTTAATGTGACGTTAGCATTAATCAACAGTGGGTTCTAGAAGACTAAATGACATAAGCAATAGAGCATTCCTTCTGATGTGATATATAGTTTTCTCCCATACCAACCAGTACTGTGAAGGAGGCTTTAAATTCTCAATCACTAGTGAATTTTTTCAGCACTCTAGTGGACTGTTTCTGGTGGCACGGCTCCAGACTACCAGCATCCAGTGAAGGCCACTTTCTACAGAGAAGCGGACTGACCCACTGGCACTCTACAGTACATTTCTCTACCAGTGAAAGGACTGTTTATTTGGACCAGCTCTGGCCAGCTGGCACTATTCAACTTGCTTTATGGTCACTTTACGGTCACCTGCATGTAATTTCTATAGCATAGCTCCATCCTGCCTGTACTCTATTGAGTTTTTCAGACACTCAGGGGGCTCCTCTTATTGGCTTAAGCCTCTGGCAAACTTGTCTGTCACAGGCAGGTTGCAGTTTCCTGTAGTTCTCCAATAAGATCTTAAAATTATTCTAGTTGTGTAAGGGAGATTTCTTCCCAATTCTAAGCTTCTTTCTGATATATTCTTCTTTAGCTGTAGAAATAGTAGATGGTTTCTGGCATTAGCTATCAGTATATTCTGTAGTTCATTGCCTTTTGTTAGTTAAAGATTCTTAACCTTCAGTTTTGTCTGTTGCTATGATTTCTAGATATTGATTGGAACCTGACTTGATGCACTTGTGTTTTTATACTTCAGTTCAAACTATTTTCTAATTTCCCTTATAATTTCTTCCTTGACCAACAACATTGTTTTATTTTCATGTATTTTCAGATTTGGGGGGTAACTTCATATTATTCTAGTTTTAATTTTGTTGTGGTCACAGATCGTGCTTTATATGATTATAATCTCTTTTACGAAGATAAAACATATGACATAAAAAATAAATTATTAACAAAATTTTAAGTGTAGAGTACAGTACAAAGCTAGTGGAGGTGATGGAATTCCAGTTGAGCTATTTCAAATAGCGGAAAGATGATGCTGTGAAAATGCTACACTCAATATGCCAACAAATTTGGAAAACTCAGCAGTGGCCACAGGACTAGAAAAGGACAGTTATCATTGTAATCCCAAAGAAAAGCAATGCCAAAGAATGCTCAAACTACCGCACAATTGCACTCATCTCACATGCTAGTAAAGTAATGCTCAAAATTCTCCAAGCCAGGCTTCAGCAATACGTGAACCGTGATCTTCCTGATGTTCAAGCTGGTTGTAGAAAAGGCAGAGGAACCAGAGATCAAACTGTTAACATCCTCTGGGTCATGGAAAAAGCAAGCAAGTTCCAGAAAAACATCTATTTCTGCTTTCTTGACTATGCCAAAGCCTTTGACTGTGTGGATCACAATAAACTGTGGAAAATTCTGAAAGAGATGAACATATCAGACCATCTGACCTGCCTCTTGAGAAATCCATATGCAGGTCAGGAAGCAACAGTTAGAACTGGACATGCAACAACAGACTGGTTCCAAATAGGAAAAGGAGTATGTCAACGCTGTATACTGTCACCCTGCTTATTTAATTTATATGCAGAGTACATCACGAGAAACCCTGGGCTGGAAGAAGCACAAGCTAGAATCAAGATTGCTGGGAGAAATATCAATCACCTCAGATATGCAAATGACACCACCCTTATGGCAGAAAGTGAAGAGGAACTAAAGAGCCTCTTGATTAAAGTGAAAGAGGAGAGTGAAAAAGCTGGCTTAAAGCTCAACATTCAGAAAACAAAGATCATGGCATCTGGTCCCATCACTTCATGGAAAATAGATGGGGAAACAGTGGAAACAGTGGCAGACTTTATTTTGGGGGGCTCCAAAATTACTGCAGATGGTGACTGCAGCCATGAAATTAAAAGACGATTACTCCTTGGAGAAAAGTTATGACCAACCTAGATAGCATATTCAAAAGCAGAGACATTTCTTTGCTGACTAAGGTCTGTCTAGTCAAGGCTATGGTTTTTCCTGTGGTCATGTATGGATGTAAGAGTTGGACTGTGAAGAAAGCTGAGGGCCGAAGAACTGATGATTTTGAACTGTGGTATTTAAGAAGACTCTTGAGAGTCCCTTGGACTGCAAGGAGATCCAATCAGTCCAGCCCTGGGTGTTCTTTGGAAGGAATGATGCTAAAGCTGAAACTCCCGTACTTTGGCCACCTCATGCGAAGAGTAGACTCATTGGAAAAGACTCTGATGCTGGGAGGGACTGCGGGCAGGAGGAGAAGGGGATGACCGAGGATGAGATGGCTGATGGCATCACCGACTCTATGGGCGTGAGTCTGAGTGAACTTCATGAGTTGGTGATGGGCAGGGAAGCCTGGCATGCTGCAATACATGGGGTCGCAAAGAGTTGGACACGACTGAGAGACTGAACTGAACTGAACTGAACAGTATTATTAATGCTAGCATATGCTGTTATATAAAATGCTAACATATGTTGTATGCTATAGTATGCTAATGATATGCTATATAGCGTCTTTTGTACAGAAGATCTCTTCGAACTTTTTGTGTTGCTTGAGTGAAACAAACCCATTTTACAGGAATTCCCTCTCCCACTCAGGCCTTGGCAACCACCATTGCACTTTCTGCTCAATGAGTTTCAGTTTAGTTCAGTCGCTCAGTTGTGTCCGACTCTTTGCGACCCCATGAATCACAGCACGCCAAGCCTCCCTTTCCATCACAACTCCTGGAGTTCACCCAAACTCATGTTCATCGAGTCAGTGATGCCATTCCGCCATCTCATCCTCTGTCTTCCCCTTCTCCTCCTGCCCCCATTCCCTCCCAGCATCAGAATCTTTTCCAATGAGTCTACTCTTCGCCTGAGGTGGCCAAAGTATTGGAGTTTCAGCTTTAGCATCAGTCCTTCCAAAGAATACCCAGGACTGATCTCCTTTAGAGTGGAAATATCTTATATAAATATAATCATGCAATATTTGCCTGGCTGTGACTGTCTTACTTCACTTAGCATTATGTCCTTCAGGTTCATCCATGTCATCACAAATAGCAAGATTTCCTTTTTTGTTTGTTTTTTGATTGCTAAATAACATTCCATTGTACTTATATAAAGAACATGATACCACATTATCATTATTCACTCATTTGCTAACAGGTATGTCGGTTGTGTCCATATCTTGGCTAGTGTAAATAATCCTGCAAGGAACAAGGGAGCAGAAATTCTCTTCAAGATCCTATTTTCAATTTTTCTGGATAAAAATCTAGGAACAGGATAGCTGAAACATATGATAGTTCTAGTTTTTACTTCTTTTTTAAACATTCCATACTGTTTTACACAGCAGCTGCACCATTTTACAATCCCACCTATACTGTACAATTTCTTCACATTTTCACTAACACTTGCTATTTTCTTTTCTTTTTTTTATATGGTCATCCTAATAAGTGAAAGGTAATATCTCATTATAGTTTTTATTTGCATTTCCAAATTGTGATATTGAAGGTCTTTCCTACACCTTTTGGTCATTTGTACATCTTCTTTAAAGAAATGTCTGTTCAGGTTCCTTGCCCAATTTTTAACTAGGGTATTTACTTTTGTTATTATTTTTATTTTTTGCTACTGACTTGTAAGAGTTCCATTATACATTTGAGTATTAAACGCTTACCAGTTATATTACTTGCACATATTTTTTAGCTTTTTGTATGTTGCCTTTTCACTCGATTATTTCCTTTGGTGAACAAAACTTTTTAGTATTATATAGTCCCAGTCATCTATTTTGATTTTTTTTAATTTGCTTATGCTTTTGGTGTCGTATCAAAGAAATTATTGCCAAGACCAAAGATTACAAAGATTTTCCCCTGTATTTTCTTTTAGAAGTTTAGTAGTTTTAGATAATCTAATTAAGTCTTAAATCCATTTTGAGTCGATAAGGCAATGGCACCCCACTCCAATACTCTTGCCTGGAAAATCCTGTGGCTGGAGGAGCCTGGTAGGGTGCAGTCCCTGGGGTCGCTAAGAGTTGGATACGACTGAGCGACTTCACTTACACTTTTCACTTTCATGCATTGGAGAAGGAAATGGCAACCCACTCCAGTGTTCTTGCCTGGAGAATCCCAGGGACGGGGGAGCCTGGTGGGCTGCCGTCTCTGGGGTCGCACAGAGTCAGACACGACTGAAGTGACTTAGTAGCAGCATTGTATATAAGAATTCAATTTCATTTTTTTGCATGTGGCTATAGTTTTTCCAAGATAATTTAGTGAAGGAATCATCCTTCCCCATTGTATAGTTTAGGCTTCCTATTGAAGATCATTTGACCATACATGCTTGAATTTATTTCTGGGCTGTCCATTTTGTTCCATTGGTTTACATGTTTGTCTTTATGCAAGTACTATACTATTTTTGTTGGGCTTCCCACATCGCTGAATGGTAAAGAATTTGTCTGCCAAACAGGAGAACTGGGTTTGATAGCTTGGTCAGGAAGATTCCCTGGAGAAGGAAATGGCAACTCACTGCAGTATTCTTGCCTGGAAAATCCCATGGATAGAGGAGGCTGGTGGGATACAGTCCATGGGGTTGCAAAGAGTCAGATGTGACTTAGCAGCTGAAAAGTGGTAGCAGCAGCAGATACCATTTTGGTTACTGCAGCTTTGTAATGTTTTATGAGTCATCAAATGTGAAGCCTTCAGCTTTGTTCTTTCCTGAGATAGTTTTAACTCATCAGGGGGTTTTGTGTTTCCATGTGAATATTTTGATTGTGTTCTATATGTATTAATTCTATAGAACACTTTGGGAAGTATGAACATTTTAATATCAAGTCTTCTAATTCATGGACATAGGATGTCTTCTCATTTATTTGTGTCTAATTTCTTTCAGCAATGTTTTGTATTTTTTATTGTACATGTCCTTCACCTTCACAAGCATTTTATTCTTTTTGATGCTATTGTAAATGGGACTGTTTTCTTAATTTCCTTGTTAGATTGTTCATTATTATTGTGTAGAAACGTTGATTTTGTTACAACTTTACTGAGTTTGACTGTTGGTTTTAACATATTTTTGCATTTGCAATCCTTAGGGATTTTTATATATAAGATCATCTCATCTTATACACAAAAAAGTATATATGTACTTTTATAAAAAAAAAGTATGTATACATTTTATACATTAAAAAAATACAAATAATTGTACTTTTCCCTTTCCGATTTGGGTACTTTTTAATTTTTGCTTAATTTCTCTAAGGCTTCCTGTACTATGTTGAATAGATGAGGTAAGAGGGGACACTCTTGTTCCTAATCATAGAAGAGAAGCTTTCACCTTTTCATCATTGAATGTGTTAGCTTTGGGTTTTTATATGTGGCCTTTATTTTGTTGAGATCATTTTCTTCGATTTCTAGTTTATTTAGTGATTTTACCATGAAAGGATATTGAATATTGTCAAATGCTCTGTCTGTATCTGTTGAGATGATTATGTGATTTTTTTCCTTTGTTCTGTAATGTGGTGTATCATATTGATTTGCTTTCATAAGTTGACCCATCCTTGTATCCCCCAAGTAAATCCCTCTTAGTAATGGTGTATGAGCATTTTAATGTACTATTGAATTCTATTTGGTAATATTTTATAAGAATTCTTGAATCTGTGCTCATCAATGATATTGTTTGTGGTTTTCTTCTCTTATAGTGTCTTTGTCTAGCTTTGGTATGATGACAATGAGACTTTATAAAATGATTTTGGGAGCATTCTCTTCCTTTCTATATTTTGGAAGAATATAGAGTGGTGATAATTCTTCTTTAAATGTTTCATAGATTTCTCCAGTGTTTAACAGATTTCAACGATATTGGTTCACATGGGATATGTTATGGTGTGCAGTGCAGAAACATATTAAAGGATGATGTGAATAGTATGAGATTATAACTCAAATTGTACTCTTAGCAATTATAAGATAAAGGTTTAAACAGTGGTGTACTGGAGTTAGCTCATACTAGTTTATAAGACAATTTTTAGGTTGATAGCTGGCTATGAAGCACAACTATAATTAGAAATTAAATTTACAGATTTTATTCTTCAGTTGGTGAGTGTGGTGTGTCACACTGATTGATTTGCAGAAATTGAACCATCCTTGCATCATGGGATAAATCATGATGGGTGGTTCTTTTAATGTATTATTGGATCTGTTTGCTAATACTTTGTGGAGGATTTTTGCATCTATAGTCATTATTGATATTGGACTGTAATTTTATTTTTTTGGGTGATATCTTTGTCTGATTGTGGTATCAGGGTGATGTTGGCCTCCTAGAATCAGTTTGCAAGTATTCCTTCCTCTGAAATTTTTTTGGAACAGTTTGAGAAGAACAGGTGTTAACTTTTCTCTAAATGTTTAGTAGCATTTACCTGTGAAGTTACCTGGTCCTGGAATGTTGTTCTTTGGGAACGTTTTTAGTACTGATTCAATTTCATTACAGATAAATTGTCTGTTCACATTTTCTCTTTCTTCCTGGCTCAGTCTTGGAGATTATACATTTCTAGGAATCTGTCCATTTTTTAAGGTTTTCCATTTTATTGGCATATAGTTGTTTGTAATAAGCTCTTACGATCCTTTATATTAAACATTAGTAAGCACATTCAGTTCAGTCCAGTCATGTCTGACTCTTTGCAGTCCCATGGACTGCAGCATGCCAGGCTTACCTGTCCATCACCAGTTCCCAAAGCTTACTCAAGCTCATGTCCATTGTGGCAGTGATGTCATCCAACCAGCTCATCCTCTGTCATCTCCTTCTCCTCCCGCCTTCAATCTTTCCCAGCATCAGGGTCTTTTCCAGTGTCAGTTCTTCACATCAGTTGGCCAAAGTACTGGAGTTTCATCTTCAGCATCTGTCCTTCCAATGAATATTCAGGACTGATTTCAGTTCAGTTGACTGGTTGGATCTCTTTGCAGTCCAAGGGACTCTCAAGAGTCTTTTCCAACAGCACAGTTAAAAAGCATCAGTCCTTTGACACTCAGCTTTCTTTATAGTCCAACTCTCACATCCATACATGACTACTGGAAAAACCATAGCTTTGACTAGATGGACCTTTGTTCATAAAATAATGTCTTTGGTTTTTAATATGTTGTCTAGGTTGGTCATAGCTTTTCTTCCAAGGAGCAAGCATCTTTTAATTTCATGGCTACAGTTATCATCTGCTGTGATTTTGGAGCCCAAGTAAATAAAGTTTGCCATTGTTTCCATTGTTTTCCCATCTATTTGCCATGAAGTGATGGGGCCAGGTGCCATGATCTTAGTTTTCTGAATGTTGAGTTTTAAGCCAACTTTTGCACTGTCCTCTTTCACTTTCATCAAGAGGCTCTTTAATTCTTCTTCACTTTCTGCCATAAGGGTGGTGTCATCTGCATATCGGAGATTATTGATATTTCTCCCAGCAGTCTTAATTCCAGGTTGTGCTTCATCCAGTCCAGCATTTTGCATGATGTACTCTGCATATAAGTTAAATAAGCAGAGTGACAATATACTGCCTTATACAATATATGTACTCCTTTCCTGATTTGGAACCAGTCTACTGTTCCATGTCCAGTTCAAACTTGCTTCATGACTTGCATGCAGATTTATCAGAGGCAGGTCAGGTGGTCTGGTACTCTCATCTGTTTAAAAATTTTCTACAGTTTATTGTGATCCACACAGTGAAAGCCTTTG
This sequence comes from Neotragus moschatus, assembly GCA_006410615.1. Classification (NCBI taxonomy): domain Eukaryota; kingdom Metazoa; phylum Chordata; class Mammalia; order Artiodactyla; family Bovidae; genus Neotragus; species Neotragus moschatus. Next base: position 3,919,281 of record SJYA01002489.1, on the reverse strand, counting down.
GCATCCTCAGTAAAGCAGAAATAGATGTTTCTCTGGCTGGACCTCTTTTGCTTTTTCAATGATCCAGCATTGCCAATTTGATGCTGGTTCCTCTGCCTTTTCTAAATCCAGCTTGACTATCTGGAAGAGCCTGGCTTGGAGAATTTTTAGCATTACTTTACTAGTGTATGAGATGAGTGCAATTTTGCAGTAGTTTGAACATTCTTTGGCAATGCCTTTCTTTGGGATTAGAATGAAAACTGACCTTTTCAGTCCTGTGGCCACTCCTGGGTTTTTTATTTCAATTAATAAGGAAACATTGGTATTCACAGACATTTACTAGAACAGTAACTTTTGCATGAAACCCTATTCAGTTCAGTTCAGTCACTCAGTTGTGTTGGACTCTTTGCGACCTCATGAACCACAGAAAGTCAGGGCTGCCTGTCCATCACCAACTACTGGAGATTACCCAAACTCATGTCCATTGAGTCAGTGATGCCATCCAACCATCTCATCCTCTGTCGTCCCCTTCTCATCCTGCCCCCAGTTGTTCTCGGAAACCCTATTCAGTGACTTTTATGTCCCATGAACCACTATTGTGTGCAAAGAAGGTTGCAAATGAAGACTCAATTTGAAGAATATTTATGTTCTAGAAAAAGACTTGAATTCCTTTAATGAGAAAGAAAGGGGAGAATGGACATTAGGCAATTGGCCTTTTCTGTCATTGGTACTTTATAATTGCTTTGTAATTAGAGCTATGTACCATTCCTTTTGCAAAAATAACATCTACTAAAATTTTCATAATATGGTTTCAAATCAATGGATGATTCCATTTACTTGTCTTTATAGTGCCCTAAATAAGAATCACTTCATGGTTTATTATGGAGTAGAAAGCATTACTATGGACAAAGCTAGTGGAGGTGATGGAANGTTAAATAAGCAGAGTGACAATATACAGCCTTGGCATACTCCTTTTCCTATTTGGAACCAGTCTGTTGTTCCATGTCCAGTTCTAACTGTTGCTTCCTTACCTGCATACAGATTTCTCAAGAGGCAGGTCAGGTGATCTGATATTCCCATCTCTTTCAGAATTTTCCAGAGTTTACTGTGATCCACACAGTCAATGGCTTTGGCATCATCAAAAAAGCAGAAATATATGTTTTTCTGGAACTCTCTTGCTTTACAATGATCCAGCGGATATTGGCAATTTGATCTTTGATTCCTCTGCCTTTTCTAAAACCAGCTTGAACATCTGGTAGTTCACGGTTCACGTTTTCAAAGCCTGGCTTGGAGAATGTCGAGCACTACTTTACTAGCGTGTGAGATGTGTGCAACTGAGTATTAGTTTGAGCATTCTTTGGCACTGCCTTTCTTAGGGATTGGAATGAAAACTGACCTTTTCCATCTGATGAACATCACCCAGATGGTCAACACTGCAATCAGATTGATTATATTCTTTGCAGCCAAAGATGTGAAGCTCTATACAGTAAGCAAAAACAAGACTGGGACCTGACTGTGGCTCAGATCATGAACTCTTTATTGCAAAATTCAGACTTAAATTGAAGAAACACATGGGGGAAACCACTAGACCATTCAGGTATGACCTAAATCAAATCCCTTATGATTATGCAGTGGAAGTGAGAAATAAATTTAAGGAACTAGCTCTGAGAGATAGAGTACCTGATGAACTACAGATGGAGGATCATTACATTGTACAGGAGACAGGGATCAAGACCATCCCCAAGAAAAAGAAATGCAAAAAAGCAAAATGGCTGTCTGTGGAGGCCTTACAAATAGCTGTGAAAAGAACAGAAGCCGAAAGCAAAGGAGAGAAGGAAAGATATACCCATTTGAATGCATAGTTCCAAAGAATAACAAGGAGAGATAGGAAAGCCTTCCTCAGTGATCAGTGCAAAGAAATAGAGGAAAACAGTAGAATGGGAGAAACTAGAGATCTCTTCTAGAAAATTAGGGATACCAAGGGAACATTTCATGCAAAGAAGGGCTCAATAAAAGACAGAAATGATATGGACCTAACAGAAGCAGAAAATATTAAGAAGAGGTGGCAAGAATACACAGAACTCTATGAAAGTAGATCTTCACGACCCAGATAATCATGATGGTGTGATCACTCACCTAGAGCCAGACATCCTGGAATGTTAAGTCAAGTGGGCTTAGGAAGCATCACTGTGAACAAAACTAGTAGAGGTGATGGAATTCCAGTTGAGTGAACAGAAGGGTAGAGAAATAGGAAGGGACTATTCTGAAGGAGATTGGCCCTGGGATTTCTTTGGAAGGAATGATGCTAAAGCTGAAACTCCAGTACTTTGGCCACCTCATGCGAAGAGTTGACTCATTGGAAAAGACTCTAATGCTGGGAGGGATTAGGGGCAGGAGGAGAAGGGGACGACCGAGGATGAGATGGCTGGATGGCATCACTGACTCGATGAGCATGAGTCTGAGTGAACTCCGGGAGTTGGTGATAGACAGGGAGGCCTGGCGTGCTGCGATTCATGTGGTTGCAAAGAGTTGGACACGACTGAGCGACTGAACTGAACTGAACTGATAACGCATAGGGCTCTGTAGACAATGATATGGGATTTAGGACTTATTCTGATAGGGAAACTTTAAGGATAAAATTCTTATTATCAGAATTGTGTGTTTTTTTTAATGAAAAAATTTATCTGATATGTGAAGGATAGTCTACAGGGAGACAGAAGCAACAGGAGGCAGGTTAGGAAATTGTAGTAGTCAAGGGAAAAGATGAACACAGATATGACGATGATGATGACAATGGAGAAGGATATGAATTCATATTCAGTTTACATTTACAGATAGAGCTAAGTGGGTTTTCTCTGGCTCTGCAAATGAAAATGAGGGAAGGAGAGTGATCAAGGATGACTCCTAGATTGTTTGCCTGAGAAAATTGGTGCTCAATGTTGCCATTCACTGAGATGGAGGAGTCAGGGAAAGGAGCAGATTGCTAGGAGTGGTATAGTGGCAAGGGAAAACTGGGAGTTATTTTTGATACATTAATCTTGATATACCTAGTACACATAAGAGTGGAGATGGAGTTTAGGGAAGAGGGTATGAATAGATGTATAAATTTTGGAATTTGTAATTTCTTTATCTTAAATAGAAAATTAGAAAAAATCTTCTAAATATTTTTATGACTACAATGAATCTTCAATAAATTCCTTAATAATGCTAGAAAAAGAAATGGGATTTAAAATTTCCCNTAACGCATAGGGCTCTGTAGACAATGATATGGGATTTAGGACTTATTCTGATAGGGAAACTTTAAGGAGAAAATTCTTATTATCAGAATTGTGTGTTTTTTTTAATGAAAAAATTTATCTGATATGTGAAGGATAGTCTACAGGGAGACAGAAGCAACAGGAGGCAGGTTAGGAAATTGTAGTAGTCAAGGGAAAAGATGAACACAGATATGACGATGATGATGACAATGGAGAAGGATATGAATTCATATTCAGTTTACATTTACAGATAGAGCTAAGTGGGTTTTCTCTGGCTCTGCAAATGAAAATGAGGGAAGGAGAGTGATCAAGGATGACTCCTAGATTGTTTGCCTGAGAAAATTGGTGCTCAATGTTGCCATTCACTGAGATGGAGGAGTCAGGGAAAGGAGCAGATTGCTAGGAGTGGTATAGTGGCAAGGGAAAACTGGGAGTTATTTTTGATACATTAATCTTGATATACCTAGTACACATAAGAGTGGAGATGGAGTTTAGGGAAGAGGGTATGAATAGATGTATAAATTTTGGAATTTGTAATTTCTTTATCTTAAATAGAAAATTAGAAAAAATCTTCTAAATATTTTTATGACTACAATGAATCTTCAATAAATTCCTTAATAATGCTAGAAAAAGAAATGGGATTTAAAATTTCCCAAAGTTTTCCTAAGCATTCAGCAACTTTCTTTTTTCTTAGCAAGTCTTTGATAAGTGGGTGTGATATTAGGGTTGAAAGTACTTTATTTTAGGGTTGATGTCCATTTATCTATCTTTAAGTTCTCAAGCAGAGTCATCTTATATGATTTCCTAGTTTACATAGTATTTAATCAGTTGCTGTACTCCTCTTGTTTTCACCTTTAGTCTGTCCTTTTCTTCTCCTATTATTTCTTTACCCTTACCATGATTTTGCATTGTGCAACCTTCTGGAACATTCTCTAGTATAGTAAAATCATTCGGAGGAGTTTTTCATTTTCTACAGGCTAATTTACACCAAACTTTAGGTCATATCCTTCTTTGTCTAAAGGTAAAAACTGGCAAGATTTATCATTATCCTGGATTAGGAAATGTATAGTGTTATCTGCTACCAGGTAGAGAATCTATCTCTTCCTCTGAGACCAGTATTATTATAGTAGTGCTTCTCCATTGACCTTTGTTGAAAATAAGTATTAGAAGTGTATATAGTTACAATCTAGTCTAATCTTTTTATTTTGAAGAGGCAAGGATTTAGGTGGGCACAGGTGAGATTATTTGTTCATGGGTATTTGAAAGCATATTGTTCATCCCAATGATAGGCAGGTGTCTATGCAGTCATCATTATTGGGGCTATCTGTCCAGCTACTCTGATGTTCATAAGCATGATAAGGAGTTTTCAGTACTTGAGTAATAATGAGGAACACTTCTTGACCATTTACTTTGTGACAACATGCTGCTCAAAATGCTCCTTCTGTCTTGTTCATAGCAGCATCTATTGTATTTTGCAGATTTTCCCAGAAAAAATAAAAGGCACTTTTTAAAAAGTTAGAATTGTTTCCTAAATGTCAAAATACAAGAATTTTCTTTCTTCATTTTCCTTGTTTATAATTTTTATCTTTAAAGGATACCTTTGGGAGCAAAAATCCCAGGAGTGAAAATGTGAGCACGTTGAGACAACCACCAGTTGGGAGAGTGTTACTATAACCTGATGACACCCTTAGGCTGTCGCCATGGAGATGTAGACAAATATAGAGGGGGAAAAAAAAAAACATTTAGTAGGTATTCAACATACTGTGGCTTCCCTGGTGGCTTAGACGGTAAAGCATCTGCCTTCAATGTGGGAGACCCGGGTTTGATTCCTGGGTCATGAAGATCCCCTGGAGAAGGAAATGGCAGTCCATTCCAGCTCTCTTGCCTGGAAAATCCCATGGACAGAGGAGCCTGATAGGCTACAGTCCATGGGGTCACAAAGAGTCTGAGCAACTTCACTTTCACTTTCAACATACTGATTAATCTTTTCATCACAGCATATATCACAAAGGCTAACACAAAGCAATTTCTTAATAAATAGTGTTAAGTGGGAAAGCAAGTTTGATGTGGAAAATAGGGGAAAAGGAGAAACATGAAAGGATTCCCAGGTTTCTTACTTGATCTCTCTGTGTGTATTTGTGTGATAATAAAAGAAAGGCCAAAGGCAGTTTATGTTTCAGGATGGGGAAAAAGCATATTAGGTTTGAGTTTGAAATATTCTTAAGACATCAGGTGTCTGGCAGGAAGTTAGAGTCTGGCACTCAACGTAAAGATACAGATTTGAGAGAGTGTTATAGGCATTTTTGCTGATAACTCAGTCCATGGGAATAGACAATGAATAGAGTAAGAAGAAAAGAAAGACAAGAGGCACACCAGACATACACCAGTCTCCAAGCTCTTTTCCAGACGCTGTTCCCTTTGCCTGGAGTGGCCTTCTTCCAGATAGCCCGTGACCCCACCCTCACCTCCTACAGGTCTTTGTTAATATGGTATCTCAGTGAGATGCCTGAAAACCGTATTTCTATTGGACACCCTCCTGGAACTTTCCTCTATGACTCTTCTTTATTTCCCCTGATAGAACTTAAAAGTATCTAGTGTATTAAATATTTTATTTCTTTTTTTTTTTACCTATGATTTACCCTCTCTAAAAGTTGCATTCCATGAGAGCAGACTTCTGTTTGCTCCTGCTTTGTTTACTACTAAAAACAGGGTGCCTACAACAGTGTTAGGCACATAGGAAGTACTTAATATATATTAATTCTATGAATTAAGAGCCTAGGAAATCCCAAACAATGAAGGGTATTTAGATTATGCAAAGCTCAGAGTAAAAATTGAAGGAAGACCAGAAAGACAGATGGAGCATCAAGAGAAATTAATGCCATGAAGGATTAAGGAGAAAGAGTTTCAAGTTAAAAAATAGTGGTCAAAATGTTCAGAACATCATGGAGATAATACGAAGGAAAAGAACTGAAATTTCATTGGATAGAAGCAATAAGAGATTTTAAATTAAATGGGAGAAAAAGGTCTCCAATGAGCATCATGCATTCAGACTTCTTATGCGTGTAAGAATTTCTGTGGAAACCTGGTTCTCACAATGAAGCAGGAAGTAAAAGCAAGCTACAAGAGCATCTGTTCTCATGAGATTTTCAGACTTGAATCACAAACTAAAGGAAGTTTGGATAGTTCGGATAAAGTTCAGATACTTATCTGAACTTTGGGGGTGGTTTTTTTCAACCAAACTGAACACAGTGTACAACAGTTCATCTCCTAAAGACTAAATCATTTGAGAACACTAACCATAATGATATTCACACCACATATTTAATTACTGACCTTTCATATTTCCTGTATATAATAAAGAGGAAATAGAGAAAATGCATAGATTTTTGTGCTATCATTATATTGGTTAGAGGTGAAGTTAAATAATCATGAAATCGGTTTTTGCCCAGTGTTTAATGGATTAACATGTTTATGCATTTACATCTTAGTTTTATAGTAATATTCCAGTGAAATTTGAAAGGAATATCAGGAGTATTAAGACAGCAGTGAGAATAAGTCTCTCCCAACTTCCCTGGTGGCTCAAATGGTAAAGCCTCTGTCTACAATGCTGGAGACCCAGGTTCAAGCCCTGGATTGGGAAGATCCCCTGGAGAAGGAAATGGCAATCCACTGCAGTACTACTGCCTGGAAAATCCCGTGGACAGAGGAGCCTGGCAGGCTGAAGTCTGTGGGGTTGCAAAGAGTCGGACACGACTGAGTAACTTCACTTCAGCTGCAGATCAATGAGTGTTTTGTTTATAATACAAAATAATGGCTCACAGTATGTATACCTAAAAGATCTTTTTAACCATTTTTAAGTTGAAGTATAGTTAACTTACAACATTGTGATAGTTTCAGGTGTACAGCAAAGTGATTCAGATATATGTGTGTGGATATGGATGCTAAGTTGCTTCAGTCGTGCACAACTCTGTGGGACACTATGGACTGTAGCCCACCAGGCTCCTCTGTCCATGGGATTCTCCAGGCAAGAATATTGGAGTGGGTTGCCATTTCCTCCTCCAGGGGATTTTCCCAACCCAGGGATCAAACTTCATGTCTCATATGTCTCCTGCATTGGCAGGTGAGTTCTTTTCCACTGGAGCCATCACACACACACATATATATTCCTTTTCAGATTCTTTTACATTTTAGGCTATTATAAGCTATTAAATATAGTTCCCTCTACTATACAGTCAATCCTTGTTGTTTACTTATTTTATATGTAGTAGTGTATATCTATTAATCCCAAACTCTCAGTATATCTCCCCTGCTCCTCGCCCTGCATACCCTTTGGTATCCATAAATTTGTTTTCTTAAAAGACACTTGTTTTTGACCTACATTAAAATCAAGGCTACTCATATGGACAATAAATCATAATTGGGTTGCATTTCAGTCTAATGCAGAGAAACAGAATAATTCTCTTTGTTTATGTAATGTTTTGCTGAACTTAGTCTATATTTTAAAGCAGTCAACAGATAGTACTCATTCTGGGAAGCAGCCCAATGGGAAATGGGCTTAAATATATGGTGTAAATTAGAATTGGGTGACTATAACTGCATTTTTGGTTTGGCTAACACCTTAAACCAGTTTTCAAACATCTAGATTTGGCAAAATTTGAATACATGTGGTACAGCACAGTTATCTCCTGTTTTTTAAACTGATATGCATTTAACAGGAATTAGAACCTGTAAATCCTTCTGCTTTTATAACTAATTCATCATCATATCTCATAAAATCTCTATAATGTCCAGAAAGTCAACAGATCCAGTTTTCTTAAAAAGGCACTTTTATAAGGAACACCTACAACTAAAACCTTGGTTCTAAATTTATGAAATATGCAAGACTACATTGATCACAGGATATCAGGCTGTGGGAAACACTCTATCTATCTATCTTCGATCAGATTATGTTACAAAATGAAGGGACCTCTGGCAAAAACCCAAACCTAGAAGAGAAGTCCCCTAAAACAGGATTTGTCTGTTTTCTGTACTTGTCTCTAGGAAGCTTTTTGTCTTGGCTTTCCAAAGGCAAATATCTCAGAAAATTTTGTTACAGACAAACTAAGCAATTAGGATGATAAGCAATGGCATCATTAGGTTCTAATGAAAGAGAAGAGCCTTCAGCACAGTGCAGTCTGTCCCCAAGAGGTCAGGGAAGGGTTAAATAAAGCTCCACTTCCTCCCTGCTCCAGTGAAAGTTCCATTTCAAATGATCTTAGAGAAAAAGGGTGTCACAGGAAAGGTTAAGGAAAGGCCTGGCAAAGAAGCGGATTGCAAAAAGGAGCTTGTGTAAATCATCGAAGAAAACAAGGTTGCTGCTGCTAAGTCACTTCAGTCGTGTCCGATTCTGTGCGACCCCATAGACAGCAGCCCACCAGGCTCCCCTGCCCCTGGGATTCTCCAGACAAGAATACTGGAGTGGGTTGCCATTTCCTTCTCCAATGCATGAAAGTGAAAAGTGAAAGTGAAGTCGATGAAAGTGAAAAGTGAAAGTGAAGTCGATGAAAGTGAAAAGTGAAAGTGAAGTCGCTTAGTCGTGTCCGACTCTTAGCGATCCCATGGACCACAGCCTACCAGGCTCCTCCATCCATGGGATTTTCCAGGCAAGAGTACTGGAGTGGGGTGCCATTGCCTTCTCCGAAAACAAGGTTGAGGATTGTTCTGCAATTAACGTGTTTCTAGGATTTTTTGAAAGTGCTTGTTAGGAAGTGAGGGCTAAAAAAGTGTGGGACTTGTAGAGATGGAATAAAGGGATTTAGGATATCACAAATAATCAATTTGTAACCTTTTATGTTAAGGTTTTAAAATATTTTTGACTGATAACAGGATGCTGTTAGAACTGTGCTTTGGGTAATTATATAGCTGTATTTAATCAATATATGATTCTGTGATTTTACTGAGCATACATGTCTGAGGATTAAAGATTAGAGAATGTTGCTAATGTAAATGGAGAAAACTTCAGGGTGAACTGAAGGCCTGAACTTCATATTTCTCCTGATTATTCCAAATACTCTTGAAAGTTCTGTTCCACAGCTAGATAGTGCAGTAATAATCAATAACCAAAGTTAGTTGTTATTGATTATATTTATAAGAAATATCCATCACATGATCCTCTCACTACTTTTCAATAATTCTACTTTATTCAGTTGTTCTTTCTGTGATGTGGTCTGTTGCATACAATGGTGCAAAGCTCTCCAGAAAACTACAAAGAAAATGAAAAAGGAGAAATGACGAGGTCAAAATAACATAATGGAGAAGAGTTTGATCCAAGGTTTTGATAATCTAAAAGATGTTAAGAAAATATGCGGATATAGAAAATTAAGTGGTCTCTGTGATTTTAGGATATCAATATGGACCACTTGAATGAGGGAAGTCATTCAGAAAACACTTGAAACAGTTTAGAGAACAAAAACTACCTCCTTGATGTTTGGATTTTCAATATGAGGACTCAAATCATTTTTTAATTTAATTCTGGAAAATTCTCAGGTGATATTTTGTTTTATTTTTAGTTATGGTAATTACTACCATCATGTGTGAATATCTTACTGTTTTCTTTGTGCTAAAAAAACAATATTGAGTGAATTTGAAGGTCTAATTGGCTTTATTTGATTATTCATGAATAAGGTAGCATCAAGTCTGGCAGATAGAACAGAGCTCCAAGGAGCAGTACCAAATGGAAGGCTTTTGTAGGCTGAAGAGGGAGGGAAAAGGAAGTTTCTGGCAGAGAGTGGATTGTTTCAGGCAAGATCATCTTCCTGTGGGGGTCAGCAAAGGTCTTTTGGGCAGTTTAACTCACTAGTACTGACCAGGTAGTTCCTGACTGGTTAGAGGTCATACTTCGGGTAGAGGTTGAAATCACAATTAGACTAGGTATTAAGTCTTCTTTTGCTCACTGAGGTTTAAACACAAGTAACTCCATTTTGGGCCTGGTGGTTTTCTTTCTTTCTTTTCTCTCGCTCTTTCTCTCTCTCTTTTTTTTTAAAACAGTTTCCCCAGTTTTGATAGACTTTAATAGACTTTTGATAGACTTAAAAATAAGAGATGTGATTAACATTTAAAGAGCGCTAACTCTCAAATATTGCTTGGTAATTCTCACTGCTTTCCTGGATCCTCTGCTTGATATTCATGTGATGTTTTTTTGCTGAATTTCTGTGGTATTCATAGGCCACAAATTTAGATTCATGTGTTTTAAGTTGGTCATTCTATGTTTCACTTTTGGTGTTCCAGTCTTAGATTATTTACTTGGTGGTAGGCAGCTGTGATCATGCATTTAAAGCTTTCAAGAGAATACCGAGTATAGGGGAGAAAACTATGATTATTATAATTCCCAATATTTAGAGAGCACTTCAGATCCAATGTCCCCCAAATCCTAACCAATCAAAATCAAATAGATCAAAGAAAGGCTCCACTGAAGGAGTCATCTTTTTAGGCCAAGTGTCTTTCTCAGTGATCTTACATAACTAACTGAGTTTTAACTTCCCCAGGAGTGCTAATCCAGGTGTAGCAGGTAGTGTTGGCCACAGCACAGATGCCTCCTGGCTAAGCTAAATGATAATTAAAGGCCATCCTATGATCAGGATGGGCTTGAGTCTGAGTGAACTCCGGGAGCTGGTGATGGACAGGGAGGCCTGGCATGCTGCGATTCATGGGATCGCAGAGTCAGACATGACTGACTGACTGAACTGAACTGAACTGATGATCAGGAAGTACTTTGGCCAGAGAGTATGAGGATTTTTATTGGGCAGTTTTTGCTTTAGCAGCAGATTCTGCAGTGCTTTCCAGAATTAAGGAGAGGGTCCCATCATAGCTTCACTTACATTTACTCCTTGTCAGGGGATCCATGATCTTCCAGCAGAAGCAAATTTTGAATCATGAATTGTTGTTATTGTTCAATTGTTAAGTCGTGTCCGATTCTGCCACCATGCTGCTGCAGCATGCTATCTTCTGTGTCCTTCATTATCTCCCAGAATTTGCTCAAATTCATGTCCATTCAGTTGGTGATGCTATCCAACCATCACATCCTCTGCTGCCCTCTTCTCCTTTTGCCTTCAATCTTTCCCAGCATCAGGATCTTTTCCAGTGAGTTGACTCTTCACATCAGGTGGTCAGAGTATTGAAGCTTCAGCTTCAGCATCAGTCCTTCCGATGAATATTCAGTATTGATTTCCTTTAGGATGGACTGGTTTGATCTCCTTGCAGTCCAAGGGACTCTCAAGAGTCTTCTCCAGCACCACAGTTTAAAAACATCAGTTCTTGGGCACTCAACCTTATTTTTGTCCAACTCTCACATCTGTACATAACTGCTGGGAAAACCAGAGCTTTGAGTATACGGACCTTTGTCAGAATACCTCTTGGTGATTCCCATTTGAGTCTGTGGCTCTGGACTGAAAGGTGACAGCCATGGAAGCCAGTAAAACTTAACAGTNAACATCAGTTCTTGGGCACTCAACCTTATTTTTGTCCAACTCTCACATCTGTACATAACTGCTGGGAAAACCAGAGCTTTGAGTATACGGACCTTTGTCAGAATACCTCTTGGTGATTCCCATTTGAGTCTGTGGCTCTGGACTGAAAGGTGACAGCCATGGAAGCCAGTAAAACTTAACAGTCTGTCAACCACACAGGTAGTTTACTTTGGATACCCTTGCTTTGTGTCCCTATGCTTTTTCATACTAAATTTTTTAGTATGGCACAAAATACATTTGCTAATTGATCCCAGTGTAATTGGTTTATCTGTGAAAGTGAGGGAGAAATTGCTAGGCAGTCAGTGTAGGACTCTGAGACCCTGGTCTTGTTTTCAATAAACATCTTGTTCCATTAGCCTAAAGCTACACCCTTTGTCCCAAGTTCCTGGAATGTGTCCTTGGTCTGATTAATTATCAGCACTCAGATCCAGGAAAGGGCAGTAACTAACTTCTGCTCCATATGCATGTAGTCCCTGGTGGCTCAGATGGTAAAGCATTTGCCTGCAATGCAGGAGACCTGGGTTTGATTCCTAGGTCGGGAAGATCCCCTGGAGAAGGAAATGGCAATCCACTCCAGCACTCTTGCCTAGAAAATGCCATGGACAGAGGAGCCTGATAGGCTACAGTCCATGGGGTTGTAAAAAGTCGGACACGACTGAGCGACTTCACTTTCTTTCACTTTCCATATGCCTGAAGGAAAAATAACTGGTGATCATCAATCTTAAGACCATACATCTGGCCCATTGTAAAATGGCCAGGGGACATGAAAAAGGTAATCTGAAGATCAGTTCTGAAGATCAGTTCAGTTCAGTTAAGTCGCTCAGTCATGTCCGACTTTGCGACCCCATGAACTGCAGCATGCTAGGCCTCTCTGTCGATCACCAACTGCTGGAGTTCATTCAGACTCACGCTCATCGTGTCAGTGATGCCATCCAGCCATCTCATCCTCAGTCGTCCCCTTTTCCTCCTGCCCCCAATCCCTCCCAGCATCAGAGTCTTTTCCAATGAGTCAACTCTTCTCATGAGGTGGTCAAAATATTGGAGTTTCAGCTTTAGCNGGTTCAGGATTGGGCACACCTGTACACCTGTGGCAGATTCATGTTGATGTATGGCAAAACCAATACAATATTGTAAAGTAAAAAATAAATAAGTAAATAAATAAATAAAGAGATGACCTAGATAAGAGTTCATGCAGAGATCAAGAAGAACGTTTACATCTCAAAGGCATAGGGAAAGAGTGCTAGTTCCTCTAAAAAGGACTTTTGTTTCCTATGGCTAGATTTTTCACAATACCTGTAAGCTTTCTGAGATGAATAGAAGAAGAAAGAAAATGAAGTTGTTGAGTCCTGTCCAACTCTTTGGGACCCCATGGACTGTAGCCTGCCAGGTTCCTCTGTCTGTGGACTTTTCCAGGCAAGAATACTGGAGTGGGCTGGCATTTCCTTCTCCAGGGGATCTTCCCAACCCAGGGATCAAATCTGTGTTTCCAACACTGCAGGCAGACAGCAGAGAATGAATAGGTGAGGATAATTGTTTAAAAAGATAAGTGGACTCTGATTGTTTCTAGAACTGCATTTCTGGTTTTGCAAAGATTTGTACTATAGGGACAATTTCTTTAATTCCTCAAATAATTGGTCTGCAACTTAAATGACATCATATCTTGTTCCACCCTTCCAGTCACATTATCTTTAATTTGCTTTTTTATATCAGCGAGATTTCCAACTAAAATGGAAATCAGAAGGTTTCTATGTTCTGGGTTTAGAGCTGCTTGTCTTTGGGGTGTTTTAGTAAATCCGGGTACATAGTTTTATTTTAGCTTGAGGAATAAGGCCTAAAAATTTTTCTGTTAGACTCTGAGTATCAATCTTTAATTTGACCAACTACTGAGAAAAAGAAAAATTCTTTTAAATACCTGGTCAGTTTTCATCTGGGACAAACAGTACACATTTCCAGCAGTATTAAATCATCCCTTAGACTCAAGAAGCATGTCCAAAGAGGGTACAAAAGACATTTATTTTCCTCTTTCTGTTGAGAACTAGGGACTGAGATCCAGGAGAGCTGACTATATTGAGAATTCTCATCACTAGCCAGCTTTTGCCAGTTTTCCCAGGTTCCCATCTATAAGTTTTAAGTGGAGTTTAAAGTAGAGAGTGTAGCTCTGATATCTACCAGAATTAGGAAAGATTTCATTAATTAGAATTTTCAGTTTCCCTTTAGCTGACTAAGGGGAAAATGAAAACTCCCTTAGAGTCCTACCAACTCTGGAAGAAACCCGTATGGGTTCCCAGCTTTGAGGGTGAAGTGGAGAGTCCCATAAGTCCAGTGATTTGGTAGACTTTTGTTTACATTCTTGTACTAAAGAGCATCTTGATGAGGGTGAAAGAAGACAGTAAAAAAGCTGGCTTAAAACACAACAGGAAAAAACTTCATGGCAAATAGATGGGGAAAAAGTGGAGGAAGCAGTAACATTTTCTTTTCTTGGGCTCCAAAATCACCGCGTTGGTTACTGCAGCCATGAATTTAAAAGATGCTTGCTCCTTGGAAGAAAAGCTATGACAAGTCTAGACAGTGCACTAGAAAAGCAGAGACAGCACTTGCCGCCTGGTTTTTCCAGTAGTCATGTACAGATGCGAGAGTTGGGCCATAAAGAAGGCTGAGCGCTTGCTTAAAAATTGATGCTTTCGAACTGTGGTGTTGGAGAATACTCTCCAGAGTCCCTTGGACTGCAAGGAGAGCAAACCAGTCAATCCTAAATGAAATCAACCCTGAATATTCATTGAAAGGACGGATGCTGAACACTTTGGCCACCTGATGCAAAGAGTCAACTCTTTGGAAAATATCCTGATGCTGGGAAAAATTGAGGGTAGGAGGAGAAGAGGGTGACAGAGGATGAGATGGTTGGAGGGCATCACTGACTCAAGAGACATGAATTTGAATAAACTCTGAGAGATAGTAAAGGACAGGGAAGTCTGGAAGTCCACGGGGTCATATAGAGTGAGACATGACTGAGTGACTGAACAGCAACAAGACACGTATAACTTCTGGAACCATTATTCTTAGACGTAAAATAGGCATATATATTGGAGGTGCCTTGCTTGACTCTTTGGAGTTTAAAATTATTAAAAATTGTTATAATTTCTTATTTATTTAAAACTGAAACTATTAAAATTATTATCTGTTAATTTTTTAGCTAAGTCTTTGGATTTCTTGGTGCCAAATTAATGCCTAAAAGTGTTGTACCTTTGGGTTGGGAAATTTTAATTTCCCAATATATCTCATTACATGGTAATTTTCTTGAGGTTGGTGCATGACCTGTGTCAATCTAACTTGTTCTGTAACCAACTTATCCTAACATGGGAATCTTTGGATTAGGTGGAAAGTATCCTAATAGCTTTTAAATGCTAAATCAGTGCTCACTGATTTTTTTGTGTATGCGTGTGGCTTTTTGATTCCCATTAATGTAGCTTCTATCTACACAGACCAAAACAAACAAACATGTACACTGTAATATACCAGCAGTAACCAGAGATGTTACTTTGACTTGGCCAAGAGAAGGCTCTGGGTGCACCACCAACAATTCCCAATGTGCCACTGAGATTTGGGGGAAAAAAAACAAAACAAGCAGACCCTA
Organism: Neotragus moschatus; assembly: GCA_006410615.1. Classification (NCBI taxonomy): domain Eukaryota; kingdom Metazoa; phylum Chordata; class Mammalia; order Artiodactyla; family Bovidae; genus Neotragus; species Neotragus moschatus. The sequence goes on along the minus strand of SJYA01002489.1, from coordinate 3,903,910 downwards.
AATAATGGGGACTATGGACTGATTCCAAACAGATGGGGAACTACAGCTGCTAACAGTCGTTCCTAATGTAAAATCTAGGAAGGATTCCAAAAAACCAGGGAAACTTCAGACTAAACCCAGAAGTTTCCAATGTGGAATCTGAGGACGGAACTAAGAGTTGGGGTTTCCAATCAAATGGGAGAATATGGTCTGACCAATCAGTGGTTCCCAATGTGGAACTAAGGATTCCAGTTAAATGGGGAACTGACTGAAAAGATAGATGAGTTTGATGAAAAGAGATTAGAGCTCAGAATCTGGAGGAACTTATCCATGGCTGTTGGAAATGGCAAGAAAGACAACTCAGACGAGTTTGCAGGTAACACGTGTGTTTTTGTTGTTCATGACACCATTGGAAGTCCTCTTTAATCTCACTGCTGCCATCAAGTCTGTTAAAAAGCAAAATAAAAATAAATTTAAAGATTCAGTTGGTTTTATTCGGTGGTTTATGAACTGGGCAACATCTCATCTAACAGATAGAAAGAAACTCTAAGGAACTATAGAAAATGGAAGGTGTTATAGGCAGAAAGAGGTGGGAAAAGGAAGTTCTAGCAAAGAATAATTGTTTAAGGCAAGGTCATCTTCCTATGGGAGACAGAAGGATCTACTGAGTGGATTACCTCACTAATACTGGTCAGGTAATTCCAGGTTAATTTGTTCAATTTTACCTCCTGGGAGAGCCTGAAATTGAAATTAGATTAGTTTTTAAGTCTTGGTTTGCTGACTTGTGGTTTAGAAAAAGTGACTTTATTTTGGACCTGTTGCTTCTTTTTTTAAGCATTAATTTGTTTATTTTTATAGTTTTTATTTTTTATCGGTCATATACTCATATCATGTAAAAGATGAAATAGTTCTGTTAGAGAGTTGGACTGTGAAGAAAGCTGAGCACCAAAGAATTGATGCTTTTGAAGTGTGGTGTTGGAGAAGACTCTTGAGAGTCCCTTGGACTGCAAGGAGATCCAACCAGTCCATTCTAAAGAAGATCAGCCCTGGGTGTTCTTTGGAAGGAATGATGCTAAAGCTGAAACTCCAATACTTTGGCCACCTCATGTGAAGAGTTGACTCACTGGAAAAGACTCTGATGCTGGGAGGGATTGGGGACAGGAAGAGAAAGGGACGACAGAGGATGAGATGGCTGGGTGGCATCACTGACTCGATGGATGTGAGTTTGAGTTAACTCTAGGAGATGGTAATGGACAGAGAGGCCTAGTGTGCTGCAATTCATGGGGTCGCAAAGAGTCAGACATGACTGAGTGACTGAACTGAACTGAACTGAAGAGTAAAAGCAGTGGCTCAAATGCACCATCCTTGCCCCATTTATTTCTCTCCAGAAATAAACACTTTCACAGCTTTTAGTTAATCCTTCAGCCATTTAGTTTTGTACTATATATATACACATACATGTATATATATATTTTCCTCAATTTTTAAATTATTTAATCATTATTTACTGTGTTTTCATGATGAATAAGTTTAAGAATCAAGAGAACAGATGATTTAATTAATTGCTTTTTATCAGGTTCTGCTACAGTGTGTGTGTGCTCTCAGTAACTCAGTCAAGTCCGACTCTCTGTGGCCCTTTGAACTGTAGTTGGCAGGCTCTTCTTTCTATGGAATGTTCCAGGCAAGAATACTGGAGTGGGTTGCCATTTCCTCCTCCAGCGGATCTTCCTGACCCCGGGATCAAAACTACATTTCCTGTATCTCCTGCATTGGCAGGTGGATTCTTTACCACTCTGCCACCTTATAATGCTACATAAAAAAGGACAGTCAAATGTCAATCATTATTATATTGAACATTTATCTCTCAATTAAGAATCCACAGACTGACTTGGGCAGCTCTGCCGCAGGATGTGGGGTTAGCTTCATGTCTGCTCCATGGATCCTTCTGGGACCAGGGGCTACCAAGGGGAATTCTCTTCTCAGGAGGAAACACAACTCCCCATCCTCTTAGATCGTAAGTTTGGTGACATAAATATTGTTAACATTTTATGGCTATTGATGAAAGACAGAGGGAAACAAAAAGTGCCCACTGAACTGAGAAAGCATGTTGAGAGTGAAAAAAATGAAGCATGTATTTGTGTTTCATGGCTCCATTATTTAGCATCCTTTGTGTACTCTCTTTTCTGTTTAGTTTTTAAAAATATATATAATTAATAACTAACATTTTTATTTGCTTATTTTTCTGTGTACTTTAAAATTACAAAGTAAAGAAAGCTGAGCACCAAAGAATTGATGCTTTTGAGCTGTGGTGTTGGAGAAAACTCTTGAGAGTCCCTTGGACTGCAAGGAGATCCAACCAGTCCATTCTAAAGGAGATCAGTCCTGGGTGTTCTTTGGAAGGAATGATGCTAAAGCTGAAACTCCAGTACTTTGGCCACCTCATGGGAAGAGTTGACTCATTGGAAAAGATTTTGATGCTGGGAGGGATTGGGGGCAGGAAGAGAAGGGGCCGACAGAGGATGAGATGGCTGGATGTCATCACCGACTCGATAAATATGAGTTTAAGTAAACTCTGGGAGTTGGTGATGGACAGGGAGGCTTGGTGTGCTGTTATTCATGGGGTCGCAAAGAGTCGGACACGACTGAGTGACTGACCTGACCTGAAATAGATCTACATTTATAGGTTGCACATCAGGCACAAATATTGAAAGTTTATTTAGAATTATCCTAAGAAATAATTCCTGATAACCAAAGGTAGTCCTTGAAGCTATTCATGGTACAGTTCTCTGGATTTGCTTTAGGTTGAAAGCTGGTGGTGAAAAATTATTGCAAGATTTACCTTGAGCTCAGAAGCAAAAATTTAGATACTTATTCAAAACCTCTTACTCCCTTAAACATAGCACCTTCACATGATTAAAAACCTCCGTAACTAATTTCCACGTGAATTTTCTAAGTCTTTATTTTACTTCAGAAACATTTTGGAACTTTTTAAAGGTTTAAACTGAGACAGAAAATGAATTACTTAAAACTTCAGTTTTTAAGAGTTTCAGTACTAATGAGTTAGATTTTCAAATTCAGATAAGTGAGTACTTCAGTATTATTCAATAGCTGTTGACAAACATAGTTGATGGAAAATGTGCTTATAGACCATGTGTTCTATTTTCTTACCAAAATACATGAATTATAACTGGAATTCTATGGTTTGGAACAAACATGAACTTGAATTAGGAAATTTAATTAAATGTGAAACAGGGGGGAAATTGTGAATGGTGGAGTAAAGAGAACCAAAACTCACACACAGTTATATTGTTTACTAAAACCTGCCAAATATTGAATCCCTGCATGCATGTGATAAAGAACAATATGAGAATTCAGATTCTGTCTTAGTCATCTGTTCATATACACTATATTAGCTTGGGACATTAAAGAAATATTTTAGTAACACTGCAAGAATTGCAGCCAACAATCTTTTCCGGGTTATGTGCAAAGTAAACAGTGACTAGGAAGAAAACTTATTCAGTGAGAGAAGTTTTTAAATTTTATAGCTATAACTTTTGGTGTACGGGGAGGAAATGAAATTAAATTGCATGGCTATTAGTGAATTCTGGTTTTGTTTAGGTATATCTTTTCACTAAGATTGCTGCATATCTTTTTAGCATGATAAAATCATAGAAAAAATAACGATTATTCTAATTTGGGCACAAATACTAAACTTTTTTTTGTGGATTGGAAACGAAATAATTTTAAACCAAGAGAGGGATTTTTTTTTTAATACATGGAGGTTTCAGTTCCTTATTACTATGAAGAAGAGCCAATAGGCAGATTTTGAACCAAGAGATGTTACAATAGAAGAACTAGCCATTTTAATGTTCAATGTTATTTTGTTTATATTTTCTCAAGATAATTGTATATCTTCATGCTTTCTCATAGTTTACCTGTGTAATTTCTGATTTAGGTAGAAAATTGAAGTTTCATTCAATTCTTTTTGTACAGTACCTTGTGTTGTCACCAAATAAATGATAAATAAGTCTATTTATTTAAATATTCAACATTGTAAGAGGATCACTAGATTCTTTATATGTTCCTTTTGGTGGGAGAGGCTCTGCTATGCAGTATGTGGGATTGTAGTTCCCTGACCAGGGATGGAACCCATGCCCCCTGCATTGGAAGCACAGAATCTTAGCCAGTAGACCACCAGGTATGATCCCTATATGTTCCTATTCTATTTATGAACTTTTAAAAATGTTGCTTGTATATCCTCCTTCAATTGCCATAGATCACTCTTGCAGAAAGTGTTCATTTGTCACTTTTTTTTTGCACACCCCCTCCCCACTCACAAGTCTTCAGGTTCTATTAGTCAGAGTAGTCATTTTTTTGGGTGGGTTTGATACAATATAAAGTAAGCAAATCAGAAGACCTGCTTATTTTATTTTTTCAGCTTTTCCACTCATTGCTTGGTGTTTCATTTTCCTTTTCATTGAGATAGATGTCATTGCAACAATTTTACAGATCCAGGCAACATTAGATTCCTAATAGCTTCATTGTTGATATTTGTTATTTGTCCCTGTACAGTTCTCTGGTGTTCTGAACTCTGGAGCCATGATTTTGTTTCATCATTACCCCATTGCTTTGATCTTAACACTTACTCCTGTCTAGGGTTCCTTATTTCCAATGAGAAAGGCTTAGAGAGACTTAGGAAAATATTTGCCTCATAACCAGGAAGGAAACTGGTTTACACTCTGAAACATTTGAACCTAGACAAAGAGGCAAACATATAATTGGGCTTGTTTCATTAAAAAATTCATCAGTAGGCTTGAAGCTTTTCATCCAAACTAGTAGTAGCACAGCAAAATAATTGGTAGCCTAACTCTAAACTATTTTGACAACCAACACTTTCTATTTTTTTAATGTGTTTTTTTGAAGTATAGTTGATTTATAATGCATTAGTTTCTGGTATATAGAAAAGCAATTCTTTTTCATATTCTTTTCCATTATGGTTTATCACAGGATACTGAGTATAATTCCCCATGCTGTATTGTAGGGCCTTGTTGTTTATCCATTCTATATATAATAGTTTGCATCTGCTAACCCCAAAATCTCAGTCCATCCCTCCACTTCCCCTCTTCCTTGGCAACCACAAATTTGTTCTCTGTGTATGTGAGTCTGTTTCTCTTTCATAGATAAGTTCATTTGTGTCATATTTTAGACTCCATAGAGAAGTGACACTATATGGTATTTGTCTCTACTTCTCTGGCCTCACTTAGTATGATACTCTCTAGTAACATCCATGTTGGTACAAATGGTAATATATCATTCTTTTTATGGCTGAGTAGTATTCCATTGGAGAAGGCAATGGCAACCCACTCCAGTACTCTTGCCTGGAAAATCCCATGGATGGAGGAGCCTGGTGGGCTGCAGTCCAGGGAGTCGCTAGGATTGGACACAACTGAGCGACTTCATTTTCACTTTTCACTTTCACCCATTGGAGAAGGAAATGGTAACCCACTCCAGTGTTCTTGCCTGGAGAATCCCAGGGACGGGGGAGCCTGGTGAGCTGCAATCAATGGGGTCGCACAGAGTTGGACACAACTGAAGTGACTTAACAGCAGCAGTATTCCATTGAACTGTTGTTTAGTTGCTAAATAATGTCCAAATATTTTGTGACCCCGTGGACTGCAATCTGCTAGGCTCCTGTCTCCATGGGGTTCACCTGACTAGAATACTGGAGTGGTCTCCATTTCCTTCTCCACTGGCTCCTCCTGACACAGAGACTGAGCCCATGTCTCCTGCATTGTTCAGTTCAGTTCAGTAAAGTCGCTCAGTCGTGTCCAGCTCTTTGCGACCCCATAAACCACAACACGCCAGGCCTCCCTGTCCTTCACCAACTCCTAGAGTCCACCGAAACCCATGTCCATTGAGTTGGTGATGCCATCCAACCATCTCATCCTCTGTTGTCCCCTNCACATATTGCTGAAGCCTGGCTTGGACAATTTTGAGCATTACTTTACTAGTGTGTGAGATGAGTGCAATTGTGCAGTAGTTCGAACATTCTTTGGCATTGCCTTTCTTTGGGATTGGAATGAAAACTGACCTTTTCCATTCCTGTGGCCTCTGCTGAGTTTTCCAAATTAGCTGGCATATTGACTGCATCACTTTCACAGCATCATCTTTCAGGAGTTGAAATAACTCAACTGGAATTCCATCACCTCCACTAGCTTTGTTTGTAGTGATGCTTCCTAAGGCCAGCTTAACTTCACATTCCAGGATGTTTGGCTCTAGGTGAGTGATCACACCATCGTGATTACACGGGTTTTGAAGATCTTTTTTGTGCAGTTCTTCTGCATATTCTTGCCACCTTTTCTTAATATCTCCCGCTTCTATTATATCCCTACCATTTCTGTCCTTTATTGAGCCCATCTTTGCATGAAATGTTCCCTTGGTATCTCTAATTCTTTTGAAGAGAAATTGTAGGCAGAATCTTTACCACTTAGCCACCAGGAAGCCTTGTTCCATTGCATATATATACACACACACACACACACACACAGACACAAACACACACACACATACATATATATATATACACACGTGCGCACATACATACATATACCACACCTCCTTATCCATTCATCCATCAATGGACATTTAGGACACCTGAGACCTTAATCATGTCCCCATCACTTCCTAAAGAGGTAACATTAAATATATTCTTTAGTTTAAAAAATATGAAAACCTACAGTCCTCCTTACAAAAAATGGGTGCATATGATCTCCCTTGGAGAAGGCAATGGCACCCCACTCCAGTACTGTTGCCTGAAAAATCCCATGGGCAGTGGAGCCTGGTGGCTGCAGTCCATGGGGTCGCTAAGAGTCGGACACGACTGAGCGACTTCATTTTCACTTTTCACTTTCATGCACTGGAGAAGGAAATGGCAACCCACTCCAGTGTTCTTGTCTGGAGAATCCCAGGGACAAGGGAGCCTGGTGGGCTGCCATCTGTGGGATTGCACAGAGTCAGACACGACTGACTTAGCAGCAGTAGCAGCATGATCTCCCTATTAATAATCTCCTTCTCTATATTCCTATAAACTAAGGCTTCATAAACATGCACTTTAACCTCATAACTCTTTTTCTCTTCCCCTTTAGGGTTAAAAGAAATCACACAAACATCTCCAAATAGGAACAAAGCAAAAATAAAATTAAAAACTTAAATAAAATTTAAAACTTAGATTATAAAAGAAAATCCTGATGCTTTTTTCAGGAAAAATCAGTCAAGACTTAAACATACTCTGCCACATAAAAGATTTTAACGTCTTACTTTAAAAATGAAACCAAGATAAATGGAAAGATTTAAGAATCCCATTCAAGAGAAAACTGTGGGATGCAGTCTACATGTTCTGGCCAAATTCTAAAGGAGAATATCAGAAAAAAAAAAAAAAGAAAAGATGAGGACTATAGTTATACAGTTGAATGTTGAACTCATCCTAAGTTTAGATATAATGATTACATATGAACAAGGCACTGATTTACACTCAAAAACTGAGTTGTAGTTTGTCAGTGAAGTGTTATGTTACCTTGAGAAGATCTTATCTTCTAGCCTTAAAATCTTAAATTAGAAGTGACTGGTATCTCCTTGCCTGAAGGTTTACCTTGATTATTAAATAAGTAGTGGGAAAATAAGTGGTTGTGGAAATAAATGCTTGAAACTGAGGTTTCCACTTTGATAATAGGTGATATTTCTAATAATGAAGTCTGTTTTTTGAAAACATCAGAAAAATTAATAAAGGAATGATTTTTGAGCATGTGTGTTGTGAACTATTATCACTTAATTTCTTTGAGGGCAATAAGAAAAATTGAATTTGCTCATATCTTTAAAAATATTTGTTTAGAGTCAAAGCATGGACATAAGCATAAGAAATTCAAAATGGAAAGAGACCAAAATAGTGTTATCCAAATCAGAGAAATGAGTTGTGAAATGAAGATGTGAGAATTATACACTTTATTTAGAGACTTCATATGTCATTTTTACTAATATCAACATTTGTTTTCCATCCAAGGAAATTATACAGGAGGTAGGTTTTCAAGCTATCTGCTTTGGTTTGATAATCCTTGTGCAGCACTTCTTTTCTCACAGTGTGTCTTGTAATAATTAAAGTCACAAACAAAACCAGATCCAGAAATGGTCACTTATTATTTAAGCAATGGGAAAATACAATCCATACTAGAGAAAAATATCTTGTTTGTTTCTTTGTTTACTTCCTTTGGATTTAATTTTTTCTCATTGATGAGAATACACAGTTTAGTCAGCATGCATTTTTTTTTCATTCAATGATCAGATTTTGAGTATCTGTATTACTTAGATTTATGAGAAGAAAAATGTTTCCTGACATCCCATTTATTTTTTATGTGTTTACCAGACTGCATAATTTGGGACTTAGAATTCATAGGTTGAGTATCTTCTTATAATTTGATTTTAGCATCATATTCAAGATTCCAGAGAAAGATACTTTGTGAAATTATTTGTATATTAGTTGTGTTCACAATACCCTTGACAATATGTATGGCAAGGGTAGTACTATTATAATTTCACAGATACAGTGTCTAAGACCCAGTGTACTTGGCCCAAAACTCCTTCTCCTCAGAACTTTTCCCACTAATCTAGAGACAAAAAATACATCTTAAATCTTAATGTATTAGTGAACTTAAATAAATAAATAACAATAATTCTTAATTATCCGAGTTGTTAGAATCTGGCCCAACAGATTCAACACCTCAGTCTGGCCTCAGTAGACAATAACAGTGTGAAGGAGGAAGCTAGAGGCCAAATACCACTGATCCTGAAACTTCTGGATCCTCATCCATGTTCTTCACTGGATAAAAGCATTTATTTTTGCCTGAAAATACTGTTCAGGACTAAAAGAGAAAGTTTATGGATACAGGCAACTAGCTAGAAGTCCCTAACTCTGCCTCCCCCAAATTTCCATTAAAATATTTATGCAGGCAGTGAAAAATATGAAAATTCCTCAACCTCAAACACTTGGACTGAGCATCAATTTACTTCTAGGATCTGAGAGAAATGTTTGCTTGGCAGAATACTCCTGTCATGCACTTCTGCTAGGAACAGTTTTAGTTGCCAAGCATTAAAGGGGACAATTTTCCCTCTCTAAAAATCATCCTGCTGGCATCTTATTTTCTCCTGATGGAATTTCTTCTCCTCTTACAAGGTATTTTTTTTTTCTTGAATTCCGTTGATAATGGTCAATAGGATTACTGTTATTTTAAAACCACTTTTTAAAAAAGAGTTTCTTCTTTCTTCTAATAAATAATCTTCCTATATGTTCTTATGAGGCTCTTGAATAATATTCTGTATCTTGTTCTTTATTTTGCATAATTTTTTGACAAAGGGCCTAAGGTCTACACTAAACAGAAAACTGGGCAGCATTTTTTTTTTGAGGTACCATCTTTTCAGCTAATCAGAGTACTTTCTCTCTACTTCCTCTTTCTTAGGACTCACCTATCAGAGAACAATTATGAAGATATTAATTTGAGCATATCACATCCTGAGAATTAAGGTGGGAATGGGGCTAAAGTTCCATAAGTAAAATAGTTTTGAAGAGAGCAAAAATTCAAATATGAATACTTGTTAGTATTACATTTTTTAAAATGAGAAAAAGCCAGGGAGCATAGAAAGAGGATTAATTTAGAAAATATATACCAAATAAAGAATTGCTCTATGCTGGGAAACATCTTATATGAAGGATTACTACTTCTGATTTCCAGTCTGACATGTAAGGAGCTTAGAAGTCACCATTCCACCCTAACAACAATGAAAAAATTGAGCAAACTTAAAAGTCATCAATTCTTCTTAGATCACTTAGAGAAGGGGGGTCACAGGGAAAACTGCTGTCCTAAAACTTCGAGAGATAGACAAGAGAACACAGAGAATCCTGACTGACTGAAACAAAAATTCTTCCAGGTATCAGTGCTGGAAAATCTAAACTATAATAAACAAATCACTGTAGACAACAGCAGGGGAAGGGAAAAGCTGTTATTTGGAATTACTCCAGAGCATTTAGTTCTTCTTCACAAGGCCTGAGTTCAAGAGAAATTATTTTACCAGAGTCTAACATACAAGATTTTCTTTTTTTCTTTTTCTCGGAGCCTAACCAACCTTAGGGAAGTGAAATATCCAACTCCAGTTCCCTTTAGCCTTCCATATGTGGAGATGAGAAATACTCAGTTCCAGCCTATTCCAGGCATTCTGTCCCACCTAAGGAAGGGTGAAGTTCACAATCCAGGGGCATAGGCTTATCAAAACAGACCCAATTATAGAGAGAGCAAGTACCAGAAACAGACTTAAATATGGCAGTATACCTCAGTTGGAAGTATTAGGCCAGAAATATAAACTAACTATGGTTAATATGCTGAAAGGGCTCTAATAGAAAAAATAAACAACATGCAAGCATGGGTAATATAAGATAGAAACTTTAAGAAAGAATGAAAAAGAAGTGCTGCAGATCCAAAAAATCAGTCAGAATAAGAATACCTTCAATGGTCCCCTTAGTAGACCAGACAAAAATGTGGAATCTCTGAACATAGGTCAATGGAAACTTCTGGAACTGAAAAACAAAGAGAAAAAGAGAAACATAATATCTAAGAAATTTGAAACAGCTCCAAAATATGTATCATACACATAGTGGGACTATCAGTAGCAAAATAGAGGGAAAACAAAACAAAACAAAACTTGGAGTAATAATAACTGAGAATATCCCCAAATTAGTGTCATAGATCAAACTGAAGATATGGGAAGCTCAGAGAATACCAAGTAGAATGAACACCAAAAATACAATGCCTAGGCATATTATGCTTCCCTGATGGCTCAAACGGCAAAGTAGTTGCCTGTAATGTGGGAGAGCTGACTTCGATCCCTGGTTTGGGAGGATCCCCTAGAGGAGGGCCTGGGAAACCACTAGAGTATTCCTGCCTGGAGAACCTCATGGACAGAAGAGTCTGGCTGGCTGCAGTCCATAGAGACACAAAGAGTCATATACAACTGAGTGACTAAGCACACACACACACACACACACACACACACACACAGAGGCTTATTATATTCAAACTGTGTGCTTTGTGTGCCTTTAACTGTTGTAGGTCAAGAAGCAACAGTCTACAGTTAGAACTGGACATGGAACAGCAGACCGCTTCCAAATTGGGAAAGGAGTATGTCAAGGCTATATATTGTCATCCTGCTTATTTAACTTATACACAGGGTACATAATGAGAAATGCTGGGATGGAGGAAGCACAAGCTGGAATCAAGATTGCTGGAAGAAATATCAATAACCTCAGATATGTAGATGATACCACCCTTATGGCAGAAAGTGAAGAGGAACTGAAGAGCTTCTTGATGAAAAGTGAAAGAAGAGAGTGAAAAAGCTGGCTTAAATCTCAACATTCAAAAAAAGAAGATCATGGCATCCGGTCCCATCACTCATGGCAAATAGATGGGGAAACAGTGGAAACAGTGTCAGATTTTATTTTTCTGGGCTCTAAAATCACTGCAGATGGTGACTGCAGCCATGAAATTAAAAGATGCTTGTTCTTGGAAGAAAGGCTATGACAAACCTAGACAGCATATTAAAAACCAGTGACATCACTTTGCCAACAAAGGTCTGTCTAGTCAAAGCTGTGGTTTTTCCAGTGGTCATGTATGGATTGTGATAGTTGGACCATAAAGAAGGCTTAATGCCAAAGAATTGATGCTTTTGAACTGTGGTGTTGGAGAAGAGTCTTGAGAGTCCCTTGGACTGCAAGGAGATCAAACTGGTCAATCCTAAAGGAAATCAATCCTGACTATTCATTAGTAGGACTGATGTTGAAGCTGAAGCTCCAATACTTCGTCCACCTGATGTGAAGAACTGACTCATTGGAAAAGACCCTGATGCTGGGAAANCCTTGGACTGCAAGGAGATCAAACTGGTCAATCCTAAAGGAAATCAATCCTGACTATTCATTAGTAGGACTGATGTTGAAGCTGAAGCTCCAATACTTCGGCCACCTGATGTGAAGAACTGACTCATAAGAAAAGACCCTGATGCTGGGAAAGATTGAAGGTCAGAGGAGAAGGGGATGACAGAGGATGAGATGGTTGGATGGCCTCGCTAAGTATGAACAAGCTCTGGGAGATGATGAAAGACAGGGAAGTCTGGCATGCTGCATTCCATGTGGTTGCAAAGAGTTGGACATGACTGAGTGACTGAACAACAGCAAAAGGAGTTTATAGGAAATCTTCGTGTAGGAAATCTCTATGCCTTTCTACTCAATATAAAATTAAGAAATGGGAGCACTAATCCTGTTAAACTTGGCCAGAAAAATGTCTGACCTCTCAAATCTTTGTGACCAGAAAATGTCCTAGCCTTTTGTATCCCTTTACAGCAGTAAGAGTTTTGGACCACAGACTAGAACTCACGTCAGGGCTCTAGGCTCAAGTGAAAAACTTGACTGTGGTTAGAGTAGCTATTCCTACGTTGATAGGTGCCCATGCTTGCTTTCTGTAGGCACCATAATTTGTATCTAAAGCAATGACAGTTCCAAATTTTGCTAGACTTACCTACTGGCATGCAATCATCTGTATAAGACATTTTTGGCAGAGCTATCTTAATATAGAAGAAGACTCTACAGTAGGCATGTAGTATCCCCACATCAGTGCTCTGAATTAGATACATTTTTTTTTTATAAATAAAGACATTGAAATATAAGTATATTCACCTACTTGCCCAAGCTTGCACAGTTAAGTGGAAGATCCAATATAAAAAGGCAGAACAGGGAATTCCTTGGTGGTCCAGTGTTAAGACTCAGTGCTCAGGTTCAGAATCTGATTGGACAACCAAGATTCTGCAAGCTGTGCAGCATGGGCCAAAAATAAATTTAAAAAGTAAAAACCAGAACATGTTAAACATTCAAATTTGGAATCTGGATAGAATTCAGTAAGTACTATAGTATAAGCCAGCATTAGAAGAGAGCATTGAGAGGTAAGACACTGGAACTTGCAGGAAGGTTTCAATAGGGCTGAGCTTTGAATTAGGTCTTGAAAGGCAGAAAAAGAAATTCCATTCATAAATGTTATATTCGGTGTGCAAAGATAGATGAAGAAAAGGAAGTAAACATAGAGACAGTAGAAAATTCTGGATGTATTCACTTAATAGATCTTATTCCATTTGAACAAGCATTGCAGATATAGTCAGGTTGAGTAAGAGAAATGCATTGACGTATTAATATATTTGGGTGCTTCCCTGTTGGCTCAGATGGTAAAGAATCCGCCTCCAGTGCAGGAGACCCAGGTTCAATCCTTGGGCTGGGAAGATCCCCTGGAGAAGGAAATGGCTACCCACCCCAGTATTCTTGCCTGGAGAATCCTATGGACAGAAGAGTCTTGAGAGATACAGTCCATGAGGTCACAAAGGGTTGGACACAACTGATCAACTAACCACATTAGCACGTTAATATAGTTACTCAGCCCTCTTTGGGTAATATTGCATATAATGCATTTTTATCCTTTCATTTTCAACCTATTTGTTGTCTTGGATCTATAGCAAGTCTTTTTTAGACATAAGATAGTTGGACCATGTTTATTTTTATTTTATTCATTCTGCCAATCTCTATCTTTTGTTTGGATATTTTAATTTACATTTAAAGTATTTACTGTTTAAGGATGAACTTATTTCTTCCATTTTGCTATTTTCTATATATGCTTGGTATTTTTGTTTGTTTGTTTATTTCCTCCGTTACTGATTCCTTTTGTGTTTGTTTTTTGTTGTAATAAAATGTTTTGATTCACTTATGTTTTCTTTTGTGTATTTTCTACATTTTTTTCTTTCTGTTTTCCATGAGATTGCATTTAAATTTCTAAAGTTATAACAATCATATTCAAATCTATATCAATNAGACTAGAACTCACGTCAGGGCTCTAGGCTCAAGTGAAAAACTTGACTGTGGTTAGAGTAGCTATTCCTACGTTGATAGGTGCCCATGCTTGCTTTCTGTAGGCACCATAATTTGTATCTAAAGCAATGACAGTTCCAAATTTTGCTAGACTTACCTACTGGCATGCAATCATCTGTATAAGACATTTTTGGCAGAGCTATCTTAATATAGAAGAAGACTCTACAGTAGGCATGTAGTATCCCCACATCAGTGCTCTGAATTAGATACATTTTTTTTTTATAAATAAAGACATTGAAATATAAGTATATTCACCTACTTGCCCAAGCTTGCACAGTTAAGTGGAAGATCCAATATAAAAAGGCAGAACAGGGAATTCCTTGGTGGTCCAGTGTTAAGACTCAGTGCTCAGGTTCAGAATCTGATTGGACAACCAAGATTCTGCAAGCTGTGCAGCATGGGCCAAAAATAAATTTAAAAAGTAAAAACCAGAACATGTTAAACATTCAAATTTGGAATCTGGATAGAATTCAGTAAGTACTATAGTATAAGCCAGCATTAGAAGAGAGCATTGAGAGGTAAGACACTGGAACTTGCAGGAAGGTTTCAATAGGGCTGAGCTTTGAATTAGGTCTTGAAAGGCAGAAAAAGAAATTCCATTCATAAATGTTATATTCGGTGTGCAAAGATAGATGAAGAAAAGGAAGTAAACATAGAGACAGTAGAAAATTCTGGATGTATTCACTTAATAGATCTTATTCCATTTGAACAAGCATTGCAGATATAGTCAGGTTGAGTAAGAGAAATGCATTGACGTATTAATATATTTGGGTGCTTCCCTGTTGGCTCAGATGGTAAAGAATCCGCCTCCAGTGCAGGAGACCCAGGTTCAATCCTTGGGCTGGGAAGATCCCCTGGAGAAGGAAATGGCTACCCACCCCAGTATTCTTGCCTGGAGAATCCTATGGACAGAAGAGTCTTGAGAGATACAGTCCATGAGGTCACAAAGGGTTGGACACAACTGATCAACTAACCACATTAGCACGTTAATATAGTTACTCAGCCCTCTTTGGGTAATATTGCATATAATGCATTTTTATCCTTTCATTTTCAACCTATTTGTTGTCTTGGATCTATAGCAAGTCTTTTTTAGACATAAGATAGTTGGACCATGTTTATTTTTATTTTATTCATTCTGCCAATCTCTATCTTTTGTTTGGATATTTTAATTTACATTTAAAGTATTTACTGTTTAAGGATGAACTTATTTCTTCCATTTTGCTATTTTCTATATATGCTTGGTATTTTTGTTTGTTTGTTTATTTCCTCCGTTACTGATTCCTTTTGTGTTTGTTTTTTGTTGTAATAAAATGTTTTGATTCACTTATGTTTTCTTTTGTGTATTTTCTACATTTTTTTCTTTCTGTTTTCCATGAGATTGCATTTAAATTTCTAAAGTTATAACAATCATATTCAAATCTATATCAATTTAACTTCAATAGCTTACAAAACCTGTGGTCTTCCTTTTTTATTGTTTTCAAAAATTACACCTTTATACACATGTTCCCCCAAACATACATTTATAATTATTTATTCTGTGTACATCTTTTAAATTATATAGGAAACAGAAAGTGAAGTTATAAACCAGAAGTACAACAATACTAGCTATTATATTTACCCATATTTTTTAACTTTACTGGGGATATTTATTTCTTTATATGTCTTCCAGTTACTGTCTGGTGTTCTTTCACTTCAACCTAAAAGATTCTTTTTAGGATTTCTTTTATGAGAGGTCTAGTAATAACAAACTGCCTCAGCCTTTATTTATTTAGAAATTTGTTAACTTCACTATCATTTTTAAATTGAAATATAGTTAACTTACAATGTTGTCTTAGTTTCAGGTGTATAACATAGTGTTTTAGTTGTGTGTGTGTGTGTATGTATACATTGCTTTCAGATTCTTTTCTGCTATAGATTACTCCAAAATATTGGATGTAGTTCCCTACGCTATACAGTAGATCTTTGTTGATTATATATTTTATGTATAGTAGTGTATATATGTTAATTCCAAACTCCTAATTTCCACCACCTTGCCCCTCCTTTCCCTTTTGATAACCATAAATCTGTTTTCTGTTTCTGTGGGTCAGTTTCTGTTTTGTATATAATTTCATTTGTGTAATTTTTTAAGATTCCACGTATAAGCAGTATCATATGATTTTTCTCTTTTTCTGTCTGGCTTGCTTCACTTAGTATGGTAATCTCCAGGTTCCATGTGGCTGCAAATGGCATTATTTCATTCTTTTTAATAGGTGAGTAACATCCCATTGTATACATACTACTGGGAAGACTGTAATCTTGACTATACAGACTTTTTTTTTAATATAAATTGATTTATTTTAATTGGAGGTTAATTACTTTACAGTATTGTATTGGTTTTGCCATACATCAATGTGAATCTGCCACAGGTATATACGTGTTCCCCATCCTGAACCCCTCTCCCTCCTCCCTCCTCATACCATATGAAACGAATCCCCAGTCCAGGTTTGATGCATGATACTGGATGCTTGGGGCTGGTGCATTGAGACGACCCAGAGGGACTATACAGACTTTTGTGGGCAGAGTAATGTCTCTGCTTTTCAACACACTGTTTAGGTTTGTCACCACTTTCCTGCCATGAAGCAATTATCATCTGATTTCATGGGTGCAGTCACCATCCACAGTGATTTTGGAGCTCAAGAAGAAGAAATCTGTCACTGCTTCTGCCTTTTCCCCTTCTATTTGCCATGCAGTAATGGGGCTGGATGCCATGATCTTGTTTTTTTTTTTTTTTTTTTTTTTTTTTTTTTTTTTTTTTTTTTTTTGTTTTTTCCCCTCTCTCCTTCCCCCTT